>OZ023264.1:23390039-23785039 GCA_964006375.1 Tillus elongatus
TCGGCCAATTTCCGCGACTATGGCCAATCACTGACGCCAGGGAGCAGTTTCACCTCACTATCCTGGAAATTTTGCCGAACCCCTGCCTTTCTGTAAGAAGGGTAGGAATCTTAAACGTGCCCGACATCGCACGGACACGGGATCGACGGTTTACGCCCCCTCCGAAGGGCGGAACCTGCAGACATTCAAATTGCTCAAATCAATGCCAGAACCTCGGTTGATGTTAATTTTACAGTTTGTACTGAAAAAGTAAAAGGAGTACCCTGGGATCGAACCCAGCACCCTTCGGTTCAAAGGCATTCGTTCTTACCCCTGAACCACCGAGGTTCTTGTTCAATTTGTGTAAAAGCAATCTAGAACTACGTTTCATTATATTATGTTTATATTATACATATTAATATTAAGCTTCCTATTTTCAGGGTATTTAAAAGCCTCTCTAGTTCAATCTGACAACACCACTATTTGTCATCTGTTAGCTCACAAGAGACAAGAGACATGAGAGAAACGTGTAAGTTCTGCGCATAACCTCGAATTCGACTCCGCTAATACCTTAGAATCTCAGAATATAAAAGAACTACCTATATTCAAAGGTTAATACAAATAGTTGGTAAATAATAATCCAACTTTTAATTTTAACATAGCTTTAACAAATGCCTTCGGGCGTCCACTGTGACTGTAGTATATTATGATTCTAACACCCAATCAAACAAATTATAAAGTGGTTATGTATATCAGATTCAGGGTCTTAATTAATGCATTTAGACTAAAACAAAATTATTTCAAGAAGAAATATACCTACATCAAACTAATACAATTATAATACCTGGGGTACCTAGGTACTTATGATTTCTTTACTCTTAGCTTTTACTCCTTGCGGAAAATTTGAAGTAAATGAAACTACATAATATCATAAAGCAGTTTAAATTACTTATGTAATCAGATCTACAGTGTAAATTATTAAAGTAATAATTTAAAAATTTTGTACTGCTTATATTTATTTCATTTTCAAAAAGTATGGTTACAGTAATAGTAAATAAGTGTTGAAAAGAGTTTACGTGCAGTAAGTGCGTTATGGTAGCGAATTTTTGTAAAAATATTTCAAATAGTGATGACTCAATTTCCCATTAAACTAGAATCTTCAGTTTTGATACATAGCAAAACCCATATAAAGGCAACGTGAGTACTTGATTTGAAAAATAGCTACAAGTTTCTTTTAAAAAACCTTTTTTGTTATTTGGTTTGCAGAAACTGGTTCGATTGAGTTAACTAAAATGAATCATCCAAGCGATTGATTAAAAGAAATACCTGCCACGTTTATAATTTAGCAGGTACATTCCTTTTGGAAATAAAATTAAATTTTGGGTAAATTTGCAGTTTAGCACGACTTTTAGAAAAAAAAAATCGGAAACAAGCTTAGAACCCTTTCTGGATGCACATACCACAAGAAAAATTTCTTGCAAACGGACTCTAAGAAAGTTACAGGACCAGGAGTGAATAGGGGCGCTGGGCAGGGAAGAAGATAAAAAGGAAATGTGAGCGGAAAGTTCGAAAAAACCAGCACATGGGCGGTGTTTAGAAAAATCTCTTCAGAAAGATGCTTCTGGATGCCCAAACCACAAGAAGAATTTCTTGCAAACACCCCACAAGAAAGTTGCGGGGCCAAGCGTGAATAGGGGTGCTAGGCGGAGAAGAATATAAAAAGGAAATGTGAGCGGAAAGCGCGAAAGAAACAGTTAGTTGGACCTCTTTAAGCTACCTTTTACCGATTTTGCAGCTACAATTTCTTAAAATCCTGTTTACTTTGCCCAGAACCCTTATTCACCGCAGGTCCCTCAACTTTCTTGGGGGTTGTTCCGAAGAAATTTTACTTGTTTATGTTGTTCTTGGTTATGCATTGAGGGTGGTTGTAGGCATGTAGAAGGGGGAGGAGAACCCCCGTAACGAAGCCGCGAACCAAGATTTTTAATTTATCTTTAAATTTTTACCTCATTTCATTTGTTTAAAATATTTTTCCAAAAATGAATTTGAGGTTGCCTTGTTTGTCAGTCTCACATAGAGAGCTACAATATTTTATCATTTAAAAAAGTATGTATACATCAACAGTTAATAAGCGATGAAGAGGATCTGGGTGCAGCAAGTACGTTGTAGTAGAGAATTTTCGTAAAAAGATTTGAAATCCGATAACTCAATTTCCCATCAAGCTATAATCTTCAATCTTGAGCCATAGTAAAACCTATGTAAAATACCTTTTTGGTTGTTTTGCTTTCAAAAACTAGTTCGATTGGGTTGATTAAAATAAAACCATCCAAGCAATTAATAAGGACAAATACCTGCCATATTGATAATTTTGCAAGTACAATCCGTTTGTAAATAATTAATTTTTTTCTGGAAAACTTTTGTAACTAATGAAATTTGTAATACAATTTTTTAAAGCGACCCAGTAATTACATATGTGTACCAAATTTTAATTTTCTAGCTCCATATAAAATAGAAATTTCTTCAAGTAATCGCTTACTGGGACCTCTAAAACCAATCTCTAAGATCCATTTAAATTTGAAGAATTAGTTTTAACAATATACCTTACTAATACTGTACATTTCGTATTAAAATCCACTACTATAATGCACTTCCCGCCTCCCGAACTTTTCTATAGCTGTGTACTGATTTTTAATGTAAAGTTTACGTTATTACTTTGTAACATACAAAATGCATGAGGAGTCCTTGTTGATTTGCGTCACGTGTTTTTTTCGATGCTCTTGGAATGAGACGTGATCGTTTCTATTGCCACAGAGACGCAGCTGATCCACCGGAGCTCCGTATAAAATAATACCTTACAAAATAAATAACACATGTGGGAAAACTGAGGATGAGAGATACTTCTAGTGAGCTTGACACAGCAGTGCCGTACGTGAAACCAGCCTCTTTTTCATTTTTATAAAATTGCTGGTTTAACAAACAATATAACGCAAAGGGAAATAGACAATTATATACATATTTAAACGAATCAATTCAAAACAAACATGTACTGTTGGAAGAAAATACAGTGGGTACTCAAATATATTACTTTTGCTAAAAAAATAAGTTTATAAATACATAAATAAATAAAAAGGTTAATTACATAATAAGTTTTCTTATGAAAAATTACAAAACATGTTGTAATATTAGCCAAGTTGGTGAAAAAATTCAATATTACTTCTCCGCTTTCAAACCTACGTTTATTTGTGAAGTCAACGAGGAAAACTTCCACATCTGGATTCAGCATGAAACGGTCTGCCCAAGCTAAAGCAACTACAAATAATGCATTTCTGAGGATAAAAAATTATGGACGCAGCAAGTGCGTTATGGTAGTGAATTTTCATAAAAATCTTTTTAATAACAAATATGTGTGTTTTTTTAAGCAAGCAGGCATCTAATTTGGTTACCAGTATAACCTATATAGTAAAAACAATGTGCCATGTTCCATTAAAATAACTTTATTGTGTGAAAATGTACAAAAATTTCCAAAAGTAAACTTAAAATGTTCCCGAAAAATACGTTTCTTGGTCAACCTTATAGGTTAATAGCAAATTGAGCTGTTCAAATGTGAAACATTTGATCAAAATTCGCTACCATAACGCACTTGCTGCGTCCAGTATTTATTTTCTTACAAACATGCATTAAATTTCGATGGAAAATGCAAAAACATAAGGCGTGTTTGATTAAAAAAAGGAAATTTGTATCACCAACGACTTATGGGCCACCCTGTGATTGCAGAAATATTATTTTAGGATGTAGCTCAAGAAACCCTATAATTAATATATACAAATTTTCTTCATATCTTATATAATAACGGATATATTGAGCTTTATTAATTTTTTACGAAAATTCTACAAAAATTATATACCATTAAATGATAAACTCTCTAGCTAGAACTACTGCCAAGCATCAGAGAAAGGGTCTATTTGAAATGAATTTTCTGCAAACATTTTAGTAAAATGAAGGACAATGACGGTTGAAACTAAGACTTCAGGGTTTGTAAAACATTCTCCTTGAGATATTTTCTTTCCATAGCCCGTATTAGATTCAAGCTCTTTGCTTAAATGTTGCCAATTTTGAGGTTTTAAATCGCAACTTTGACGCTTTGAGGAAAACCCGAATTTAATTTTATTTAAATGCCTATAACTTTTTGCGTTTTGACCTACAGAGCTAAATTTTGGTAGGTAACTTACCTATAATGATGCAAATCCGTGTGTGTAATTTTGTTGCCCTTACTTTGTTAATTCGGGAGATATAATTTTTTTCGAAAGAAAATACAAAATTTTCCGGGAAAACCTGGGCCAATTCTCCTGGCTTTAGGGTTTGTAAAACATCCTTCTTGAGACATTTTATTTCTATAGCCCGTATTAGATTTAAGTAATTTGCCTAAATGTTGCCAATTTTGACATTTTAAATCGCCACTTTGACGTTTTGAGGAAAACCCCTTTTTTTTTAAATGCCTATAACTTTTTTGTGTTTTGACCTACATAGCTAAATTTTGGTAGGTAACTTACCTATAAGGACGTAAACCTGCGTACCAAATTTGGTTGCCCTTACTTTGTTAATTCCGGAGATATAAATTTTTTTCGAAAGAAAATACAAAATTTTCCGGGAAAACCTCGGCAGATTTTCCTGACTAACGAGCTCATCCAAGCCATTTACAAAAGGAACTTTTTCCCCAAAGTTGATCAAAATCGGCCCATTATTTTTTGAGTTATCGGTGTGATACATATATATATATATATATATATATATATATATATATATATATATATATATATATATATAAATATATATATATATATATATATATATATATATATATATATATATATATATATATATATATATATATATATATATAAACATATAAAAATTGAAACTGACCCCGGATATGTTTTCTGGGGGGCCTAATTAACGCTCATTTAAAGAATTTTTTTCAAAAGTCAGGATCTCCTCATTAGTGAATTTTTTAAAGAAAATTCACTAAAAATGCCACAAGACGCGTTTTTATGAGAAACTGAACGTCTAGATTGTATCAATTAGTATTGTTTTCTTAATTTTCAATAACAAATGGTGGAACCTAAACGCGCCACTACTGTCTATGTAGTGTCCACCCAGCCGTGGTCTCCTGTTTCATTAATAGAATGTGGTCAAGTACATTTTATCCCTCATTAATCTTGAGCCAGCATGCGTAAGGAACATTCGATTAGTGTTAAATTAGGGTTGTAATTCAATGGTAAAACGGAATTTCGTACCGTTTCAGTTTAAGACGAGCTATAAAACTTTGATGTCTGATTCAGTAGGCAATTTCGACAAATTGATGTCCTCAATATTTATTTCACTCTGTTTTGGACCATCTATTTCCACGAAAATAGACTTGTCTCCGGAAGTTACGTGTTGGTTGATTTAGAGGCGTAATGCCTAATGTGTGTAGCAGTTTTAAAGTTACCATCGTTAACTTTTTATTACCTTTTTCTAACTTTACAGAATTTGTTTTTTAAATGTACTACCTCTAAATATCTATTTTACCCACCTATTTTGCTGCGCGAATTATTCTGACAAAATATTTCAGTTTTCTGAGTTTTTGAAATGCAAAGTTTTAAGGCAACTGTAATCTCTCTAACGGTCACCCATCATTATATTTATTTTTAAATTTCTCTTCTACTTCTATGTATAGTATAATCAGTAGGGCAAATGGAACGATTTCTGACATTTATCACATGACAGCGGCCCTTCAAAATGAGGAGGATGTAAATGTCCAAAATATTTCCAAATGTGTCCTCCAGTATACCTAGCATATAGCTAAATTCTTGCAAAAATACTTCGAGAGTTTTTTGATATATCTAATTGTAACACTTTAAAATCTTCACCCTATATATATATATATATATATATATATATATATATATATATATATATATATATATATATATATATATATATATATATATATATATATATATATATACATTGGAATTTTGCACTACACTGTAATCACTTTTAATATACACTTTATTTGTTTGCTGTACTTTTTGTAATTTTTTATTGGTTTACGTTTTGAACCGTCTCGGTTCATCATCAGCAGGCTACTCAGGATGAACCGGGCCGGTTCGAAACTGCAGTCCACGTAAGCCAATAAAAACTCACAAAAAGTACAGCAAACAAATAAAGTGTTGTGTCCTGATATCGTTTAATCCCCACCCTTGGTGAGACTATCCCCGTGAGAGTTGGCGGCCAGCGTCACTTGTTATCAGATTTGTTGTGACAACAAAATAATGTCCTGAAAAATTAGAACTGTCATATCAAATATATGAGACAGATCACAAATCAAGCCAAGCAGCGAGGAGAGAGCTCAGTCTCGATCACTTCCTCATCATCCAGCGTCCAATAAGGTCGTGGCAAGATCGGCTGAACCGTGTGTGGTAGCCAGACACTGCATAATAGTTTGTATGCCGTGGTCTCACCAAAGTTAACTTAGTCGTCGTTCAGCGGCCAGGGAGCATCACAGGATGATCGCTTGACCCGCAACACGTAGTCAAGTCATCAATATCCACGGTTGCCACCATTGGCACGTGAACAAGTCAGTGAGCATCGTTGTGAGAAGAACCACTCTTTCTACGAGCGACTGACTTAGAGATCCCTTCAACCGCAACATCGCAATACACCACGTGCTGATCACCGCAAGCTTCAGAGTTGTCATCTGGAGACGTGAATCACCTTGGCCCTTTGGACAACGCCGTCAGGTACCACTGACATCATCCACGTGTTGGTTACGGCAAACTACCTCTCCAACCATAAGTCACCGTTTTGTTGTATCATTATTAGATCACAACACCCGCATTCACCCTTGTATTTAAATTGGTAACTTTGTAATATTAGATTGTTATTGTTTTACCACGTGTATTTATTACAAATCTGTACCTAGAAAGAACAGTTCCTCTGGTCCTTCTAATGCTAGCCTTTTCTGAACCGTACATAAAATGTATATTAAAAGTGATTACAGTGTAGTGCAACATTACAAAATATATATATATATATATATATATATATATATATATATATATATATATATATATATATATATATATATATATATATATATATATATATACAGTACGGTCCGGGTTTTACGAGTAGCAGATTTAACGAACTTCTCATCTAACGAGCAAATTTTGGTGATTTGAATGAACTCGGGAACTTGTGTAAGAGACAATGCTAAAATGTTTCTGATTTAACGAGACCGCTTTTCAGGCGATTTCGGTTTTAGTGAGGTAATTATTGCGCTGACTCGTTCACATTTTGTTGGGATACACAGACGTGCGAAACTAAACAAGACGGTTTCGCCTTTCTGTGAATTTCGTTGCCCCTCTACCTAAAAATATGACCATTCAGACACACTAGGACTAGATGCACATGTTTCTTGATTGATACATGACACTAATGGGTAATAAATTTTACTGTACACAACACAAGAGAAAATATTATTAGGGTCTTCCACTCACACAATGATAGAGTCCCTCTTACCACTTGAAATCAACGTTCGTTAGTTCGTTACAACTGTACATTTGGGTGACTTTGTTTTTCTGGTTAAATCTTGAAGTTTTCGCCTTATTCCGATCAGTTTTCGATCACTGCGAGTTTGAGGCAGGTGAATAGCGTCTTTTTTGCACAGTGTCCTCGTACGGTATTAAAAGAAAACGCCTTACCATTGAAGAGAACATGTCGACATGAAAACAAGTGAAAACAGGAACGATAAAAAGTAATGTTTGTACGCAGTACAGTATTGTATTCTCTACATTATCAACAATGTTAAAGTGTGAGAATGCTATTGTCTAGGCAAGTGGTTCCAACACTATTGACAACAAGAGAAAGAGTCTAAAAACAACCGACATGGAGAACTTGGACAAGGCATTGTTTGATTGGTTGGCATGCAAACATTGCTATAAGTGGTCTATTTCTCCAGGAGAAAGCTGTTTATCTTGGTAGAGAAATGGAATATGGAGATAATTTACAGTGTCCTACAAGTTGTATTTCTTGTTTTAAACAAAAACATTCAACAGATTCAGAAAAAGTTTCTACGTAAGCGAAATTTGTAAATAAGGAAGTCATATCTGATTGGCTTTAAAGTAACTTGCGAGATATTTTTTGGAGGAATATTGGGCATGTGATGTCTTTAATGTAGACTAGACATGACTTTTTACAAAATGTTGCCGGATAAAACTCCAAAATTAAAAAACGAAAAATGTGCTGGGGGGGGGGAAGTTAGCCAACGAGCGACTGACTGTACTAGTTTGTGTAAACTATGATGGTTGTGAGTTTCTAAGATTATAAGTTACTGGGAAAGCACAAAAATTAAGATGTTTCAAAAATGTAAAGATGTTGTCGGTAAAATATATTGATAATAAAAAAGCATGGGTATCTGGCGATATTTTTAAGACTGAAGTAGAACAATGGGATAGAGAACTGGAAAAAATATAAAAATTTTGCATGTGGTGGATAATTGTGTAGCACATCCACAATTGACGAGTTTGAAGAATATTAAACTAGTTTATCTGCCATCTACTACCACATCTGTACCGCAGCCTTTAGATCGGAGAATTATCAACTCTCTGAAATGTAATTATAGGAGACAACTCGTTACAAAAATACTTGACAACATTGAAAAGAATCAGTGTCAACTTTCGGTAAATGTCCTCGAAGCCATTGGTCTCCTTGATCGTGCATGGAAAAATGTCTCACAAAAAACGGTACAAAACTGCTTCAGGAATGCTGGTTTTAATTTTGAGCATAGAAGCGAAAACGTTGATTTAAACGTTTCGGAAGATATTATTGCTGACGAAGATATCGCCGACAAAGACGATGCCATTTCACTAAGCGAATGTGCTAGGGTTATGAAATTGGCATATATGACAGCTGCTATGGATCATCGCAACATAGATAATTCAGGAATTCCAACAGATTCTGATAAAATTGAAGCTGCAAATTTGAACACTACCCAAGAAGTGATAGAAGATTCCGATTCGGACAAAGAATCTAAAAGTCCCCAATGCACCAACGTTTCACTGCAAGATGCCATAGGTTTCGCCGAGAAGCTTAGAACATTTTTAGAGAGGGCCTATAACTCAGAGGCTAAGCTAAGTTAACTTAACTTCCATAGAAAACTTTTTGGAAAATAAGGAACAGGAAAAACCCACTTTTGGTTATGTGTATAAAGTTAGGTTAACTAATAAGGTACAGTATACAGTGTGTCCCAGATTCGCTTCGCTATAAAGGAATCTCGGATCCTATTATACACACAGTAAAGGCTGAATGGGAAAAGTTTTAAAGGAAGCTTAGTGCATTCAATATCCGGCTTCAGATTTATGACTGGTCAATTGGTTTTGGTAATATCTCCGAAAAACAAAAAATTGCAGATTTCGTTTCTCGTCAGTAAACCCAAAACGGTTAATTTGACATGTGACATTATTGGGACACTTTTTTAAGACGAATAAGATGACGTGTGTGACATGACTCAATCGTCTTTTGTTATCCCGCAACCCGCCTTAACTTTCATTTTTCTTATGGTCACTAGATTAGATTTTTCGATTTTTGGAAAGGGCGTGAAATTTCCAGTCTAGTGATGTCTCACAAGCGCATAAAAGATTTGAGTATCATCGAAATATCACACTTCGTAAAGTAAGGTCTTATTTTTTTCCAAGGTGGCCATGTATTATTTGTTCGAAAATTCGGTTTTTATAAGTGAAACATATTCCATCTAATGAGGTTTTGACTTTGATTCAAAGTGTCAAAGATGTCTTGTAATAAGCAGTACGCTTTTCTCTTATTAAAAGCATAAATCTGACACACAAATCGTCGAAAACTGTTGAAAATGGCTGGTATTCCCTATTCAAATGAAGAAATATTTGACATGTTAGCGGTGTACTTGCAGTCACAAAGAAACGCCGCCATTACTTCACCAAGGTATTTAGAGATGTACCCCGAACGACGGCAGACTCATAAAACCCAATTCAGAAAAATGGTAGTTTATATAATTAACCATACCGCCTTCGAACAATCTCGAAGCGGATACAATATTGAAAATTAAAAACTCTAGTGCATCGGTGTAAACTGTAGAACGGAAAATTCGTGTGTCAAAAATCAACGGTACACAGAGTGTTAAAAACAACGGGTATCATCCATACAAACCCACAATAGTTCAAGGACTTAAGGAAACTTATTTTCAAAGACGAATATTGTGATATGGTGATACTGTCATTGGTATACTAGGAAGTGTAATGAAACTCCCGATTCTGTTAATCATGTCTTGTGGTCCGATCAGAGTAGGTTTAAGAACTGTGGAGTTTTTAATTAACACAACATCTATCATTGGGCTGTCGAAAACCCTTACGAAGTGGTAGAGAAACGTCTACAAACCAGATTTGGAATTAACGTTTGGTGTGGGATCATTGGTAATTTAATCTAATTTACTTTTTTTTAATTGGGCACCTATTGTAAATTATTAAGCATCTCAGGAAATCGGCTTATCGGACCATTTTTGTTTGATTATAACCTAAACGGACAGAAGTACCTAGACCTTTGCGAAACCAGGTTGTGCCAGCTTTACGAGCTACTCTAACCGAAGATGAGTTTAGAAGAACCTGGTTTCAACAGTATGGATGTCCGTCTCACACCATTCAAGTCAGGAACTTCTTAAGGAAGCAGGTAGGTGAAATAATTATTTTCTTATGGTCACCGGTTGACGACGGTGATTTAGACACCTGGGCTAACTGGTTTCCACCTTTAAATGTGCCAGTTTCTTCGGGTAATTATAATATTGGGTCGAACTTATTAGTAGGAACTTCTTTCTGGATTGTCGGTTTAGACATGTTTTCATGTAATTTCACACCGAGCTCTTCGCCGTGTTCTAAAGGCTTCTTCGTTTTAGCGGAGCTGGCTTGCATCTACCACCCCCTAGATTTCCCATGTCACGTCATATGGTTTGCTAAAAGCTTTCTTCAGCGACTATGGCTATGAGGCATCCATTGGGAGCATCCACCCCCCGTTGAACTTAACCGGCAACTGCTTAAGTCCGAGGCAGAAATGACAGCGACTGTGGCTATGGGGCATCCATTGGGAGCACCCACCCCCGTCGAACTTAACCGGCAACTGCTTAAGTCCGAGGCACAGATGATATGCCTATCCTATGTCGATATGTCTCGTTTCATTTTTCATTCATTAATGAGGTCCTATAAACTTCACGCCTTTTGTGACGCGTCGGAGTCGGGATATGCAGCAAGTATTTACAACAGAACTGCAGGTTCTCAAGGGAAAGTCTCAGTTAGTTTTCTTACGGCAAAGTCAAAAGTGGCTTCTGTCAAGCGTCTATCTATACCCAGCTTAGAACTGTGCGTAGCGGTTCTTCTTTCCAATATGGTCTCCGTTGTACTCTACACTCACAAAGATCATAATTTTCATCGCATTATAGTCTGAAGTGACTCTACCATCGTCTTTAATTGGATTCGATCTTCACCTCACCGTTTTAAGGTTTTTGTGGCCAATAGAATTAGCTATGTTAAAGAAAGAGTTTGCTTAGAGTGTTAAAGACATATACAGTCCCAGGATAATCCTACGGATCCTGCTTCTCGAGGCCCACTGCCCAACGCACTTCTCTCATGTTCACTGTGGTGGAAAGGGCCCTCTTGGTTAAAGCTGTCAAGTGAGTGTTGGCCTCAAAACGTCTTCTGTAATCAGTTTTTTTCTCGGCTGGCAGTGAAGAGAAGAAAGTTACCCTTCTTACGCATAATCTTACTAACTCTCAAGCTCCAACGGCAGCAAACCCTTCTGGACTCTTGCTAAATCTACTGGGAATAAGTTCTGCAAGAGCACGTTCCCACCTCTTGTTTCAGAGGATGAAATTGTTTCTACCGCCCTCGGCAAGGTTCAACATTTTGCCTCGTTGTTCGCCGGCAATTCTACTCTCAACCCACTTCCAAATATTCAACCACCAACAGTCTTCAATGTCGCACATAAAATGACGGATATCATTTTCTAAACTAAAAAGTTACGAAACTTGCTCTCTTCTCTTAATACCAGGAAAGCCTCTGGCCTTCACGAGATGCCAGCAATTGTTCTCAAAAAATGCACTCCAGAACTTGCTCCTGTCCTGACTTGTTTGTTTCACACATCTTACAATAGAGGCATATTCCCTAGTAACTGGAAAACTGCTCGAGTACAACCCGTCCCCAAGAAAGGATCCAAAGCGCTTCCTAGCAACTACATGCATATTTTTCTCTTTTCAGTCGTCTCTAAAGTGATGGAAAACTATACAAACACCGAATTACTAAATTTTTTTGAAAAACACGGTCTAATCCACGACAGGCAGTATAGACTCCGTCAGCGCAGATCAACTGCCGACCTCCTTTCCTTTGTCACCCATTCTTGGTACAGGTCTATGAAACTACACGGTGAATCCCAAATTGTCACCTCTAGACATGTTCAAAGCATTCGACCAGGTCTGGCACGCAGCGCTGCTTAATAAACTTCCGGCCTATGGCCTACCACCAAAACTCTGTACATGAACAGCAAATTTCCTCTCCAACCGGAGCATTTCTGTTGTCGTGGATGGCCGTTCCTCTATACTGTATCTAATTAATACAGAAGTCCATCAAGGTTCAGCTTTAGCCCATACTTTGTTTTTTCTCCACATCAATGCTCTCCTCTCTAGCACATCCAACCCAGTTTACAGTTACGCGGACGACAACACCCTCCACTCAAATATACAATATTATAAGCCTGTCTCTTTAGCCCAAATTTATGAGGATTGCAGACTCATGGAGGGTTCTGTCTCTGTGGATATCCAAAAAATATTAGACTGGGGAAGTAGAAATCTTGTACAATTCAAGTCCACCAAATCTTAGTCTTGCTTTCTATCTCATAAGAGATACACCAGCCCTAGACCCATCACAATGAACAACCAAGGTATTCAAAGTAATGAGTCCTTTTCACTTGTTGGCATTTCTGTGGATCGAAATCTCAACTGGCACCAACATGTCACATCAATTGCAGAAGCGGCTGCTAAGAAATTAGGTTTCCTCTTCGGGGCTCGTAAATACTTTTCACCAGCTAATCTCCATACCTTATATACTTCACAAGTAACGCCAAACCTCGAATATTGCTCCCACATCTGGGGTGCCGCTGCCGCTTCTACACTCGTTATCATGGACTCCATTCAGAAGAGTGCTATATGTCTCATCGGTGACCCTACCTTCACCCAAAGGCTGCCATCCCTTGCACACCGACGTGCCGTTGGTGACCTCTCTCTCACTTTCTCTTTTATAGATATCTGCACGGCCACTGCTCAGAGGAGCTTTCTTCCATAGTTCCTCCACCTGCTGCCCCCAACAGATCTACCAGGGGAACAGAGCGAATGCACCCTTTTATTGTCCAGGTCACCAGACATAGAACATCTTGTTATGGCCGATCTTTTGTCCCGACGACTTCCAAGTTGTGGAATTCCTTGCCGACACATGTTCTTCGTTCTCCTCTGAACCTCCAAACCTTCAAGTCCAGAATTAACAAGTGGCTGCTTTCCTCGACACCCACGGTACGATAGTATTTAGACTGTAAGTCCTCGTGGCCATTCTCAACATGACAGATGTATTTACTAACAGGTATATACTCTAGTATATTACTTTTCTAACGTCTTGATTATTTACACCATACAATTTTTGTTTAAAATCAACTTTTTTCCCATTTTTCACAAAATGAAGGAAAATGACGGCTAAAACACAGATCTAGGAGCTTACTAGTCATTTCGAGCCGTATTTTTAACTCACAAAGCGCTAATGCCTACTAATGTACGATTACCAGAATTATCACTTTTGACGTTTCAAGTTTTTTTAATCAGAGGCTTGATATGATAGAAACCAGAGTACCAAATTTCGTTACCATAGCCTTTTAATTTTAGGAGATATGAATTTTTTTCAAAAGAAAACCCAAAATTTTCCCGGCAAACCTTATCTGATTTTCCTGGCTAACGAACTTGTCTAAGCCATTTACAAAAGGAAGATGCTCACCAAATTTGATTAAAATCGGCCCATTATCTTTTGAGTTATCGATGTGATACATACACACATTATATATATATATATATATATATATATATATATATATATATATATATATATATATATATATATATATATATATATATATATATATATATATATATATATATATATATATATATATATGTCAACATATAAAAATTGAAACTGACCCTGGATATGGATTTTAGGGGTCCTAGTTTGCGAAATTTTTTCAAAATTCAAAAGTCGGGGTCTCCTCATGAGTGAATTTTTTTAAAAGAAAATTCACTAAGAACCCATCACAAAGAAAAAAGTCGAAGACGCAGCAAGTGCGTTATGGTAGTGAATTTTCATAAAAATGATCTGGCACAAAATATTTTATTATAACTTTTTTTTCTCGTAACATCGAAATCTAAATTTTGGTGTATAGTTTACTTTTTATATCGTAAACCTACCTACCAAATTTGGTTATCATAGAATTTTTATTTTTTAAGATAAAATTTTTTTTCAAATGAAAACTCAAAATTTTTCCGGAAAACCTCGTCCGATTTTTCTGATTATCGAACTTATCAAAGACATTTACAAAAGGAAGGTACATGCCAAATTTTATTAACATCAGCCTATTATTCTTTGAGATAAAAATTTTTTTTGAATGAAAACTCAAAATTTTCCCGGAAAACCTCGTCCGATTTTCCTGGCTAACAAACTTATCAAAGTCATTTACAAAAGGAAGGTACATACTAAATTTTATTAAAATCTGCTTGTTACTTTTTGAGATAAGAATTTTTTTTTAATGAAAACTCAAAATTTTCCCGGAAAACCTCGTCCGATTTTCCTGACTAACGAACTTATCCAAGCTATTTACAAAAGAAATGTACATGCCAAATTTTATCAAAATCGGCCCATTATTTTTTGAGTTATCGGTGTGATACATATATATATATAATATATATATATATATATATATATATATATATATATATATATATATATATATATATATATATATATATATAAATATATATATAAATATATATATATAATAATATATATATAAATATATATATATATATATATATATATATATATATATATATATATATATATATATATATATATATATATATATATATATATATATATATATATATATATATATATATATATATATATATATATATATATATATATATATATATAAACATATAAAAATTGAAACTAACCCCGGATATAGGTTCTAGGGGTCCTAGTTCGCGCTCATTTGCAAAAATTTTTTCAAAATTCAAAAGTCGGGATCTCCACATTAGTGAATTTTTTCTACGAAAATTCACTAATAAATATGTGGTTCTAGGATTGAACCGCCTCCTGAATTTGTAGAAACTGGACTTTTCGGCTCCCAGTTTGTGTAAAAAAATCAAATGTCTTTTAAGAAACTATTTGTCTCTCCGAAACTAAAAACTTATTTTGAAATAATTTGTTATACATGTCGCCTTTGTTAGGGAATAATATGTACCAGATAAGGTTTTTGGTTTAACAAAAACGAATTTATTAGCATTTTCATATTTTAGTAACAATTTCCTACCATGATTTAGTTGCTATGGAAAATCTTTGTTAAAGAAATACTCTGAATTATATGACACAAAGCAATAAAAACAAGATTGCCATAATAATGCTATGGTTTAACTGTAAACCTTCTAAACAAGTTCTCGTACATAACGCTTCACCAGTTCCTTCCGCATATCTGGCACCGAACAGAAAACAGAATGAATTATTTGCGACCGATCGATCCTAAGTGATTGACTCTGGAGCGTAACGTCAATCGAAGGGAAAAAGTAAAGTTTAAAGAGGCCAGTAGATATCTTCGGCTACTGAATTTAGAACTTCTCCATTTCCCGACCATTGAAACCGGAGGAGCAGCAAAGTTTCCCTGGAACGTACAACAACAAACTGTAAGTCAAGTAGAGTATGGCGAGCAGTCCCAATCCCATAGCTCGATGCCTTCTACCGGCCATCTGGACTGTTTCTCAAAACAGGACACGTTTAATCGACAAGAGATCGTGTCCAAAGATCAGAAGAGGTTGGTAGGCGTTGATTGATTCACTGACAGCCCTCGGAGGTCAGCTTCCGGTCAATGTATCCCCTTTCGCCCTCAACGGACAGTTCGGGGATGGAATACTCTCGAGAGGAGGTAGCTCTGCTTCCATTATATCATTGGCAGATGTTATTTAGTCAACTCGGAGAAGTGTTTAAAAAGAAAAGTATTCTGCTTTGAATAAATGATTTGTATGATAGAAAGTAATACAAAAAGAAATGTAAGAGAAATCGAGAGGGGTAGTTATTTATAAATCAGTATTAGATATTTTTATTCACAAAAGGATCTTTAATTTTTAAATTAGAGAATATACGGCTGCCACTTTTTACAATCTTACTGCTGCAATTTTGGAAACTAGGAGATACAAAAAGTCGATTAGGTTTGAGAATTAGTAATATCTCGGTAAAAGTAGATTTAAAATATCCTAAACGGTTTCTAAAATATCCCTCAAAAAACATTATAGTTTTTAGTGAACTTTCTTAATGAAAATTCACTAATAGAGAGGTAACGATGGTGAGGCTTTTGGAAAATGTTTTCAAATGTGCGCGAATTAGGACCTCTAGAACCCATATCCAAGGTCCCTTTGAATTTTAATACAGGATGGCGCATTGAAAACGAAACAGACCGATTTACGCCCAGAGAATTTTTTTTAAGAAACGCTGAAACACTTCAATTTTATTATTGAGGGGGACATGTTTTGACATGAAACTCAACTTTGTCACATCAACCCCTTAAGGGTGGTGATAACAACCCTTATATTTTAAATAGGGAACATGGTTTGAGTGTTACATCATTTGAAAGCTATTTCTTTTCTGAATTCAGCACACTACTTTTTTTGCAAGTTTTATCAACTCGTTTAAAAATTATTCACAGTTGGAATTTCAAGAACGTATTTCATTCATTGTGATAAGAAATGCACTAATTAGTCAATTTTTCGTTAAAAGAAACTAAAAAGCAAAACCAAACGTTCAAAAATGTTTATTCAGTTAAGCAAGTGTTCAAATTGTGGACCACCAGCTTCCATACAAAAGTACAAATTTTATTCAAAACGAGCTCTGACATTCTGGAGCATTTGTGGAGTTATTAGACGGCATTCTTCAACAATGCGTCGTCGTAATTCTTCCAGAGACTCCAGTTCTGTTGTGAAAATTCTGCTCTTTAAATGGTCCCATAGTAAGAAGTCTCAAGGAGTTAAATCCGGTGATCTAGAGGGCCACTCAATAGCACCTCTACGCCTAATCCATTGCTCTGGAAACTCTCTGTTCAAGAACTCCCTAACACGTTGTGAAAAATGCGGAGGAGCTCCATCTTGTTGAAACACTAATTGATTTTCTTGATAGCGATCATCATTTTCAACAATGTCAATTAGTAGAGGGTAAACGATATCTTCTAGTAACTCCAAATACGTTTCGCCACTCAAATTTCCATCAAGAAAAATTAGTCCGATTAAACAGTCTCCAAAAATGCCAGTCCAGACATTCAATTTCTGTGGAGTTTGAGTGTGGACTTCGTGAAAATTTCTTGGATTATTATCTGCCCAATAACGACAATTATTACGATTGACTGTAGAGTTTAATAAAATCGTACACTCGTCTGAAAAATAGATATTAAACAGAAAGTTCCCGTTATCAGCTATTCGTGCAGTCATAACTTCACAAAACTCCAGCTGCCGATCAAAATCATCTTCATTCAGTTGTACAAGATAAATTTTATATGGGTGAAATTTATGATGCTTCAATATTCGCTGAATAGTTCTTCTTTTGATGTGTGAAACAGTGGCCAATTTTCTCGTGCTCAAAGTTGGGTCTGCAGCAATTTGTCCTAAAACTTCAGTCTCAGTAATCTCATTTCTAACCGGAAATTCACGTTCAGGATCCCGTTTTTTGTTGGCTACTGAACCACTTTGTCGAAACTTTGCAACTAACTCCAAAATGTATTTTCTGTTAACATCTCTGTTCGGATGTTGTTTTAAACAAATTTGCGGTACGGTTGGCACAGTCATCGTTTTTGAAAAAAATAGTAATTATTTCAACTCTTTCTTCTACAAAATACACCATTGTGAAATTAATTTTCGGTATTACTATCAAGTATCAAACCGACCGATAAACTGAAATAATAAACCGCATTTCTCTCATTACGATAAGAAATGTTCTGATAGTCAATTTTTCGTTTACAAACCAACAAAACATTGACTATCAGAACATTTCTTTTCGGAATTAGTGAAATGCGTTTTTGCATCTTCACCTGTGAATAATTTTTAAACGAATTGATAAAACTTCCAAAAAAATTAGTGTGCTGAATTCAGAAAAGAAAGAGCTTTCAAATGATGTAACACTCGACCCATGTTCCCTATTTAAAATATAAGGGTTGTTATCACCACCTTTAAGGAGTTGATGTGACAAAGTTGAGTTTTATGTCAAAACATTTTCCCCTCAATATTAAAATTAACATATTTAATCGTAATTAAACTTTTAGAGTAAAAATGTGGCATATAATGGAAAGATAAATGTTCATGAAAAAAATTGTACAGAACTATTGTTTTTATAAAGAAATTATGACGTTTTTGCCAAATCTTATTTTTGTAAAATCCATATTAAAAACTGGTCCAATTTTCCTGGGCAACGAAGCTCTTCAAGCTATTTACACACCTGCCAAGATGTAATTATTCACAAAAAGCTTTTTGACAAAAATTTAAAAAAAGTGTCTGCATGAAAATTTCCAAACCATTTCGTCCCGTCATTTTCTTTATAAAAATGTGATAAGGTAAAGTTACACGAAAATTATGTTTCTTTTACGAAAATTTGCTAAACAATTATTTTTCACAAATATATATATATATATATATATATATATATATATATATATATATATATATATATATATATATATATATATATATATATATATATATATCTTTTCGACTGTTACACCAAGCTGTACTCACTTTTAAATATTTAAATATACACTTTATTTGTTTGTTGTACTTTTTGTGATTTTTTATTTGTTTACGTGGACTGCAGTTTCGAACCTTCCTGGTTCATCATCAGCACGCTATTGACTCCGATCGTCCCCGTGTGATCCATGTCTGAAATTGTACGTAACGTCTGCGTGTTGTTGTAGTAGGTGTCCCCAACAAGTTTTTCTTTTATTGAAAAAAAACAACTCAAATTTATAATGCAAATGCGGAACACTATTAGTAAGTCGTAAAAATTACGTCAGTATCACTTACAGACTCCAGAGATCAACTTCAGGTCCGTATTCTCTTCCTGTTATAAAAAGTTCAGGTGCGGCGTATTCAGGGGATCCGCAGTGGGTTTTTAGTGGACTGTCTACACTCCAAATATTGCTTAGACCAAAGTCAACTATTTTAATTTGCGTTTGGAGGGTATTTAGCATCACGTTTTCCATTTTCAGGTCTCTAAAACAAATATTAATGCATAGTACAGAAGGAAACAAGATAGTTTTTAAAATGTATTGGATCTCTATATTTATACATTATTATTATTGTGTTTATTCAATAAAATTATACAATATGTGCTGTGCTTTTGCATCATCTAACTGGTCTATCCAAAAACCAAAATGTTGGCCAGTTGTCGACCAAATTCGGCATACTTCAAATCATGACATTCTAAATGAAATATATATATATATATATATATATATATATATATATATATATATATATATATATATACATATATATATATATATATATATATATATATATATATATATATATATATATATATATATATATATATATATATATATATATCATACTTTCACTTTCTCAACAATTATTCAAATGCTGCCTCCATTTACTCTAAATTTTGACACGTTTATAATAATTTTCCAACCACAACTCAAACACACAATTCCGCTTGTCTTTGTAGTTTCATTTAAAGTAAGTTAAAGTTGTGCATCAACTAGCAATTAGACCAGTAGTTGGTTTATTTTGTCTGGTAAATTTAGTTTTATCTCCACTCCAATGAACACATCAAGTTGAGAGGCTTCGACGATTTTCTTTTACGGCTTATAATACACGTAGTGTTACACCCTGATATAATAATTAGTACACTTGGAGAACCCAAATCACCACAACACATATTTTTAAAAACCTTACGATCATTTCACTGACCACGTCAGCATCATCAGATGATGAAAAATTCTAAACTAAATTAATACCTACAATGTATTTATATCGTAACTAGGTAGACGATCTAAGCCGAGATAAAATTGTAGTCGGAGACCCATCGTTTGTCTATTGTATCAATATTGCACGGACGAGGTCGACGACCTACTTTAATCTTCTGGTTGACAAATTTATGAGCTTTTATCTAATTTAAAGAATAATGGGCTTAAAATGAAAGGTGCCGCGAAATTTAACGAAACTTACGTTCTTTTTTGTTCTATAAATTCACTATGTGAATATTGGAGCCCGTGATGAGCGCTGGCAAAGATATCTGGCGAACAGACCAATAACTACCGCACATCTTAAAAAAAAAAACGACTGTTTCTGACACAATGTTAACTTTACCAGAGAATGAATATTTCAACTAAAATTCTACATAAAAACAAGTATTTATATTGATTTCTTAGATACAAAGAAAATGAAAGGGGCTTTTTAAGTACGAGAACTCAGCGAAGAGCCTAGTTTCTGTATAGACCGGCCGAGTTATTACAATAATTTATTATTCTGCCCGACATGTTAGGAGTACTTAACTGGTCAAATGCAAAGTGAGAATAAAGGACTTGGAATTGGATGTGCCGCACGATTCAATGATGTTTTGTTCTTAATCGACCTTGATATATATACGCTTTCATAAGCATCAAGCATAGTTTGATGTCTAACACCCTTGACAAGTTTCAAATTTTCCTTGTCAATGTGGTGATTATTATCTCATATATGATTTGAATTTATAGATAAAAAAGACCAAGTTTCCTTAAATATTGCGGCACTTTTCATTTTAAATTTGTCAACCAGAAGATTAAAGTAGTTCGTCAACCTCGTCCGTGCAATTTTGATACAATAGACAACCGATGGGTCCCCGACTACAATTTTTACCTCGGCTTAGTCTGTCTACTTAGTTACGATACAAATACCATTGTAGCTGTTAATTTAGTTTAGAACTTTTTATCTTCTGATGATGCTGACGTGGTCAGTGAAACGATCGTAAGGTCTTTAAAAAATATGTGTTGTGGTGATTTTGGATTCTCCAAGTGTAGTTATCAGTGCTCATCACAGGTTCCAGTTTACACATACTGATATAATGACTTACAAGATATGATAATGTGCATATGCCCGTATTCACTCCTGATCCCGTATTATTTTGTTTTTTTGCAAGCAAATTTTTCTTGTGGTTTATGCATCTAAAGTGGGTTCTAAGCACGTTTCGGAAAAAAATAATCCAAAAGCCCACCGTGAGCTCATCTGAAAATTTACCAAGTACTATTATATATTATTAATTTATCTATTGGGCTAGTACAATTTTCTATTATTTTAAAATTAAATATAAGATTGTGAGTTATCGGTTGGATATATATATATATATATATATATATATATATATATATATATATATATATATATATATATATATATATATATATATATATATATATATATATATATTATATATACATATACATATATATATATATATATATATATATATATATATATATATATATATATATATATATATATATATATATATGTTTATTATGTTTATTGATTTAAATTTTATTTTATGTTCCAAACTAAACTGCCAAAATATTTTTATAAAATGTCACTTTAAAAATTTTGTTCAGCATGTTTCTTTTTCAGCATTTCTAACAATAACACTCTTGCACCTGCCACTAGTATTCATCTACTATTATTAGATAACTCATTCCAATATAATACCAAATTTTTTAACTAATATTAAAATTCTCATCACTGTAATTTTGACATTTCTACTTATATATATATATATATATATATATATATATATATATATATATATATATATATATATATATATATATATATATATATATATATATATATCCAACCAATAACTCAAAAAATGCTTCACTGATTTGGACCAAATTTGGGAATTACCCTTATTTTGCCAATTGCTTGGATTAGTTCGTTCATCAAATGTTAACGGCCAATTTTTCTTAGTAAAAATTAAAAACTATTTTTAAAACGCAATATCTCTGAAATTGTCTAAGCGATTGAAACGAATATTTACAACTTAAAAGAGCATAGAAAGTCGTGCTTGTGTATCAATTTTCAAGTCGTTTGATCAAAGGAAAATAGTTATTCGAAATTAATAATAAAGTAATCCTCGACATCACTTAAGATTCTGTAATGCAATATCTACAATGTTGGACAAAGACAGATGAAGTTATCTGTACTGCTATGTTATTAAAATAAGTCGTAGATAAAAATCTATACAATGGAAGTTGTCGCAAGATGTCAGCTTGGAGAACGTGGTAAGCGATACGACAGGGACGCCATCTCGGTGCAGGATCAGGTTTTTTATGTTGTGACAGAAAATTTTCGTAAAAATATTTCAAATCTGATAGCTCAATAAATTTGCCATTAAGCCAGAATCTTCGATTTTGAACCATAGTAACACCTATGTATACGCACGTGAGTACTAAATTAAAGAAAAATATCATAATGAGCTTCGCGGATAAATACAAATTTGTTTTAAAAAACCTTTTTTGTTGTTTATTGTTTACAAAAATTGGATGGGTTGACTACAACAAAACCATTTAAACAATTAATAAGGAAAATACCTTCCATATTTATAATTTGACAGGTATATTCACTTTGTAAATAATTAATGTTTTCTGAATAACTTTTGTAATTTTAATGAAATTTGTAACACAATTTTTTTAAAGACACTTGCAGTACTTACATATTATATCTAAGACCAAATTTTAATTTTTTAGCTCCATATAAAACATAGATTTTTTTCAAATAATTGCTAACTGGGACTCTAAAACCGATCTCCAAGTCCATTTAAATTTAAAGAATTAGTTTTAATAATATATCTTACTAATAGTGTACAAATCTTATTAAAATTCACTACGATAACGCACTTGCTTCGTCCTGACATTTTTTATTTTTATATTACATATATAAGCACAAGATAAGTAAGTATAATAAAGGGGTCGCTTAATTAACATTGTGGCTACACAAACTTGAAAGTAGATAAGACATTTTGATCGTGTTAAGGGCCATAAGTTTGTTTTATGTCACAGTAGTATTCTGATCATAAAAAAATACTTCTAACTGTATGCACACAAAAATTAGTAGAATACATTTATAAAATCTAATAAAAAACAACAGTTTTACGATATTTTTTTAAATTAACCAATAGGAATACGTTTCGCGGCGATTTCGCAATTCGCGAGTGTATGCATCTAGCTTTTGTCCAAGACTACACTGAAATCCGGTCGAACGCAAACAAGCAGATTGTAAATTAACCTCGATAGGCTTGGACGGTTCACAAACGTAGGTTTGTCTAATTTTAAGAGACTTTTTTTCTTTGAGACATGGTGGTACTAAATTTGACCCAACGAACCTAACCAATATTGTCTTCCGCACGGAGACAAACTATTAATTAAAAAATGCTGATACTGTTACTATTACTACTTAATGCATTATTTATTTCCCCCGGTTATACAATAATAATAATGTCCATGGTGGCCTGCTTTCGTGGCTGTTAACCGAGTGTTAACACTGATCTTAGAATGTGATTTACTGATATACTGATTTTCTATTTTATGCAAAATTGTATTCTTTTAAGTCATTAACTCACAATTTTCATTTATAACCAGCGTCCAATATTTATTTTCAATACTTAATATTTATATTGGTATTTTAAATATGTTAGGTTTGTTAAAAGTCAGTTGTAAACGGAACATAACAAGCGGAGGCCACGAAGCGTAGAAATAATGTGCTTGTCAAGCTTGTCTCACCATTCACCATGCGTATAAAACAAATTTAACATATAATTATTGGAATATTCTTCACTATTCTCCATTATAAACTGTACTTTGTGAGATAATACTGCTTTGACATAAAATCAGCATTGTTTCAAATCCTGTGAAAATCAAGGCTTATTAGAAAAGCAAGCGATGCTTCGGTTTCTGCCAAAAATCACATTTAAATAAAAAATATAGATTAACAAGATAACCGCTGGAAATAGGTATAGGGAACCTTATAGCGAATCCATTGAGTATCAAATTATGCATCCGACCATCCAATAATATACAGAGTGCTATATTTTAAATAACAAACTTTTTCAACTTTGAAAATGATGTAATTGGTCATAGAATTTGGGACAGCCTGTATGCGATACATTAATTGTGAGCGTGGAATTCGAAAGTATAATTCTTGTGCTTCCGTCTACCCCAGAAGCGTTTACAAATAGTCAAAAATGGGTGAAAGGCACAGTGTTGAAAATAAGGCTACATCTTTCAAAATTATCAAAAGAATCAAGATATCTAAAAAACAGTTGAAAATAAGTATAGGGAAACCTGATGAAACCCATCATGAAATTTTCTCAGCAATCCAAAAATGGAATAATAGACCGGGTGTTCTATTTAAAATAAGAAAGTTAATGGCGACTTCCGGAATAACCGGAAGTGGTATGATCTTGAAAATATTTTAAAATGAAAGAGAATTTTGAATAACCCAGGAGTTCAAAAATTCAGAATTCAGAAGTTATTTCTAACCATGAAAACGAACGGCTGCGGTGAGAAATCCTATATATATATATATATATATATATATATATATATATATATATATATATATATATATATATATATATATATATATATATATATATATATCACTTTAACTAATCATGGATATGGGTTCCAGAGGCCCTAATTCGCGCTCATTTTAAGAATCTTTCCAAAAGTCCCACCATCGATACCTCTCTATTAGTGAATTTTCTTAATGAAAATTCGATAAAAAACTTCTTAGGGGTGTGCAAAAACTGGGTCCGTGATTCTACATCTCCATATTCTTATGACCATCCGTGGCGATAGAATTATTATGTTTTCAACATAAATGAAGCTTGTATGAACTACGGAATTTTAGTACCTTGCGCGTATTTTTCAGAGCTGAACAGAATAATTTAAAAATAATATACGAGTATTTTCCCATGAAATTCAATCTGGCGGTAGTTTCGCTATGTATTTTTTTTTTGTGCAGAGAACTCTAAATATTGTGTTTCCGGGGTAATGGAGGCAGTATCTCTATAATAGTATTCACCGTGGTGTTGTGTAAAACAGACGACTGTAAAATCCATCACGCAGCATCAGTTTCTATATGATTTATAAGCAAATAATTCCATTGGTCTATAATAACTCGCGATATCGGATGAAGTTGAACCGCTAGAGTGGATTTCAATGGTATATTTTCATCCAGTGTACATCGATCATTAGTAACTAACGTTAATCCTCTATAGGGTATTTAGTTGGAATCCTCATATATACAGAGATGGACGTACAAACAGTAGTACACATCATACACGGCATCACATGCAGAATTGATTGATTCTCTTTGTAATTAATAATTTAGGTATGGTGAATAAACGGATATCTGAATTGGACGGTGTATATATGCGGCAGGTCAAAGCATTACATCGGAAATCGATATGTATGTGCTGGTCAGTGCAATTTGTGACCGGCCTGCAAGGTGTAATTGTTCCCAGGAGACAGAGCTGGAGCGGTCGCCTACATGTTGGATATTATTTCATATTCATTGCAACTAAAAACTTAAAAACTTAGACACGCAACTGCTGTATGAAACCCCTAGAGTATTTAGGGTATTGTAATTTTAGTTTACTTGATAATAAGCAAGAATGGTGGAAAAATTATTTGTAACAACAGTAGTAATGTTTTGAAATCGTTAGAGCTGTTGCTACGACGTTTTTAGTGAATTTTTATTAAGAAAAGATACTAATAGAGAGGTATGGATGGTGAGACTTTTGGAAAATTTCTTCAAATGAGCGCGAATTAGGGCCTCTGAAACCCATTTCCATGGTCAGTTAAAATATATATATATATTATATATATATATATATATATATATATATATATATATATATATATATATATATATATATATATATATATATATACCCAACCGATAGATTAGATTAGATTAGATTTTATTGTGAGTGGGCTATTCCAGTCCCTCCACCGGGACCTTAGGTCTATTGTGGCCCACGTCTAATTATTTAGATTTCACCCATCAATTCCAGCTCCCTGAGGGAGTCGATCTTTTTTTGAGGGTGAGAGTTTGTTTGACAGGTGTACTGCCATCTGAGTGAAGTCGCTTGCCCATTTCGAGGCTCAAAGAGAGATAACCTCTCTCCGAGTTCGTCTGGACCCGACATCCGTCAGTGTTTGCCTCGAGGCGGTATCATGAAGTCCCGCTCTCGAGGAGCATCTAATATCCAGTTGTAATCCACCCCTAGAGATATCAGCTCCCCTCAGGCTCTTCCAAACCTGACACCTAACAGTGTTAAGACTCAAGGCAATATCCCATCGAGTCCCGCTCCCGAGCATCACCCCAGCGAGGCCGTTCGTCCGTTTCGTAGCACACAGTATGGACTCCAAACTCCGGGTGTTTACCACTCATCAGAGATCAGAGCCCACGGGACGTCTGGACACACGACAAACGCCAGGGCTCAATCCAGGGCGGTATCATCTGGAACCCCGATCCCGATTAACAACCAAGCGAGGCCAATTGTCAGTCTCTGAGGCCACAGCGGAGGCGCCAAACTCCGGGTGCATATCACTCCCCAGAGATGTCTGCCCCCCCCCAGCCTCACCTGCACCAGACCCCCGCCAGTGCTTCATTGACTCGAGGCGGTATCATGAAGTCCCGCCTTCGAGCAGCATCCAGGCGGGGTCGTTGGCCTGTATCGATGCTCACAGCCAGCGTTAGCTTAAATTTCACCCAACAAATTGAGCTTCCGACAGGAGACGACACCTGCGAGGTGAAACTTTGTTTGACAGATGTACTGCCATCTGAGCGAAGTCGCTTGCCCGTCTCAAAGCTCAAAGAGAGATAACCTCTCTTCGAGTTTGTCTGGACCAGACATCCGTCAGTGTTTGACTCGGTGCAGTATCATGAAGTCCTACATCCGAGCAGCATCCAAGTGGGGTCGTTTGTCCGTTTCGAAGCTCACAGAAGAGGCCCCAACCCCTAGTTTTATTCCACCCCTAAAGATCTCAGCTCTCCTCCGGGTTCGTCTAGACCCGACACCCACCAGTGCTAGACTCAAGGCGACATCCCATCGAGCCTCGCTCACGAGCATCGCACAAGCGAGGCCGTCCGCCCGTTCCGAAGCACACAGTGGGGGGGGGGGGGGGCAAACTCCGGGTGTTTACCACTAATCAGAGCTGTCAATCCCCTCCGGGTCATCTAGACACACGACACCCGCCAGCACTCAACCCAAGGCGGCACCCTTCCGGAACCCCGCTCCCGAGTAACAACCAAGCGCGGGCAACCATATATTTTTAAGCCCAGAGTGGAGGCCTCAAAATCCGGGTGTACATCACTCCCCAGAGATATCCGCCTCCCTCCAGGCCCACATGGACAAGATCCTTGCCAGTGTTTGATTCCAATTAGTCGCCTGTTACGACAGGCAGGAGTTACCTTGGGCCTATTCTTTTAGTTAGTCCCCGGACCCACAGGGGCTACCCAACCGATAACTCAAAAAATGCTTCACTGATTTGGACCAAATTTGGGAATTACCGATATTTTGCTAATGTACTTAGACACGCAACTGCTGTATGAAACCTCTAGGGTATTTAGGGTATTGTAATTTTAGTTTACTTGATAACAAGCAAGAATGGTGGAAAAATTATTTGTAACAACAATAGTAATGTTTGAAAATCGTTAGAGCTTTGTTACGACGTTTTTAGTGAATTTTTATTAAGAAAATTCACTAATAGAAAGGTATCGATGGTGAGACTTTTGGAAAATTTCTTCAAATGAGCGCGAAGCGCGAATTAGGGCCTCTGAAACCCATTTCCATGGTTAGTTAAAATGTATATATATATATATATATATATATATATATATATATATATATATATATATATATATATATATATATACATATACATATACATATACATATACATATATATATATATATATATATATATATATATATATATATATATATATATATATATATATATATATATATATATATATATATATACCCAACCGATAACTCAAAAAATACTTCACTGATTTGGACCAAATTTGGGAATTACCCTTATTTTGCTAATGGCTTGGATGAGTTCATTCATCAAATCTTAACGGCCAATTTTTTTTAATAAAAAATTAAAAAATATTTTTTAAAACGCAAAATCTCTCAAATTGTCTAAGTGATTGAAACGAAAATTTACAACTTAGAAGAACATAGACAGGCGTGGGTGTGTACCAATTTTCAAGTCGTTTGATTAATGGAAAATAAAGTTATTCGAAATCAATAATAAAATAATCCTCGACATCACTTCAGATTATGTAATGCAATATCTACAATGTTGGACAAAGAGGTATGACGTTATCTGTACCGCTATGCTATTCAAATAAATCGTAGATAAAAATCGAAACTGTGGAAGTTATTGCAAGATGTCAGACTGGAGAACATTGTGAGAGATGCGACAGGGACGTCGTCTCGGTGCAGGACGAGGTAGTATGTTGTCACGACAGCTCTAGTTTACACAAAATTGTATAGATAGAGCTGTATACAATGTACAACCAATTAACAATTTTGTAAATTGCCAGTCTTGGACCATTTCTTTCCTAATACCGGGACAAAGTTTGCGTCCAAAAGCGCTAAATTTTAGCATGCAAATGTATAGAAATAAATAAAAATTTAATGAGTGATTCAATTTGCTTAAAAGCAATCTAGAACGACGTTTTATTATGTATAAATATTAAGCTTCCCATTGTTTAGGTTCACGGTATTTAAAATTAAAAGCCATCTCTATCTCCTAGTTTAATCTGACCACACGTAGCTATTTGTCACAGAGAAGTGTGTACTCTTTGCGCATCGCATAACCTCGAAATAGACTCCGCTGATGCTAATACCTTATTAGGATCTTATAATATAAAACAACTAGGTACCTATATCCTAAGGTTAATACAAATAGTAGGTAAATAATAACCCAACTTTTAATTTTAACTTAACTTTAACAAACTGACTGTAATATTAAATTATGATTGTAACATCCAATGAAACAAATATGATAGTAAAAGGTAAACTGCATGTAGATTGTAGATATTGTATGTATTACCTAGTGAACTCTCTACAGAATTCACTGGTAGGTATTACCAAAGAGAAACAAAATTATTTTAAGAAGAAATATACCTACCTCAAACTAATGCAGTAAGTACTTATAATATCTAGATAGGTACTACAAAGTACTTACATCCCTAGTTAAAATTATATAAACAGATATTTAGGTTAAATTATAAAAAATTTAATTTCAAAACTTTTGTATTGTTTATATTTATTTCATTTTCAAAAAGTAGGGATACAGCAATAGTAAATAAGTGTTAAGTGCGTTACGGTAGCCAATTTTCATAAAAAATTATTTCGAATGGTGATAACCCACTTTCCCATTAAACAAGAATCTTCAGTTTTGATACATAGTAAGACCAACATAAAAGCAGCGTTGGTACTACATTTAAAAGTAACACAATGAGCTTCACAGATAATTACAAATTTGTTTTAAAAAACCTTTTTTTAATTTTGTTTGCAGAAACTGGTTCGACTGAGTTGATTAAAACCGATCATTCAAGCGACTAATATGGGAACATACTTACCTGCCACCTATAATTTCATAGATGCATTTCGTTTTTAAATAAAAATTAAATTTTCGGTAAATTTGCAGATTAGCACATGGGCGGTGTTTAGAAAAATCTCTTCAGAAATATGCTTCGGGATGCCCAAACCACAAGAAGAATTTCTTGCAAACAGCCCACAAGAGAGTTACGGGACCAAGAGTGAATAGGGGTGCTGGGCGAAAGTGCGAAAGAAAAAGCTTAGTTGGACCTCTTTAAGCCGCCTTTATCCAATTTTTGAGCTATACCTCCTTAAAATCCAGCTTACCGCGCGCAGAACCTCTATATTCACCTCAGCTACCGCAACTTTCTTAGGGGTTACTCCAAAGGAATTTTTCTTGTTTACATTATTCTTCTTTATGCATTGAGGATGACTGTAGGGATGCAGAAGCGGAAGGAGAACCCCTGCAACGAAGCAGAGAACCAAGATTTGCAATTTATGTTTAAATTATTATCTCATTTCATTAAAAAAAATATGTTTCCAAAAATGATTTTGAGGTTGCCTTGTTTCTCAGTCTTACATAGTAAGCTGCAATATTTTATCATTTTCAAAAAGTATAGATACAGCAACCGTAAATAAGTGTTGGAAAGGGTCTGGGTGCAGCAAGTATGTTAAGGTAGAACATTTTAGTAGAAATATTTCAAATCCGATAGCTCAATGAATTTCCCATTAAGCTAGCATTTTCAATCTTGAACCATAGTAACACCTATGTAAACGCACCGTGGGTATTAAATTAAAGAAAAATAACATAATAAGCTTCGCGGATAATTACAATTTTGTTTAAAACCTTTTTGTTGTTTATTGTTTGCAAAAACTGGATGGGTTGACTAGAACAAAACCATTCAAGAAATTAATAAGGAAAAATACCTGTCATATTTATAATTTGACAGGTACATTCCCTTTGTAAATATTTTTTTTTTCTGAAAGACTTTTGTGACTTTAACGTAATTTGTAGCACAATTTTTTTAAAGACACTTGCAGTAGTTACATTTTATATCTAATACCAAATTTTAATTTTTTAGCTCCATATAAAATATACATTTTTTCAAATAATCGCTAACCGGGACTCTAAAACCGATCTCCAAGGTTCACTTAAATTTAAAGAATTATTTTTAATAGTGTACAATTCTTATGAAAATTCAATACTATAACGCACTTACTGCGTTCCGAAATTTTTCAATTATTATTACTATTACTACACGCATATACAGACAGAATTTAAGTTCGTGATTGCAGTACCTAATACCTAAGCGTACAAAAAACATTGCATAGGTTAAAAAATATTTATAATGCGAACGAAAGCAAATAAAAATTTGTTAATAATTGTTAATATTACAATTGAATACTATTGTCTTTCGAAAATGTTCACAGATAACGAGCTCACAACTGAAGAAGGCAAACTGTTTCATCTGCTACATACTCGATTCAGAAGTAAATTCTGCCAACAATGGACGTCATACATCCCCTTGCAAAGCTTGTATTCATTCCCACGAAGACGACTATCATAATTCCGAGTAACAAGAGTGTCCAGCGGTATTCCTAAGAAACCAGGATAAGTGAAAATCAGGTCACCCCGTTCACGACTCTTTGCGAATCTTTTCATACCTCATATTTGTAAACTAAGCTCATAATTATGTCTAAGAATTCCACAAAATCGGCTTGTTGCTCGCTGCATTCGTTCTAGTTGGTCAGGGATCTTGATAGGTATGGATATTAACTATCGCAATATTCCATCAGAGGTGTGTGTGTGTGTGTTTTTTTTTGTTTTTTTTTGTTTCTTTAACGTCGGCCTATTTCCGCGACTATGGCCAATCACCGACGCCAAGGAGCAGTTTCACCTCACTATCCTGAAAATTTTGCCGAACCCCTGTCTTTCTGTAAGGATGGTACGGATTGTTAACGTGCCCAACATCGCATGGACACGGAACCGACGGCTTTACGCCCCCTCCGAGGGGCGGAACGTGCAGACATTCAACTTGCTCAAATACAATGCCAGAACCTCGGTTGATGTTAATGTTACAGTTTGTACTGAAAAAGTGAAAGAAGAACCCTGGGATCGAACCCAGTACCCTTCGGTTCAGAGGCACACGTTCTTACCTCTGAACCACCGAGGCTCTTCCATCAGAGGTCTAATCTAGGTAGTGTATACTATAGTTACTCGATAAAGATAGTTAGGACATATGCGTGAACGCTTTCCGAGACTCGCCATATTTAGGCTATTTTCGCAATGAAGTTGAATTCGTTTCCATGCGCTTGTATGTAACTTGTATCTATTTTGCAAGTTGAACGCATTCGAAAGTATATATATTGCTCAATATAGTAGTAATAAAGAGTGTATGAACCTCGCAGCACCTCCCATGAGCAGTCACTTGATAGATAGCTTTATAAAATATATAAATACCGAGCAAAGCGCGCCCGAAAGATAATGAAACAATACAGATATTTCGGACAAACGAAAATATCAACAAGTGATCACTAAGCTGTCAGCTGGGGTAATAAAAAGAAGTTCAATAACCTCTTTCGGCAATTGAGGATACAATACACAAAGGATGCATCTGCGACCTAAAAATTCCATTCTTGTTTCGGCCTGTACCTGAAAGTCAATATAAATACATGTAGAAGTAGAAATTAGTTAGAATATTTTAATCCTCTGATGAAGTTAACTTTGTTAGCGAAACGATAGTTAGGTCTTTTAAAATGTGTTGTGGTGATTTGAGTTCTCCTAGTGTACATATCAGTGCTCATCACAGGTTTCAATCTTCACTTAGTAAATAATTATACTTAAGCCCGTAACTGAATCCGACCCTGGTAACGTTCTGCAAGGTGCAATTGTCCCTTGGAAAGTAGGTATGTATTTGTTTCTCCCACACGTATACTCAGCTCGGCGGTCGACTTGGGACCACTTATGGTACAGATTGGACGAACGAGACGAAAGGACAGACCCTTAAAAATACAATTTTGCTTACGTGATAAGACAAAATAATCGCCTCCGATCTCTCTCACAGGATATTTCCACGAGCCGAGCGGTAAGGAACGATAATATTTTCCTATCCGTAGACCCATGTGCATCTTACTGGATATATAATGGTCGATATTGACTGAAAATGTTTGTTCAATATCAGAGACCATAACCGACGTCTATCCATATAAAATAGATAAAATGCGATGGAAGATAAGTATTAAGAAAAATAAGCCTGCTTTCCTGAGTTTTCGATCCTATCATATATTTTAATTTTTCCAATCTACTAACTTATCAATGTATCTACACTATTTAAAATAAAGTATTATACTAAAAAAGTCTACACGCAGCAAGTACGTTATGGTAATGAATTTTCATAAAAATGTTTTAACCCTTCGAAGGACGAATTTCAATGTCATTTCCAATTCTAATGACATTTCGTATATATCATCTTAATGTGTAGAAAAATGATGTAGTACACTTCTTTGTTGCAAAAAAAAAACATTTATTTTAACTTTTGCAAGTGGTTTCGATATGAAACCACAATGCAAGTGAACACATACAAAATCGTAAGATTACATATATTTTATATTATTGATGATAAGTTAGAAAACAGTTTCTTTTTGCCAGTAAACACAACCCGACTTTACACTGTATGCAGCTCCATCTGGTTCGATGTGGTTTTTCGGCCGTACTACACTGAGCACAGCGTCTTGATGTTCCGTGCACAGGTAGATGTTTTGCTTGATCACGCCGTTGATCTATTGGTACATAAGGCTTGAATCTGGATACATTTTTTTTAGTAGAAGATGGCCTTCCACAAGACCCTCTTGAAACGGAAGCCCCAATCAAACTCAGTATTACTTCACATCGGAACATTTTGAGGCACATAGCACTTTTGGTCCTCCGTTTAAATATTATACAGTGTGGAACAGCCAAATGGAATAAATTCGATAACGGATAAATGAGGACGTGTTGGGAAAAACGCTTGGACACGTCGATTTGTATTTTTAACTGCGCATCTTTTTCAAGAAAAAAAAATTATATAGGGTGCGTCATGTGACAGTGGCCAATACCAACTTTCTTATTTTAAATACAAGCCCCTGCATATTATTAATTTTTTGGATTCTTCAGAAAATTCTAGACATAATTCATGTACAATGTCCTATACCTATCTTCAACTGTTTCGGAAATATTAAGTATTTTCAGATTTATTACAAAAATTAACATTAAAAATAGAAAATTATTTTATTTCACAAATTCTAATAAGAAATACTGATTATTTCTTAATAATTTAAAAAAACAAAAAAAAATTAATGTCAATGTAGTAAATGTTCAAAATGCTCGCCACGAACATCTTGGCAACATGCTAATCTGGTATAGAAATGTCTTCTAACATTACTCAACATCTCAGGCGTGACTGATCTAATCGCAAGCGTGATTCGTCTTTTTAAGTCATCTAAGTTGAGGGGCTTAGTTTTGTATACAATACTTTTGACATATCCCCACAAAAAGTAGTCTAATAGCGACAGATCAGGAGATCGTGCTGGCCATTCTATCGATCCGCGCCTCCCTATCCACCGATTTGGAAAAATTTGGTTCAGGTACTGCCGGACATTGATTTGGTAATGGGGCGGTGCTCCATCTTGCTGAAACCATATTTTATTGGCAGGAACTTGTGGGTTTGCTGGATCTGGATATAAGTTTGTCAAAGTTGGCACGACATTATTTTGGAGCAGTTCTAAATATTTATCCCCATTCAAGTTGCCATCAATGAAAAAGGGACCTACGATATGATTTCCAACAATTCCTGCCCAAACATTAACTTTTTCAGGATATTGCGTATGTTCCTCTCTCATCCAATGAGGATTCTCATTAGACCAATAGCGGCAATTTTGACGATTAACATGACCGTGAAGTGTAAATGTGCTCTCATCAGAAAACAAAACATCTTCTAATTGGATCACATTGTTATCTAACATTGCCATCATTTGTTCACAAAAATACGTTCTCCTATCGAAATCGTCCTCCATGAGCTCCTGAGTTGGTATCATTTTATAGGGATGCATTTTACTTTCCTTTAATGTTCGAAAAATTGCTGTGTGGCTAACGTTGAATAGTTGGGCTGCTTGTCGACCAGAAGAATGTGGGTTTTCTTGAAACTCAAGCGTAATATCCAATTTCGTATCATCACTTACTGCATTGGCAGCTACTTTTTTTATCTGTCTCACATGACCAAGCTCGCGAAACTGCTTTTCTATTTTGCTAATTGTTCCTTGGGATACAGGCGGCAAATTTGGAAATTTTTCGTGAAATAAGCGAGACACTTCCATCTGTGTCCGTGTGTTATCTCCATAACCAATCATTTGTAGAATGGTTATTTTGTGCATTTCTGTTAAATGAACCATTTTTCTGATATTATTACGTACAGTTAACGAAATTCAAACGACAATAGCACTGACACTAATCACTACTGTCATGCAGGCAGACAACAAGTTGCTAAGGCTACGAGTTTTATACGAACAGAAAGAAAACTGTTTTTGTTTTTGTTTCATTTCATATCAGTAAAAAGAAACGCAGGAATGGTTTTTGTTTACTTTCTCATTATCAAGAGCTGAATGGGAAATAAGTATTGAATGCAATGTAGCGAATTTGTGAAATAAAATAATTTTCTATTTTTAATGTTGATTTTTGTAATAAATCTGAAAATACTTAATATTTCCGAAACAGTTGAAGATAGGTATAGAACATTGTACATGAATTATGTCTAGAATTTTCTGAAGAATCCAAAAAATTAATAATATACAGGGGCTTGTATTTAAAATAAGAAAGTTGGTATTGGCCACTGTCACATGACGCACCCGATATAATTTTTTTTTCTTGAAAAAGATGCGCAGTTAAAAATACAAATCGACGTGTCCAAGCGTTTTTCCCAACACGCCCTCATTTATCCGTTATCGAATTTATTCCATTTGGCTGTTCCACACTGTATATGAGTTGACTACTGATGTATCGAGAAAATGCCAAAATAGACGGTGGTACCATTTTCGGGATTTCCGATCGATGGCGTGGTAAGATTTCATCATATCAGCTTTGTCAACTCCACCCATATACCTTCGGTAGCCTACAACTGCTTTAGGGCAATTGACTTCAGTCGTACTTCCATATTTCTCCCTTTTATTAACTTTAGTTTGATCTATAGGAGAATGTATAGTAGAGATCATCTGAATAGTTCTTTTGTCCTTCCACTTGATACAAGATACTTTGTCTCTATAAACTGCCCAATCAAAATCACCTCGATTCATTTCCTTATCGCCTTTCAATCCAGTGGGAAGATTTTTTCTGTTTGCGCGTACAGTTCCACACGCGTAGATTTTATTTTCTTGTAAAGAAAGTAAAAGGTCAGTTGTTGTGAAATAGTTATCAAAGTAAGCGTGGACCTTCGAGACCCTTAGTCATGTCAAGCACTACCCGTTCACTTAAACCTTTCTCAGATTTATATGTTTTGCTGTATATAATTCAAAATTACTTAGATAACCTTCTTTATCGGCGCACGCCCAGATTTTAAACCCCTTTTTTACAGGTTTCATTGGCATATATTGCTTGAAAACTATTCGGCCTTTGAATTTCACCATGCTTTCATCAACTGACACTTCTTTTGATGGGCAATAATATTTCTGGAAGTTTTTCTTTAGGAGTTCAATGTATGGTCTGATTTTAAACAATTGATCAAAACCGGGCTCCCTTTTTTTTGCCATTGTGGCATTGTCATTGCAATAGAGGCTAGTTAGCAGGGAGCCAAAACGGTTTACGCCTATTTTCCTGGGTGGCATACAAGTTGGTCTGTTCTGTAACCAGACGAATAGCATCGCCAAAAATAAGCAAGAAGAAATCTATTGGTTTTGTGACATCAGGTGGTACTTCAGAGCTGGGACCAGTTAGTTGCTGAAAATGATTTAGATTCGGAGCAATTTCTTGTTTTCTCCAGTTCACAAAGTGGATACGTGGTATATTATTTTCTAAATCGCCTGGGTCGTCATCTATGTCGCTCCCAATTGCCAAATCGTCGTCACTCAAAATAGTGTCCTGAGCAATCGCTTCGGAAGTTTCCTTATTTTCAATGATGTCTTCAATCATTTCTTTCTCTTCTTCTTCATATTCGCTTATTACTGACTCCCCATCAGAAGGAATTTCATCAAGCAGAGCGTAAGCTTCATCCGAGGTTAGTTTTGACAAATAGATTTGTTTTTTCATCACTTGCGACAAATCAATTTGCTTTTCCATCCTAACCTAAACAAATTTACTTTAGTGCATTGCACGCACACTGGTTTCGCCGCGAAACCATATCCGGTCAACAAAAACATGATTACTTTACTGCAAGCACACTGGTTTCGCCGCAAAACCATATCCGTAACCATAACACTTTTTACGACAATGTAGCTAAAAAACGAAATCAATCATAAACCGTGGTTTCTTTGACAAATTCTAACGAATACTAGCAATACAGTGTTCGCCAATTGCAAACTTGCAAAGGAGATTAATAGACGGCGCACTAATACCCAAGTAGGAAGTGTGGTTTCACTGTAAAACCAGTCTACATATAGAAAAAAACATTAGGTAAGTGGTTTCTGTGTGAAACCACTTTGCTTCAAAGGGTTAATAGGAAATATGCCTTTTTAAAATAAAAGCAAGCAGCAAATTCGGTTACCGGTATAACCTGCATAGTTGAAACAATGTAGGTACCATATTTCATCAAAATAACTTTATTGTTTGCAAAAGTAAAAATTTTTACAAAACAAAAACTCTAAATGTTCCCGAAAAACTGGTTCGATTTTCCTGTCGACCGAACCTTGTTAAGGTATTTACTTACCTTCCACGATATATTTATTCACAAAAAGCTTTTCGACGAAACTCAAAAAAAACCTTGATAATGTGTGTTATAGGGGGCCTAGTTCGCGCTCATTTAAAGGAATTTTTTCAAAATTCAAAAGTCGCGAAGTCTCCATTAGTGAAGTTTGTTTACGAAAATTCACTAAAAAGAGAAAATTAGTTTCACCAACGAGTTATGGGCCACCAATTTTATAAGATGCAGCTCAAGACAACCTTTCATTAACGTATACAGTTTTTTCTCGTATCTTCTATAATAACGGATATAATGAGCTTTACCATAGAAATGCGGCGCCCTGTTTATATGTCAACAGATAAAACTGAAATCAAATACTATAAATGACAATACGGGACACTCCTATGCTTTAGCATTGGTGATATTTGTGACAAGTACACTAGCGCCACCTCGCTTACTGACAACTGAGCGGGTAATCTGAATTGTTTATTTACCTGCATATTCTTAATTTAGACAATTGGTTTATTATAGATGAATATAAAAACTTGTACATGACAAAACAGTGAACATTTTCTGACCATATAGTTATAAATAGAATTTGTATCAACAATCAGCTTGAAACCTAAATGAATTCAGCATGAATAATTCTGCAAATTTCTCTTACCCATAATCTCATTTCATTATAATTTAATGTACTACCTTTAAAATGTCGTTAAACTACTATTTGAAGGGTATGCATAGGAATATACTTAAAGCGGTTTCTAAGGATATTAAGTTACAATCTGTACTTACCTATAAATAATTGTTCTAGGTATAAATGGTAGCGCAGTACTCAATTTGCTATATCTCTACATGAAAACTGTCTTATTAATCTAATATTTTATAATATGTAACTGATATACTTAGTACATAATTAAGAAATTGTGCAGATGAAAGGTGAGACTAACTCTTACTTCCGTGAATAAATCTATCATACGGCTGAATCTGCTATTTCTACTTGTCTCTTTAAAAAATTGTCTTGTGAAGATATTTAAAAGCCTTTACCAAGTAAAATAATTTTAAATGTGAAAAAATGTGACAATTTATGCCATACTGATATAAAAAAGGAGACAGAAGAAGATAGAAAAACAGTTTTCGTATATCATTTATTATTAATGCAAAACTTTTTTTGCCTTCACATTTCTTTTTTTTTTGATGCACTGGAAGACAAGTTATGATTGAAGCCTTTCAACCATCCGTTTGCGAAGTTTATCTATAAATAGGTACATGATGGTAAATATTACACAATAAATTATCTTCTGCGAACTGTACATATTAGCATAAAAGTGATTCTGAATTTGCCATCTGCTTCAACAAATTAATTCTTTTGGAAGTGACATTGAAATGTAAAATGCACCTTGTGTCTTCAATACTATATCCAAATGAGTTCTTTTTGATAACAGTACCCTTTTCTTGCATGTATAATCCCAAATTATCGTCAATCCATGTTATAGTTATTGTTTAATATTAATTATTAGGCGAATGTGTAAAAAAAATCGCTGGTAACAAAAGAAAACACAAAAAATCATATTCACGTTTCGCCATCCTTTGGAAACCTATGAAATGTCTTTAATAGATTTAGCACGTTATAATTTGAACAATTATATATTGCATACACCCAACCACTAACAGTTCAAGCTTAATTATACACACTTAAACACCAGCAATTGCTAGTGTTACATGTTTTCGAACGAGTAATATCAGTACTATCCGATAGGGGCGCTGATATTCTTAAAACACGAAATCAGCCGGAGTGTCCTGTATTGTCATTATAAAGTATTTGCTAAAACTAACTCCGTATATGGGTTCTAGGAGACTAGCTCACGCTCATACAGATAAAATTTAATTTTTATCTGTCTGAGAATGCTGTCACGCAGCGAAACTAGTCACAGAAGTGTTAAAGAATATCTCAGAACATATAGAATTCATAAGGGCCTCTTGCTCCAGTTAGCATACGCCTACAGAAACAAAACCCAACAGTGAAGCCAAAGAAGTAGTCTCCAAGTCTGTATGTAGTACTAATATATTTGACTCGTGAAGACCTTTCATTTGATATCCATATAGAGGGGGTTGTTGAGAAAGAAAGGTTTCGTCTGGAGCCTCGGCGGCCCAGGGGTAAGAATGTGTGCCTCTGAAACGAAGGGTACTGGGGTCGATTCCCAGGGTTTCCCTTTCACTTTTCAGTACAAACTGTAATAAATTATCATTAACCGAGGTTGTGGCATTCTATTTGAGCAAGTTGAATGTCTGCACGTTCCGCCTTTCGGAGCGGCCATGAAGTCGTGGGTCCCGTGTCCATGTGATGTTGGACACGTTAAAGATTCCTACCCTCCTTACAGAAAGACAGGGGTTTGGCAAAAATTTTAGGATAGTGAGGTGAAACTGCTCCCTGGTGTCGGTGATTGGCCATAGTAGGGGAAATATGCCGAGGTTAAAGTAAAAAAAACTCTGGACGCAGCAAGTGCGTTATGGAAGTAAATTTTCATAAAAATGTTTTTAATTACAAATGTATCGTTCCAATGCGAGCAGGCATCAATTTGGTTACCGGTATAACCTATATAGTAGGAACAATGTACCATATTTTATCAAAATAATTATTTGAAAATGTACAAAAAATTTTCCGAAAATAAACTGTAAAAATAAATGTTTCTGAGAAAACTGGTCTCCTAGCCAATGAACCTTAGGTTAATAGCAAATTGAGTTATTGAAATTTGAAACATTTAATGAAACTTCGCAACCAAAATGCCATTGCAGCGTTCATACAAAAATTTTCCCTAAATAAAGTTAAATGTTGGTTTCCTAACCAACAAAACTTACGTTAATAGCAAATTAAGTCATTGAAATTTGAAGCGTTTAATGAAAATTTGCTACCAAAACGCACTTCCTGCGTCCAGATTTTTTTCTTACAAACATGCATCATATTTTGATAAAAAATGTTAGAATGTCGTAACGAATTTGTTCTACGAAAATTAGCTAAAAATTATAGACCGTTAAACCATAAACTTCACTAAACCTACAGCGAAAGCATCAACTTAACTAAACCGACAGCCAAAGCATCAGAGAAAGGGTCTATTTGAAATGAATTTTCTGTAAATATTTTAGTAAAATGAAGGGCAATGACGGTTGAATCTGAAACTTAAGGGTTCGCAGAACACTCTTCTTGTAAGATTTTCTTTTCACAGTCCGTATTTGTTTCACGTTCTTTGCCTAAACATTGCCAATTTTGACGTTTTAAATTGCGAGTTTGACTTTTTGAGGAAAACTTCAAAATTTGTTGCTTTAGCTGCCTGTAACTTTTTTGTCCCTAAACTTAGAGACCTAAATTTTGGTACATGGTTCACTCTTTATAATACAAATACGTGTAACAAATTTGGTTGCCCTTACTTTGTTATTTCCGGAAATATGAATTTTTTTAGAAGGAAAACACAAAATTTTCCGGGAAAACCTGGTCCGATTTTCCTCACTAGCGAACTTATTCAAGCCACTTGCGAAAGGAAGGTACTCACCAAGTTTTATCAAAATTGGTCCATTATTTTTTTAGTTATAGGTGTGACATATATATATATATATATATATATATATATATATATATATATATATATATATATATATATATATATATATATATATATATATATATATATATATATATATATATATATATATATACATATATATATATATATATATATATATATATATATATATATATATATATATATATATATACACGGACCTCCACATTAGTGAATTTTTTTAAGATGTAGCTCAAGACACCCAATAATTAATGTATACAATTTTTTTCGTATCTTGCATAATGACGGATATATTGAGCTTTAAAGATTTTTTACGAAAATTCGACAAAAATGATATACCCTTAACGGATAAACTCTATAGCCAACACTACTGCCACAGTATCAGAGAAAGGGTCTATTTGAAATGAATTTTCTGGGAATATTTTAGTAAAATGAAGGACAATGACGATTGAAACTAAGATTTCAGGCTTTGTAAAACATTATTCTCGAGACATTTTCCTTCCATAGTTCATATTAGTTTCAGGCTCATTGCCTAAATATTACCAATTTTGACGTTTAAAATCGCGACCTTTGAGGTTTTGAGGAAAACCCAAATTTATTTTTCTTTAAATGCCTGTAACTTTTTTGTCCTTTAACCTACAGAGCTAAATTTTGGTAGGTAACTTACCTATAATGATGTAAACCCGCGTTTGGTTGCCCTTACTTTGTTAATTCCGGAGATATATTTTTTTTTCGAAAGGAAACACAAAATTTTCCGGGAAAACCTCGGCGGATTTTCCTGGCTAACGAACTTATCCAAGCCACTTGCGAAAGGAAGGTACTCACCAAGTTTTATCAAAATTGGTCCATTATTTTTTTAGTTATAGGTGTGACATATATATATATATATATATATATATATATATATATATATATATATATATATATATATATATATATATATATATATATATATATATATATATATATAAACATATAAAGTCTGAAACCGACCTCGGGTTTGGGTTGCAAGGGTCCTAAATAGCGCTCATTTGAAGAAATTTTTTCAAAATTCAAAAGTCGGGATCTCCGCATTAGTGAATTAAAAAAAAAATTCACTGAAAAGAAAAAAAAATCGTCAGTTACCTCAGCGTCATTTTGAATTCATTCCACTCTTATCGTAAAAATACTGTAACAGGTATTTAAACCAATTTACAATTTGCATAAAGAACAGTAATTTTTAAATAAATTTCAGGACACCTCTAAATAAAACTAATTTTCATTTCCACTAGCGCAATGAAAGAAAGCAACGAACAAAACCTTCAATTCATATGGATTTCAGACATGACATTGCCTGACTAATTTTGTTTGTAGCACTGTGCAAATTTATCTGGACAATCTTGTATTACCTTCTGTTTCTCCGGGCAAATTGCTAGTGCCGTTTGTGTTCTACATGTAGATAATTTGCATATAGATAATGCAATTTATCTTTATCTAATGAATCTATCTTATGTTTCCTGTAGAAAAAACTAATACAACTTTTGAAATTGTCTCTGAGACGTACTGTGGCCATTAGCTACATAATGGGCAGTTGGAAATAAAAAAAATCTGCATCGTGTGTTTTATTGTAAAACAATCCTGCAGGTTTGATTGTGTCAAGTGAATTCTTGGTTCGGAAATTAAAAATCTAGACCTGCAATTTTAAAGTGATTTGTGCCATTCATATTATAACTGGAAATTGCATTGGAGGTTTGCCACAAAAGAAAAACAATCTCAAAAGTTAATTTGAAACCAAATTGAACAACATCACGATATTTTTGCATTTAAGATGGTAATTTAATTAACGAATTTAAATTTTCCGTTATAAATGTCGATAACAAAGAAAATTTTAAAAAGATATAGTAACATTATTTAGGTGACATTTCCCAAGAATATTTGACAATTCTATACAATCATCTCAACAAAATTTCGACCGGCACATTAGGGGCGGTGTACTGGAAGCATATCCCCTACACTGCGGACAATATGCATACAGAGCAGGAATCTCAACAGAAACAGCACTGTACCAACTGGTGCTGAAACTGGAGAATACGCTGGAGAACAGGGAGGTTGCGCTGGGAGCCTTCCTAGACATAGAGGGGACCTCCAGCAACACCTCATTCGGATCGGTTCTGGCAGCTGTCAGGGAGCGTGGAAAAGAGGAGACCTGCTGCAGGTGGATCGGCTCCATGCTCAGGGACAGGGCGGTGTTCACCTCACTCGCGGGAGGGACTCTGCTGGCGGGGGTCCGGGCGGGGTGTCCGCAGGGGAGCGTTCTGTTACCCTTGCTCTGGTGCCTAGTGGCGAACGGCCTGCTAGGTAGGCTCTCTGGAAGGGGGTATGAGGTACAGGGCTATGCGGACGACATTGTCATCATAGTCCGAGGAAAGGTTACACAGTCAGTGTGGGAGCGTATGCAGACAGCACTGAAACTGGTGGAAAGGTGGACGGTTGGTCAGCGGCTCAGGGTGAGCCCCGAGAAAGCAACCGTCATACCGATTACGAGGTGGAGGAAGTGGGAGAGCCACAGAACTCTCACTCGGTAGGAACATTCCAGTGGATAGGGAGGTAAAATATCTTGGGGTCGTATTGGACTCTAAGCTAACCTGGAATGGTTATGTTTAAAAAAATACTGCGTAAGGCAGTCATTATCATAGCCGTCACTAGGTGGCTATATGGAAAAACGTGGGGACTAAGACCTAGTATGTAGTATGTATGTGGTAGTACCCTTGCTGTACACAAGGGTGGTCAGATCATCTTTAGCATACGCGGCACTGGTTTGGTGATCTAAGGTGACACAATCCAGTGCCAAACAAAATCTAGGCAAGATCCAAAGGATGGCTTGCCTGGGAATCACAGGGGCCATGTCTTCAACCCCAACAGCCGCCATGGAGATGTTGCTGGATCTCCCCCTACACTTAGTTGTTATGGGGGAGGCCAGGCTAGGACTATACAGACTAGCCTGCAATGGTAGACTGAAGATCAACCCAGGCTTCAGGAGCCACTGCAAAATTCACGATATCATGAAGGAGCCCATGCTTGAAATGAGGTCAGACTTCGCGAGCCCGCGAATCTGCAAGGAAAACAACTTTACAGTGGAAATCAGCGAGCGCGAGGCATGGCGGGAGGAGACGCGGTGCATACCACGGGACGCGCTCGTCTGCTTCACGGACGAATCCGGCGGCGAGCCCATGCAACTGTCTTTCAAGCCGAAATGTACGCCATCCCGTACTGTTTGCGGGAGAACAAGAGGGGGGCATCCACCAACAAGCGGATCCTCATAGCCACAGATAGCCAGGCAGCCCTTAAGGCCCTAACTAGCCCACGGGTAAATTCTTGGCTGGTGAGTGAGTGCCGAGACGAGACGAGCGACCTGGCTGGGCAGAATGAGGTCACCCTAATCTGGGTGCAGGGTCACTCGGGGGTCAAAGGCACTGAAGAAGCTGACAGCCTCGCGAAGAGATGGTCAGCATAACTATTTATGGGACCAGAACCGGTTCTGGGCATGAAAAAGAGCACGGCCAGGGGAGCCATTATGTCCTGGGACAGAAACGAACACAAAGTGTACTGGGCAGACTGTCCAGGGCTCAGACATGGGAAGTCAGTATTTGACGAACCCAGTTCAACGAGAGCTGCGGAGCTGCTAAATCTTAGCAGAGGACAGCTCAGAAACATAACAGGTCTCTTGACGGGACACATGGCCGTCAAGGAACACCTGCGTAAAATGGGGCGGTTCGAGGGGACCTTGCATGCAGACTCTGCGGCGAGGGGGAGGAATCAGCACAGCACATCTTGCGCGGGTATAAAGCTCTGGACCGCAAAAGACAACTGATCTACGGCCAGTCTAGACCGGAGAGAGAGCAATATAAAACTTCACCCTACCAATCACTGTGCAGACTAGTTCAAGGCACAGTGATTTTGGAATGGGTGAAGTAAAAAGACTAAGGGCATGCACAATAAGCCAAAGGCTGCAGTGCTATCGGGACGGCAAAGTCGCGGACGAGCCCTGAGGGAAAAGAAACAAAAGACACTGTGTTAGTCCGCGGGTCATATATACCCTGTATATATGCTAAATAGAGACAAGCAAAACTAATCAAAAACCAGATGGTCGCAATTTAATGTAAAAGCTCGTCACCGCAAAACTAAATCTTGCTTAAAAGGATTTACATTACAAATAAAAATGATGTAGTAGTTTAAATGACCCTTTGGTAGATAAATCAGATGAACTATCACTGTTAGAAATCCACAGTTTATACAAATGAAATAGTGTACTCTCTGTTCCACAATCCGGTCTTAATACGGAACTCTGAAAGGCACAGGATATTCTGACGCAAATTGAATTGATTAATTGCAACCTCCGTTGTCTCCCTCCCACTCTTTGCCGCTTCCTCTCTCTTCGACGGAGACTATTTAAAATGAATGATGCTATATGTAAGTCCTCGGCTAAGTAGAGACTACAAAATAACTTAATGCGTCTACCGGATTTAACAAAGCAATATTAATTTCGACCGAGACGTTAAAATTGTCGAAGTTTCTACATTTGTCATTTGTACATTACAATTTTATAATATTGAGTTCGGGGTTTCTGAGTGCATATTGCGAAGTTTTGTTTAGTCTTGTTCTGGTAATAATATTAATCTTGCCACTGCTTGGCCTTTTTTTGCACGCTCCCTTTTACGTAAATAATTGTCTGAGTTTCCTTATAAATTCAAGACTTCGCAATCATTTTTAACAGTAGGATAACGAATCACCGACATAACTTACACATTTCTGAGATGATTTCACCTTCTGCGTTGGCTGGAATTGTTTGTTTAACTTGCATGATTCCATATTGCGGAAACGCAAATTACTAATCGCAGATTGGGTGCGTTTGGTGAATATATTAACTCAGTTTGTAAAGATTTCCAATAAACACGTTGTTTCAAACTTCCATGAATGGTCTCGTATTTCAGAAACCGTTTAATAATTAAAAAAAATACTGCACAAGGGTTATTGGGGATGTCCGATTCAACGATGACATCAGCAATGTTACCAAGTTTACTGTTTATCAGATAAAGTAGGTAACTTTTGTGCCGACGGTCCCCAAATTGGGAAACAATGTCAGTTACATGAGAGGAGAGATTTTGCCGATATGCTGGTAGCTTTATATCGTACAGATTTTAATACGCATAGATGGGTCTTAGGCATATTTTCACAGTTTATTTATTTATTTAATACATATACTCAACGGGAATAATCCCAAATAAAGAGTATGAATATGAAAGACATAGCATACACTAGAGAAATGAACATCATAACGGTACTTCTAATCACCAAGCAGCCATGTAACATGCCTCAGCTCAGACTCATCACAAAACAAGATGTTTGTCGACTGATGCATGCTGTTATAAATAAAGTATGATCTGTAAATCGGTGAGTTAAGCTTAACATTGGTCCTAGGTGGCGGTAGATAGAAGAAGTCGTGTCTTCCAGAGCTGACTCTAGGCATGTGAAAAAGCAGAGTGCGAACCAGTTCAGGACATACGCTCTCACCTCGCAGTAAACTATATATCAGGGAGAAAGAGAGAGAGAGAGATCAAAATAGACTCGCCTGCAGAGATTCAAATGAGAACTTCGACAGTAGGTCGGCCTGTAGTGTACCAGTACCGGAATACACTCGATTTGCCCTGTATGCAAGGAATTTTAGAGATATTCCTTGCATACACCTTCAAGGAGCTTATATGGGCGTCAGACAGAGGAGACCACACGACACAGCTATACTCGAGATGCGGTCGCACATAGGCACCGAAGAAGAGCCTCAAAGCGTCCGCATTATGAAAGTAACCGGAATTGAGAATAAGAAATTCGAGTGTCTTCTATACTCAAGCAATAGCATATTCATAGTTCTCCGCGAACGAAAGTTTCGAATCGAAGATAACACTCAAGTCTTTAAATATTCCAGGTCGTTGAAGAGGCTGTACACCTATGGAGTACTGGAACTCTATGGCACGGCGGTTAAGCGTATAACACATTACCACACATATATTAATATTCACTGGGAGATTGTAAACGGAGAACCAGTGTTTAATTCTACGCAAACTGCCCTCAAGTACCGAACAGTCAATGGTTGAGAAGATTTTTCTATCATCAACATACAGAAGATGGAGTAAGTCTATGACATCTGAAATACCATTGATAGATAGATGTAAAAACAAGGGTCCCAGAACAGATTCTTGAAGAACACACGATCAAACAAGTCTGGCCGCAGCAAATGCGTCATGGTATTGAATTTTAATAAAAATGTTTTTAATGGCAAATTTGGTATAACTTGTATATAATTAGGTGGGTTAAGAAAGTAGGTCACAATAAACAAGCAGCGGGTTTGCCTTTAGAATCCTACAATAACGACCTATAGGTAGAATATATTAGAATATATTCTAAGGTTAATACAAACAGGAGTAGGTAAATAATAATCCAACTCTTAATTTTACCGTATCTTTAACACATGCCTTCGGCCGTTGATTGTAGTATAATATTATGATTCTAACATCCAATCAAACAAATAAGAAAGTGGTTGTGTGTATAAGATTCAGGTTGTTAATCAATGCATGTTGGTACTGTATTACTAAAGTGAAACAAAATTATTTCAAGAAGGAACATAACCACCTCAAACTAATATAAGTATAATATGATCGTTTTTACTCTTTGTGTAGTATATGGAACATGTGAAGTAAATGAAACTACATAGTATCATAAAGGAGTTTAAATTATATAATCAGATGTTGAGTGTAAATTATTAAAATTTTAATTTCAAAATTTTGTATTGTTTATATTTATTTCATTTTCAAAAAGTATGGATACAGTACTAGTAAAGAGTTTAGGTACAGTAAGTGCGTTATGGTGGTGAATCTTCGTAAAAATATATATAAAAAAGAAGTGTGAGCGGAAAGTACGAAAAAACAGCTTAGTTGGATCTCTATAAGCTGCCTTTATCCGATTTTGTAGACATACTTTCTTAAAACCCTATTTACTCCGCCCAGAACCCCCATTCACCGCAGGTCCCACAACTTTCTTGGGGGTTGTCCCAAGAAATTTTTCTTGTTTACATTGTTTTTTTATGAACTGATGGTGGTTGTAGGTATGCAGAAGGTGGAGGAGAACCCCCGCGACGAAGCAGCAAACCAATATTTTCAGATTATGTGTAAATTGTTACCTTATTTCACTTGTTTAAAATATTTTTGCAAAACTGAATTTGAGGTCGCATTGTTTGTCAGTCTCACATAGAGAGGTACAATATTTTATCATTTAAAACAAGTATGGATACAGCAACAGTAAACAAGTGTTGAAAAGGGTCTGGGTGCAACAAGTACGTTGTTTGGTAGAGAATTTTCGTAAAAATATTTCAAATTTGATAACTCAATTTCCCATTAAGTGAGAATCTTCAATCTTGAGCCATAGTGAAACCTATGTAAACGCAGCGTGGGTACTAAATTAAGGAAAAATAACATAATGAGCTTCGCGAATAACTACACATTTATTTTGCAAAACGTTTTTTGTTGGTTTGTTTGCAAAAGCTAGTTCGATTGGGTCGACTAAAACAAAACCGCGCAAGCAATTAATGAGGAAAAATACTTGCTATATTTATAATTTGGTGATTTTGTAAAAATTTGTAAATAATTTTTTTTCTGCAAAACTTTTGTAACTTTAACGAAATTTGTAACAGAAACGTGCAGTTCTTACATATATGTACCAAATTTTAAATATATATATATATATATATATATATATATATATATATATATATATATATATATATATATATATATATATATATATATATATATATGTATATATATATATATATATATATATATATATATATATATATATATATATATATATATATATATATATATATATATATATATATATGTGTGTGTGTCTGGCACCGATAACTCAAAAAAGAATGGGCCGATTTTGATCAAAATTGGTACATACGTTCCTTTTGCAAGTGGCTTGGATAAGTTCGTTAGTCAGGAAAAAGGATCTAGGAATATTTTGTGTTTTCTTTCAAAAAAATGTATATCTCCGGAAATAACAAAGTAGGGATAACCACATTTGGTACGCTCGTTTCTGTCATAAACAGTATCCTATCTACGAAAGTTCAGATCTCTATCTTAAAAAACAAAAAAAGGTAGAGGTAAATTAATTTTTAATTAATTAAATCTGATTCAGGAAAGGTAAAATGTCAAAATTGATAATTATGATGGTAGGAGTACGAATGTGAGTGCAAAATACGACTATAAATGACTAACAAGCTCCTGAATATGTGTCTAAGTCGTTATTTTCCTTTCTTTCGTTAAAATATGAGCAAAAAATCCATTGTAAATCAAAATTGGTTTGTGTAAATAGTAGACGGTAGACGATTAAGATGTATTACGGGATATACCTGCTAGTACATACATGTCGAGCGTAGCCAAGTTGGCCAAGCATGTACATCAGATAATGGATTCCTACATGACGAGTTCTAATCCTAGCGAGTGACTTTACTTTTTATCAATTTTTTAAAATCTCATTTCACTTTACCGTCATCTAATCAGATTGTTATTATTCCGATTAATTTTTAAGCGAGTTTTTGTATAAAAAATAATCTGGTAAAGAGGAGATGAAAGTTTTAGGACTTAATTCAATTTGAACAGCATATCTGGTTGTTTCTTCTTGCCCTAACTTAGTGAAACCGTTCCATATTTAATACAGTCGTAGACTGTTCCCGCGGCTTCACAAGTGCTTGTTTTAGTGACTTTTTTTTACAAAAATTCACTAATGAGGGGACCCCGACTGTTAAACTTTGAAAACATTTCTTGAAATAAGTGCAAACTAGCCCCCCTAGAACCCATATCCAGCGTCAGTTTCAATTTTATATATATATATATATATATATATATATATATATATATATATATATATATATATAAATAAATTGTTAAACATTTACTAAAAGTTAGGTGTGTAAGTTTAAAGCCAAAAAAGTTAGAGGCATTTTAAAAAAAAAGTGGTTTTCCTCAAAACGTAAAAAGTCGCGATATGAAACGTCAAAATGGGCAACGTTTAGGCAAGATTTCTTTAAACTAGGCCCCTCAAAATCCATATCCGTGTTTACTTTATGTTTATATATATATATATATATATATATATATATATATATATATATATATATATATATATATATATATATATATACACAGGGTGATGCATTTGTAGGGTAAAGCTTAATATAATTGTTAATATGCAAGATACGAGAAAAAATTGTATACGTTACTTGAAGGGTGTCTTAAGCTGCATCTTATAAAATTATTTTGACAATCACAGTGTGGCCCATAAGTCGTTGGTGATACCTACAATTTTTTTTGAACATTCCCTATTGCATTTTTGCATTTTTCAGCGAAATATGATGCATGTTTGTAAAAAATTTTCATTTTCATTAAATGCTTCAAAATTCAATAACTCAATTTGCTGTTAACCTAAGGTTCATCGGTTAGGAAATGAGTTTGCACGAAAAAATTTTTAGTTTATTTTCGGAAATTTTTTGTACATTTTCAAACAAGTTATTTTGATAAAAGATGGTACTCTGTATTATATGTATAGGTTATACCGTTGACGAAATTGATGCCTGCTAAAGAGACATATTTGCTATTAAAAACATTTTAATGAAAATTCACTTCCATAACGCACTTGCTGCATCCAGACTTTTTTAATGTTTAAATTAGTCAGTCATTGATAGCTAAAGAGGTAAAAGTAAGGTAAAAATAAGTTACAACTTAAGAGTTAATACTAATAGTACAGTCAATAGAGGAGCCCGTTACTCTTGTCCATAATGCACTAAACTACATGAGTTTTTTGTTTTAATACATAGATTCAGAATGACGTACTAAATGTAAAAACACAAAATCCTTACAAATTAGGAGGGCGGAAGTGCCGCCATTTTGAGAAAAACCGTTTCGACCTATATATCCGTAACCGTACACTTTAGGCTAAAAATTGTAATGACCTTTGTTGTAGATAATTGTATTTCTCATCTTTTTTGTTAAATATTTTTTTGTATAACTCGCCATTTACAACTTATACGACTATTATGAATCATTTATTGACTTTTTTACCGTTATCTTTGTTAATAATTGTTTAAACAATAAAATACTTATAACCTAACTTTTCAATCGACAAATAAATTTCCTACAACTTTTACTTAAAACTTTTTTTCTCAAATCAATATTTTCAAAGTTATAACGCGTTAAATGTTGCACTAATAAATAATTTGCCTTCTTACCTGAAAAAAAAACAGCAAGTACCCGTTGAATTATTATTTATATAATATTTTATATAATAAATAGTACTCTACTTCGAAATGCCCCTCGATTTTTATCAAATAATCAATTATATACTGATGGCATAAGGTAATAAACGTCAAGGAAAACGGTAAATTGATTTAATAAGACAAGTGCTGGTCCAAGTCACAATTTTGATAGGTTTTTCCAAATAGAGTAATTAAAACTTACAAGGATAACATTGACTACTAAAATTTTGACATATCAAATAGTTCATTTTGCTTCCTTAATAAATATCTTTATCGTCAACAACCCTATTCTGTGCATTTACTTCCAATGCTCAAAAACCATTTAGTAATACTTTCTGCATTGAATCTTTCTTTTTTGTCCTTGTTATTTGAGAAAACCCAAATGCCAATTTAGAGAAAATTTTAAGTATACATTAACCGTTAGAGACCTTTCAGGTCAATTAGAGAACCTTTTATAAAAAGGGCCTGTTTAATATATATATATATATATATATATATATATATATATATATATATATATATATATATATATATATATATATATATATATATATATATATATATATATATGGCCAGATGTTGGATCACTCAGTTTTCATGCCCAGACTGGCGTCAACCGTCTAGGCACAGGATTTTTGAAATTAACGCGTTATAACTTTGTAAATATTGATTTGAAAAAAAAAAAGTTTTCAATAAAAGTTGTAGGAAATTTGTCGATTGAAAAGTTAAATTATAATCATTTTATTGTTTAAACAATTATTAACAAAGATATATGTTAAAAAGTCAATAAATGAATCCTAATAGTCGTATAAATTGTAAATTGTGAGTGATACAAAAAAAAATTAATAAAAGATGAGAAATGCAATTATCTACAATAAAGGTCATTACTATTTTTTGGCTTAAAGTGCACGGTAACGGAGATATAGGCCGAAACGGTTTTTCTCAAAATGGCGGCACTTCCGCCCTCCTAATTTGCAAGGATTTTGTGTTTTCACAATCAGGACGTCATTCTGAACCTATGTATCAAAAAAAAAAAAAACTCCTGTAGTTTAGTGCAGAAACAAATTCTCTATTGCCTGTATTATAATTTACATCTACCATATCCTGTTCTAGACTCATCATAGAATAATACTTTAGTGCATAGAAACTTTGTTGACATTTCTTGCAGACAATTTACTTTACATCCTAAACCAATATGCATCAGATTAAATTGGGCATCAATTAGTTAGGAAGTAATTAATTTTGCATGTAAATTTCCGGAAACGCCAAATGGATATTGGATGGTGTACCTGTTGTCCAACACTCTGTCAATATGATTGCATATTACATGGCGCAGCTGTGGACGTCTAATAATGTCTGATAGATACAAGTTACGTACGTACGGCCGTTACGGTGGCAATGCAGGCGTGATGGAAGATTGAAATAAAAATCAATGAACATTAAAACTAGATTAGTGACAAACTGAGCATAATTTATAAGGACATAAGATACGTCAAAAATTTAAATTATGTAATTTGTAGTTGACACACCTAATAGTCAATGCTTTTTCTATAAATAATAACTGATTTCTGTTACGGTGCAATTAGTGTGGTAATATTTTGTGTTACAATATTCTAACAGCATATTAACCATAATAATCTGCCAAAAAGAAAAAATGTTTGGGACGCAGCAAGTGCATTATAGTAGTGAATTTTCATAAGAATTGTACACTATCAGTAAGGTATATTATTAAAACTAATTGTTTAAATTTAAATGCTTATAACATACAACTGATAAAACCTCACATTATTATACCCATATTTACTAACATAGCAGATATAAATACTTATATATTAAAATAAGCGTTAAAACCATATAAAGAAGCGGTCAAAATTTTTACTGATGTGTCAAAAATTCAAGATTCAGTGGGATGCGCAATGTACATTAAACAATTAGATTATGTTGAGCTATTTAGTCTGCCAAAGTTCACTTCAATTTACACTGCTGAAGCTGTTGCCATACAAAAAACATTAGTACTAGCCTGTAACCAAAATATGAGTAGCTTTGTTGTTTTGACCGATTCCCTTTCACTGTTAAGAACTCTATCGAATCTTCAAAATGCTATATATCGGTCCAGGGTAATATGTGATATTGCTTATCAATTAGAAGTCTTGGAACAACAGCACAAAAGAATTACTTTCATATGGGTAAAAGGGCACTCTAAGCTTGAGGGTAATGAAAAGGCCGACTATTTTGCTAAAAAAGCAACGACAACAGGTTGTAAACATGACTTTTACAGTAACAGAGATCTACTTCCGCAAGTAAAACATGTGTGTAATATAAGATGGCAGGATCATTGGAATAAGTTGAAAAGTAGCTGTAACAAGCACTTCAGTAGTATCATCCCTAATCTAAGAAAACAGCCCATTTACAAAGAACTGTTGCTTCCTAGGTATTTGTCTACGACACTAAACAGAATTATCATAGGCCATGGTGCTTTTAAGTCTCATTCGTATAAAATAAATGTTGAAGATAATCCATTTGGCTCATGCGACAATACCAGCCCAGCTGATTTAAATCATTTGATTTTTTTCCTTTATTATACATCATGAACAAAGAAAAATATTATTTTGTAATTTGATAGAATACAATGTTTCCTTTCCACTTGATGTGACATCACTTATGTATGAAGCTGTTTGTAATAAAAGTGTCATGGTAGCTTTCATGTGTTTTGTTAAAGACTCAAAGTTAGCTAGGTTTATATAGCTCTTAGTAAAAAGATGATATTCTGAAAATTGGACTGTTCCAATAAATATTGTACTAGTGGCAATATACTATATAGTCTTAAGGGATACTAAATACACTTAGCAGATTAATGTATAGTCAGAGAGATAAAAGTAAGTTCCTTTGTGTATTTCCTTGTGTTAACCTCTTTTGACCGCAGCCTCCCCAGTATGTTAAAAAGTCACCATGACAGGCTCCATTGGTGTGAAAAATGTCACAGTGCTTCTCCTGTAACAACTTGTAGCGTAGATGTGTGCATGCATATCTGTGTGTATATGTGCACATGAAGAAATAATGTGCATTTTATGTCCTGCACCTAGTGTTAAGTACTGGACGTATCAAGCCTATTGACGTGGGTGCGTATACATGAGTGTATATGCGCTCGCGTACGTGTGTGGGTGGATATGTGTGTAAGTTTTAATTTTAGTATATATTTGTAGTAAACAGCAAGTTTATAGGGAGATAAAAGAAGATAAAAGAAAAAAGTTAAAGAGCTTGTTAGATTAAGATTCTTAAGACAGGTTTTGCCATTGTGAAAAGCAAGGTCAGATGCATCCTTGTTCATTTTAAAGATTGACCGTTCTCAAAGTCAAAACTGTAATCAAAAAAAAAAAAATAAAATAAAAATTAAATGGACCTGGGAGACCGGTTTTAGAGGTCCCAGTTAGCGACTATTTAAATAAGTTTCTACTTTCTATGAAGCTAGAAAGTTATAGTTTGGTAGAGATATATGTAAGAACTGCAAGTCTCTTTAAAACATTGTGTTACAAATTTCATTAAAGTCACAAAAGTTTTCTAGAAAAAAATCAATTATTTACAAACAGAATGTCCCTGTCAAACCCTAAATATGGCAGGTATTTTTTTTAATTGCTTGGATGGTTTTGTTTTAGTCAACCCAATCGAACCAGTTTTTGCAAAAAAAAAAAAAGTTTTTTAAAACCACCTTGTAGTTATTTGCGTAGCTCATTATGTTATTTTCCTCTAATTTAGTACCCAAGCTGCGTTTACATAGGTGTTACTATGGTTCAAGATTGAAGATTTTAGCTTAATAGGAAATTGAGTTATCGGATTTCAAATATTTTTACAAAGACTCTCTACCATAATGTGTTTGCTGCACCAGACCCTTTTCAACACTTATTTACTGTTGCTGTATCCACACTTTTTGAAAATGATGAAATATTGTAGCTCTCTATGTAAGACTGACAAACAAGGCAACCTTAATTTCATTTTTGGAAAAACCAAATGAAATGGGGTAACAATTTAAACATAAATTGAAGATCCTGGTTCGCTGCTTTCTCGTAGAGGTTTCCCTTCCCCTTCTGCATGCATACAATCACCCTCAATGCATACAAGAGAATAATGTAAACAAGAAAGGTTTCTTGGGAACAATATGCAAGAAAGTTACGGGACCTGCGGTAAATATAGGGGTTCTGGGTGGGATAAACAGAATTTTAAGGAGGTATAGCTTCAGAATGAGATACAGGCAGCTTATAGAGGTCCAACTAAGTTATTTTTTCGCACTTTTCGCTCGCATTTACTTTTTATCTTCTTCCTCGCCCAACACCCCTATTCACTCCTGGTCCGGTAACTTTCTTGGGGGCTTAATTTAATTTATCCAAATATTAGAGACAAAGAAGACAACAGATACGTTTCGATAACTTATTTTGGAACCATTTCAGAAAACATTTCAAAAATTTTAAATACCTGTACAAATACAAAGGTAGGCTTTTAAATCTTACAACACGACGCGTGATTTGTTATTTAACGCGAAAGAAAAATCTTGTTTCCTGACAAAAGCTGGAGTTTATAAATTAGCTTGTACACAAACTTATAGAAATTTTAACACCCGATACAAAGAACATATTTCTGTATTTAGAAATAACCACGCTGACAAATCTACATTTGCAAAACCTATTATTGATATAGAACATAGAACTACAGTAAATAACCGCATACAAGCACAACATTTTTATAATGACAAACGTAAACTAGACTTTTATATATATATATATATATATATATATATATATATATATATATATATATATATATATATATATATATATATATATATAGGGTGGCGCATTGAAAACGAAACAGACCGATTTCCGTCGAGATATATATTTTTAAGAAACGCTGAAACACGTCAACTTTTATATTGAGGGCGACATGTTTTGACATAAAACTAAACTTTGTCACATAAACCCCTTAAGGGTGGTGATAACAACCCTTATATTTTAAATAGGGAACATGGGTCGAATGTTACATCATTTGAAAGCTCTTTCTTTTCTGAATTCAGCATACTATTTTTTTTAAAGTTTTATCAACTCGTTTAAAAATTATTCACAGTTGCAGATGCAAAAACGCATTTCACTTATTCCGATAAGAAATTTGCTGATAGTCAATGTTTTGTTGGTTTGTAAATGAGAGAAATGCGGTTTATTATTTCAGTTTATCGGTCAGTTTGATACTTGATAGTACCGAAAATTAATTTCACAATGGTGTATTCTGTAGAAGAAAGAGTTGAAATAATTACTCTTTTTTTCAAAAACGATGACTGTGCCAACCGTACCGCAAATTTGTTTAATGAACGACATCCGAACAGACATGTCAACAGAAATAACATTTTGGAGTTAGTTGCAAAGTTTCGACAAAGGGGTTCAGTAGCCAACAAAAAACGGGATCCTGAACGTGAATTTCCGGTTAGAAATGAGACTACTGATATTGAAGTTTTAGGACAAATTGCTGCAGACACAACTTTGAGCCCGAGAAAATTGGCTACTGTTTCAAACATCAAAAGAAAAACTATTCAGTGAATATTGAAGCATTATAAATTTCACCCGTATAAAATTCATCTTGTACAACAACTGAACGAAGATGATTTTGATCGGCGGCTGGAGTTTTGTGAAGTTATGACTGCACGATAACGGGAACTTTCTATTCAATATCTGTTTTTCAGACGAGTTTACGATTTTATTAAATTCTACAGTCAATCGTCATAATTGTCGTTATTGGGCAGATAATAATCCAAGAAAATTTCACGAAGTCCACACTCAAACTCCACAGAAATGGAATGTCTGGACTGGCATTTTTGGAGACCGTTTAACCGGACCAATTTATCTTGATGGCAATTTGATTGGCGAAATGTATTTGGAGTTACTAGGAAATATCGTTTACCCTCTATTAAATGACATTGTTGAAAATGATGATCGCTATCAAGAAAATCAATTAGTGTTTCAACAATATGGAGCTCCTCTACATTTTTCACAACGTCTTAGGGAGTTTTTCAACAGAGAGTTTCCAGAGCAATGGATTGGGCGTAGAGGTGCCATTGAGTGCCCCCCTAGATCACCGGATTTAACTCCTTTAAACTTCTTTCTATGGGGCCATTTAAAGAGTAGAATTTACGTAACAGAACTGGAGTCTCTGGAAGAATTACGATGACGCATTGTCGAAAAATGCCGTCTAATAACTCCACAAATGCTCCAGAATGTCAGGGCTCGTTTTGAACAAAATTGGTACTTTTGTATGGAAGCTGGTGGTCAACAATTTTAACACTTACTCAACTGAATACACATTTTTGAACGTTTGGTTTTTTTTTTCACGAAAAATGGACTAATTAGTGCATTTCTTATCACAATGAATGAAATACGTTCTTGCAATTCCATCTGTAAATAATCTTTAAACGAGTTGATAAAACTTCCAAAAATTTGGGGTGCTCAATTCAGAAAAGAAAGAGCATTCAAATGATGTACCACTCGGCCCATGTTCCCTATTTAAAATATAAGGGTTGTTATCACCACTCTTAAGGGCTTGATGTGCCAAAGTTGAGTTTTATGTCAAAACATGTCCCACTCAATATTAAAGTTGACATATTTCAGCGTTTCTTAAAAAAAATTCTCTGGACGCAAATCGGTCTGTTTCGTTTTCAATGCGCCATCCTATATATATATATATATATATATATATATATATATATATATATATATATATATATCTTAATTAATAAACAATTTCTAAATGAAAATTCACTAAAAAAAGGGCAAAATTTTTTTGAGGTACGACGCTTTGACTGTTGAATAGTTCAGTTTAAACGCAATACTTTTTCCAAAAAAAAAAACCTGATAGAAACAACATATGAACTGAAAACAAATGCTTTTTGCGATATAAGCAAAAAATTCACAATCGACAGGTGAAATATTCATCTGCACACGACACAAAATTATTGTAAATTTTGTAAAATCGTTAAAGCGTTACACGTTTAAGTAATTTCCCATTTTTCTCGCTGGTGTAAAAAACTCCGCATAGAGAGGATTGTAAATACTGATTTGTAAAAAGTTTGTAACCCCATTTTCCGATGCATACCGAGTTTCATTTAACAGTTCGATAGAAATGAAACTCCGCTGATAAAAAAAGTAGATTATGTCTGTGGCTTTGCCACCACACAAATGGTTATCGATTTGCCGTTTTCGAAATGGATTGTCATTTGCCTACTTCGCTTCTTTTCCTGTCACATAAAATGAAAGAACATAGACATATTAAGTAGTTTTACTGCCGACATGCAACGGTACCTAAATATGCAGTAATTTGTCCTGTATTGCTTGACCGTAATGTCTTGTAAATACAAGGTGATTTCTATGAGTAAGACCTAAGTGGATTTGATAATAAATATAAGCATATAAATGGGCAGAAACGTACAGTGAGATGATACAGTTTGGAACATAATTCATAAATGCTGCATTTAATTTTTTGAAGAAAAACGCCCGGACAAATTAATTTTATCGTTTCAATTGCCAACTTATCACGTAAAAATTACATTTATGACGTCATCGATTTCTGATTGGTGACGTCATCATAAGAGTTTTTAAATAAAAACCATATTAGTGAATTTTCATTAAGACAATTCACTAACTGAGAGGTATCGAGGGTGAGACTTTCTGAAAATTTCTTCAAATGAGCGCAAATTAGGGCCTCTGGAATCCATTTCCATGGTCAGCTAAAATGTTTATGTTTATATATATTGTAACGATTCACTTTTTTATCTGGCCTCGTTACTGGTTTAAAAACACTTAGAAAGCCGCCAGGATCTAAATAATGACCAATAACCCTATCTATCTTGAATACTTCAAGTTTTGGATTTCAAAAATGATTTGATGAAAAGTCGCCAACATTTAACCACCGTAAACACCGTACTGCATTTTAAATGTGTACGTTAAAATTCAAATATCTGAAGACGCAATAAGTCTTTGTTGGGAAAACTACCTCGCATTATTACTGGACAAATATTTCCAAGAACGAAATAAGCGTTGAAAATATACGTTAAGAATATTCTAGAACAAAATATTACGTTGCGACTTTATCTGTATTTTTCCGTATCGATGATGTCACCTAAAAACGACCGTTTGAGCCGTTGAACAGATATTCCCGGCAAAACCTTGAATTGTAGACGCGAAAAGGGTTAGGTCTGAACGCACAACACGCTGCCTCCAGGAGAGTCGCAGTTGGGCGGTTGCCGAAGAAATATTTTTTAAATGCGATGGCTAAAAAATATCTTAAAAATGAGTGATAAAATCCTTTTAGCTGTCTATACTATCTAATAACACTTGTCAGTGATTGTTTAAAGTCATTTAAGCGGTTTTTGAATTTGAATAAACTACGTATTTGGCAGAAAAACGCGAGTCAAGCAGTGCTTCTTTGTGCACGACCTGGTGCATTCCTCATGTTAATCAGAAAAGCTTGTGATTATTATCGATTTTTGAGTCAATTGGCAATAAATTTCACTTGAGCCAATTTACGTTTCAATTGCTGTAGAGAAGTTTTCGTCAAATTAATTCAGAGTATCGACATAGGGGACGAATTGTTTCACCCAGTATTGTGGCAACAAAATCCACCTGCCAAATAATCGTTAATGGGAAGTACCACTCATTCTCTCCAGCCTTCCCTCTCTTATTGGAGTCTGTGAACTTGTGTCAGGCACTGATGGTTGACCTCACATGGAAAGCATCTCCAAAAGGTGATCAGGTAACTCCAGGTATCAGGACTTGGTGAGTCGATAATAAACTTATTTTCCGTGAACCAGCAGAATTTTTCATGCAGCAATCTAGTATTTGAACCTTTACAACTTAAACATGTCCAACATGCTCGACGAAAAGCATCGCTGTTCATCTCGAAACTGTTCTCACTTCTAAATAGAAATTCCAAATTGTCCATGAACAACAAATTGCTCATGTACGAAGTCATAATCCGGCCAGCCTTGACCTATGCATCCCCTGCATGGGTCACCGCGGCCGCAAAACAAATCAAGTCCCTTCAAATCATCCAGAATAAAGTCCTGAGAATGGTTACCGGAGCGCCATGGTTTGTCAGAAACAGTCAGATTCACTCTGATCTGGAAATGCCTTCGATACTTGAGTTTATAACTCAACTATCCACAACTCAGTTCGCAAAAGCCGCTTCTCACCCAAATGCTCTGTTAAGGCGTCTCGTCTGGAGGATTAGACCTCTCAAATTTACATATTTCTCAGTAGACTTCTTAGTTATGATATTTACCAGCTGTACAATGCAATTTTAAACATGGTTAGGAATAACCCAACAAGGGTCATTTCTTGTTTACAATTGACAAGTCTGCCAACCTATCTCAGGTAGATAGCGTAGGAAAATTCGATATTTATAAAAAGCAGTTCTTCTACAGACCCGACACAAGCAACACCCTTGTGATATCATAATAATTACTCATTTCGTAGAGTTCTCATGTATTCTAAAGCATACCATAATATAAGTAATTTTGTATAAGTTTACAGTTTGTTATTAAACGTTAAGTGTTACTAAAATCAGCGTTTAATTTGAAAAACATAAGCAGGTCCTTCGAGCTATCAAGAAACAAAAACAAATAAAATATGGTACATTAGTACAAAACGTAATTAAACATGCTCTTCTCCGTAGTGCCGCCGATTACGATGAGCAACTTCCACATAGGCATAATCGTCAAAAGCTTATAATTAGCCGATAACGCCCCCGCGGCAAAAACAGAATGGAAACATTCAAACCCAAACGTCATTGTGTGACATCTTTCCGACGGAGATATGGACTAAGGTCCGGTACTCCAGGGAGCGGAATTTTAGTAAGTAGGAGTCTCATAGTACCTCAAAACTTCCAAGCACCACGGGGTAGTCAATGAGGTCTGCATGTAGCATTTCTCACTCCCATATATATATATATATATATATATATATATATATATATATATATATATATATATATATATATATATATATATATATATATATATATACAGTGTGGAACAGCCAAATGGAATAAATTCGATAACGGATAAATGAGGACGTGTTGGGAAAAACGCTTGGACACGTCGATTTGTATTTTTAACTGCGCATCTTTTTCAAGAAAAAAAAATTATATAGGGTGCGTCATGTGACAGTGGCCAATACCAACTTTCTTATTTTAAATACAAGCCCCTGTATATTATTAATTTTTTGGATTCTTCAGAAAATTCTAGACATAATTCATGTACAATGTCCTATACCTATCTTCAACTGTTTCGGAAATATTAAGTATTTTCAGATTTATTACAAAAATTAACATTAAAAATAGAAAATTATTTTATTTCACAAATTCTAATAAGAAATACTGATTATTTCTTAATAATTTAAAAAAACAAAAAAAAATTAATGTCAATGTAGTAAATGTTCAAAATGCTCGCCACGAACATCTTGGCAACATGCTAATCTGGTATAGAAATGTCTTCTAACATTACTCAACATCTCAGGCGTGACTGATCTAATCGCAAGCGTGATTCGTCTTTTTAAGTCATCTAAGTTGAGGGGGTTAGTTTTGTATACAATACTTTTGACATATCCCCACAAAAAGTAGTCTAATAGCGACAGATCAGGAGATCGTGCTGGCCATTCTATCGATCCGCGCCTCCCTATCCACCGATTTGGAAAAATTTGGTTCAGGTACTGCCGGACATTGATTTGGTAATGGGGCGGTGCTCCATCTTGCTGAAACCATATTTTATTGGCAGGAACTTGTGGGTTTGCTGGATCTGGATATAAGTTTGTCAAAGTTGGCACGACATTATTTTGGAGCAGTTCTAAATATTTATCCCCATTCAAGTTGCCATCAATGAAAAAGGGACCTACGATATGATTTCCAACAATTCCTGCCCAAACATTAACTTTTTCAGGATATTGCGTATGTTCCTCTCTCATCCAATGAGGATTCTCATTAGACCAATAGCGGCAATTTTGACGATTAACATGACCGTGAAGTGTAAATGTGCTCTCATCACAAAACAAAACATCTTCTAATTGGATCACATTGTTATCTAACATTGCCATCATTTGTTCACAAAAATACGTTCTCCTATCGAAATCGTCCTCCATGAGCTCCTGAGTTGGTATCATTTTATAGGGATGCATTTTACTTTCCTTTAATGTTCGAAAAATTGCTGTGTGGCTAACGTTGAATAGTTGGGCTGCTTGTCGACCAGAAGTATGTGGGTTTTCTTGAAACTCAAGCGTAATATCCAATTTCGTATCATCACTTACTGCATTGGCAGCTACTTTTTTTATCTGTCTCACATGACCAAGCTCGCGAAACTGCTTTTCTATTTTGCTAATTGTTCCTTGGGATACAGGCGGCAAATTTGGAAATTTTTCGTGAAATAAGCGAGACACTTCCATCTGTGTCCGTGTGTTATCTCCATAACCAATCATTTGTAGAATGGTTATTTTGTGCATTTCTGTTAAATGAACCATTTTTCTGATATTATTACGTACAGTTAACGAAATTCAAACGACAATAGCACTGACACTAATCACTACTGTCATGCAGGCAGACAACAAGTTGCTAAGGCTACGAGTTTTATACGAACAGAAAGAAAACTGTTTTTGTTTTTGTTTCATTTCATATCAGTAAAAAGAAACGCAGGAATGGTTTTTGTTTACTTTCTCATTATCAAGAGCTGAATGGGAAATAAGTATTGAATGCAATGTAGCGAATTTGTGAAATAAAATAATTTTCTATTTTTAATGTTAATTTTTGTAATAAATCTGAAAATACTTAATATTTCCGAAACAGTTGAAGATAGGTATAGGACATTGTACATGAATTATGTCTAGAATTTTCTGAAGAATCCAAAAAATTAATAATATACAGGGGCTTGTATTTAAAATAAGAAAGTTGGTATTGGCCACTGTCACATGACGCACCCTATATAATTTTTTTTTCTTGAAAAAGATGCGCAGTTAAAAATACAAATCGACGTGTCCAAGCGTTTTTCCCAACACGCCCTCATTTATCCGTTATCGAATTTATTCCATTTGGCTGTTCCACACTGTATATATATATAAAACCAAAACAACGTGATTCGCCTCGGGTCCGTACGGACCACAATAGTGTTTAGAGATATGGACTAAGGTCCGGTACTCCAGGGAGCGGAATTTTAGTAAGTAGGAGTCTCATAGTACCTCAAAACTTCCAAGCACCACGGTGTAGTGAATGAGGTCTGCATGTAGCATTTCTCACTCCCATATATATATATATATATATATATATATATATATATATATATATATATATATATATATATATATATATATATATATATATATATATAAACCAAAACAACGTGATTCGCCTCGGGTCCGTACGGACCACAATAGTGTTTAATGGTTAAAGTAATTGAAGTTGGAAACTACTTTGAAAGGGGGATCGAGGCACCTTTTTATTTTCGGCTATAAAAGTTTTTGTTAAAAAAGTTTGTTGGGATTTTCCGCAATTTGAAACTTTTTATGAAAATTTAATTACCTATCTACGGTTTTAAGTAGGATTGTAGTTTTTCTGCGTTACATTTTGCATCTGTTAATTAATCTGCTTTAGCCACTAATTAATACAGCTCTAGGAAATTCAACGATTAAGTAAGTGAATTTGAATTCGACCATTCTGTAATAGGGAAGTTTCGGCGAATCTTCCGGGACTCAATAAGTATGTGGCAGAGGAGGATAAGTAAAGGATGACGTCGGTTACGCCTGGTTGAATACTGGCACTATCTGCTCGCTCCTGCTGACTCCGCTGGTCACTATCTGCTAGTATCTACAGCCCTCAAACTCATATTGATCTCGATTGGACTCTACTTGCACACTCAGCATTATTCCTCAAAAAAATTAAAGCTCCTTTTCATCGCATCCATTTATCACGTTATTGGTGCTAGAGAAAGAACAGTTAATCACATTGAGATGATAAATTATTAAACCTCAAGAGTATGTTTGAATTTTGACGGTGGGGTTTTATGAAGACTGACAAAATAATTGTCTCTATTGTTCATGTTAATCATGATGATTATCTCTATACAGTTAGTGTGTTGTTGGGCACATGGAATTTTTAAACATAATTAAGGGTTTGCTGAACTTTTTAGGGTTATCACAATATAACCTTTGTAATAAAATTGTGGTGGATGCAGTAGCGGCTCGTGCCTTAATGTATTCAGGGTGCGCAAGAAAAAAAGTTCGGGACGCAGCAAGTGCGTTATGGCAGTAAATTTTTATTAAATGCTTCAAATTTGAATAACTCAAGTTTCTACGAACTTAGAAAGTTTAATTTTGGTATATGGTAGCGTCTTACCAAAGGCAACATATCACCCAAATTTCATCAAAATAAATTTGTAGTTTTCGGAGAAACAATTTTTTCTCGAAAGAAAACTCAAAATTTGAATAACTCAATTTTATAAAAATGTAGAAAGTTGAATTTTCGTGTTTAGTAATGACTTTTACAAGGCAATATATCCGTCAAATTTCATTAAAATACCTTTGTAATTTTCGGAGAAAAAGAATTTTTTTGAAACAAAACTCAAAATTTTCCCGGAAAACGTTATCCGATTTTCCTGACTAACGAACTCATCCAAGCCATTAATAAAATAAAGGCACTTGCCCAGTTTCATCGAAATCAGTTGCTTATATATATATATATATATATATATATATATATATATATATATATATATATATATATATATATATATATATATATATATATATATATATATATATTAACATATAACATTTGAAACTGACCTGACCCCGGATATGGGTTATAGGGGTCCTAGGGCTCATTTGAATTTTTTTTGCTAAGTCTCTCCATAGATACCTGTTTATTAGTGAATTTTTTTAAACAAAAATTCACTAAAAATGAAGGGCTCGCCTATTTTTCCCGCGAAAATATATTATAAAGAAACCTACGTTCTAAAATTAATAATTATTAACTACTTACCAAGTTTTCCTCTAGTTAGTTATACGTTATAGTAGTTAAAAAGTCCCTTAAAAAGTTAACCGTTCAATTTAAAATATCCACTGAATTAATCACAGTATCACAATTATTTTGTCAACTTATTAAGCAACCCGAAGTAGTAACCATAATAATAATAATAATAATAATTGTCTTGTTAGAACATGTAACCAACAACGAAATGATCTAATTAAAAATCAATCCGACGCGAAGACGAAAATTACTAGGTGGTAGGTACACACGCTCTGTCAAAAGTCCACTACAAACTGGAAGTGTGTAATTTTATAGCGCACAACAGATTGCTTATTCGGTCGTTTTCGACGAAGATCATCAAGATTCGGCGATCATTTCGCACTGAAGTATCGCATTTCCTGAGAGCGCCGAAAAATACACTCCGCCGCCGACTTCTTTATATGGATATGGATGTATATAACGTCTGCAATGATTAACACTATACTTTTTCTGATTCTGTATTCTGTATTAATGGCTGCCGACACTCTGCCACTAATTTTGTTTGTTGAATGCAGGAGGTAAAAAGTAAATAAAAATTTATTATAATATAGCATAGCAAAAATTTTATTTTTTTCACGGCAGGTGGCAGTGCGCGCACACAGGCGCACTTATTGAGGAGTCGCCCCTGGGTGAATGTGAAAATAGTTTCATCAGCGCATCAATATGGAGGATCCAAATAATAATAAGCTTCTGTACTGGTCAACATGATGTTTTTTTTACAGAAAAACGTCATTAACTATTCTATATGTAGTTTTTCAGCGAATTGTCGTAGAAAAAATTCACTAGGGGATCGCGAGTTTTGAAATTTGGAAAAAGTGCCTCCACATACCTGTGAACTTGGCCGCTAGATTCCGTATATAATGTTAGTTTCACACTTTATATGTTTATGTATACAGGATGATTCAAATTCGAGCCTCACCACGGAGATCTCCCTTATTATCGGAGATAGGGGGTCGGTTTAAATACAGAAAAATTGATAAGTTTTGTTTTCTTTAATGTACCGCAGAGAAAACCAATTTTATGCAACTGTCGTTCAAAAAAACTGAAAAAGGCGATTTTTTATTTTCGCCTCTATCTTATTTATTTGAACTCTTATAAAGAAACAAAAAGGACATTCTCACAGCCATTTTTGGTTTTCTATCTTATCGCAGATTCAATTTTTTTAACTTCGTTTCGTCTTCCTTGGGACCTCATCAACTTTCTTATTTCTTATGAGCGCCATATTGGATTTTGACATCGTAGGATTCCTCTTTTTTTCTCTGAATTCAACACTGATTAACATGTTGAGAATAAATTTTTAACAATTGGACATAACTGCAAAATAGTGCAAAACACCCTAATTTCTTTCCAGACGTTGGATGGGGAATTTCAAAATGTTAGAAATATTTATATCATCAGTGATAACGTAATGTAAAATGGCCGGCGCGATCACCAGATTTGTCACTACTTGACTATTTCTTATGGGGAACTATGAACGACAAAATTTATAAAAATGTCCTCTGACATAGAGGAACTAAGAGACTGCGTGTACAGAGAGTTGCTGAAATCAGGCAAACAGACATAAAACGAGCAATTTGTAGTTTAAGAAAAGAATTGATCTATCTTTAGAAATAAATGGTGAACAATTTGAACATTTACTATGATTCTTTTGTTTTGTTTTGTGTTTCTGCTTTGTTTAGTTCAACATTTAACGTCTAATTAATTTCAATTGAATAATAGTTGCTTCTACTGGAATTTGTGGTTTTGTCTTTAATCAAAATATTCTTGTTATTATTTATAAATAAATAAATTTCAATCATCACGTTTCTCTTTATTATAAAGTAGAATTTTCCAGAGGAAAATAACAATACGTTCCCTTATTGAAAGTAACAATAAACTGTCATAATTTTGTTTTTAGATGACAGTACCGAATTTTCTCGATAGCACTCTTACAAATACAATAAATCTGATATTACTAACGAGATAATAGAGTAAACCATATGATGTGATACATCGTTGTAATCAGAAAAAATCTGTTTCCGAAAATGTAAAAATACAATATGGCGCCCATAAGAAAAAAAAGTTGACAATCGTTGTAGGACTTGCCACACTGAAACAATTCACATTTTTATATTCCTTGTTCAAAAGTGTTAAAAGCATGTATTTGTTGCAAATATCTAGATTCAATACTTTTCGAGAAAATTGGATATTCCGAAAATCAAAAATTTCGTTTTTTTTATATTTATTTGGAAAACCGTAAAAGATATCTCAGTTTTCTTTTTTCAAAAATGATCACTACCGACTACGCAACTTTGCCCTAATTTTACCGACCTTGTACCTCTTAAGATAAGCCAGTTCCCCATTGTGAGCCACGAAAATCGGACACCTAGTATATATATATATATATATATATATATATATATATATATATATATATATATATATGTACGTACAAAGAATATGGGATGACTTCGGAAGATTCATCTACTCTTCCATTTACCACAGACTTTTATAAATTTAGTGTTGCAGTAACTATCGACCTGTTACAAAAAAAGTTACTAGAAAAGCAAAGACATCCTTTACAAATAATTTTACCTTTCTTATACTCCCACTTTGATTTTCATTTTGTATTCACTTTCTCTTATTTTTTCTCTCTTTGTCTTTTTTTTCTCTATTTTTTTCTCCCCCTTTTTTAAAGTTACACATGTATATACCAATATATGAATTATATATATATATATATATATATATATATATATATATATATATATATATATATATATATACATATATATATATATACATATATATATATATATATATATATATATATATATATATATATATATATATATATATATATATATATATATATATATATATATATATATATATATATATATATATATATATATATATATATATATATATATATATATATATATATATAAAGGATGTTTCGTGAGGAAAGGAAAATATTTCAAAGGCGTATTCTGGAAGTCAAATAATCAAAAAACCTTATATAAACATATGTCCGGAAACACGTCCTATCCGAGTTACAGGGTGACAAAAAAATTGTAAAAAATCCGTTTTTCGAGCCTTTGACATCAAAACTGGTATACAAAGATGTCTTTTTGACTATACCACTTTTCTAAATTTCGTCAGTGGCCTACGTGACGCCCAAAAATTAAATTTTTTTTTGTCACCCTGTAACTCGGGAAGGAACTATGTCCGGACACATGTTTATATAAGATTTTTTGCTTAGTTCGACTTCCAGAATACGTCTTTAAAATATTTCACGTTCCTCACGAACCACCCTGTATATATATATATATATATATATATATATATATATATATATATATATATATATATATATATATATATATATATATATATATATATACATAGTTCTCCTGTTCCAACCAGATATCTCGGCTGGCTTGGGGGTTCTAGATTTGAAATTTTGGGTATTGCATATAAGCTTAGAGATCTTAAAAAACTCGAAAAGGAAATGGTGAAACTTCCGGTTTAGCCTGAAGTGACAACCACTTTTGATTTCTTAATGACACTGTATATTTTTTCCAAAACCTAGAATTTATGCCACATTCCCTTTACAATAATGTATAATAAGTCACATTTCTCCCTAAAGTGGATTGAAAGAAGCAGGTTAAAGAGAAGTTAAAATATAAAAATTCGGGACGCAGCAAGTGCGTTATAGTAGCGAATTTTCATAAGAATTGTACACTATTATTTTATACGACATATTAGTCAAGTTAATACTTTAAACTTGCAGAGACCTTGAAGATCGATTTTAGAGGCGCTAGTACGCGCACATTTGAAGAATTCTATCAAAAGTATTAAAATCCATATCTCTCTATTATCAAAAAAATTTTGTGGTCTAACTCCTTTTGAGAAAAATGCCCAAAACTAAATTTTCTATGAAGCTAAAGAATTAAATTTTGCTATATCTGTAGATAGTGTAAGTCTCTTTAAAAGAAACTTGTTTTACAAATTTCATTAAAGTTATGAAAAAGGTTTCCAGAAGGAAACTTAATTCATATTTAGGAAAGTAAAGTATCTGCCAAATTATAACGTATCAGTTATTTTTCCTTATTAATCGCCAGTATTTTTTTCATTTTAGTCAACCTAATCAAACCGTTTTTTTCAATATCAACAATAACAAAATTCTAATTTCAGACTCAATGGTGACAGACTTATTAAGGCGTTTTGAACAACAATTATATATATATATATATATATATATATATATATATATATATATATATATATATATATATATATATATATATATATATATATATTATATATATAGCGATCTTTCATATAAAAAAATCATTCAGCCCTCTCCTGCGGAGCGACTAGGAGGCGTGACAAAAAAAGGAATTTGTAATTTATTTTTTATTACGGAAGGAGTAAAAGAAATGAAATTCTATTGAGAAGACACTTAGTCAATAAGTTGTTAAATTTCTCGTAAGGTTGAGTTTTAGTGAATTTTCGTAAAAAATTTGTGAATTTTTACAAACAGTGGATTTTCGTAAAAAAACATTTTGGCAATTTTTGAAAAGCAACTATTATTTAACATTTTGTAAAAAAATTCCCACTGAAATTTAGAGGTGGCAATTTCTATAGCGAATTTAAATAAACTCTTATACGTAGTACCTAAATGGTTTTAGCATATTTTCGTAAAAATTATGTGAATATTTTTTTTGCGAATTTTCGTAGAAATTTGTTTCGAACGATTTTGTTTTAAATATATATTGCGTGTTCCATCGCAGACTAAATACTTTTTGATACAACATGGTAACTACACTGATGTGTCTATATATATATATATATATATATATATATATATATATATATATATATATATATATATATATATATATATATATATATATATATATATATATATATATATATATATATATATATATATATATATATATATATATATATATATATATATATGTATGTATGTATGTATGTCGCTATTAGTAATTTAATTTAGTAGTTTGGTTTTCAGATACATTTTCTGTTTTTGGACTTTGAATATCCGACGACTAGTACAGAAAACACTTGGTATAATAATGTTTACGCGCACATTTTGGCGTAATCCCGGCAACAATTATTTGTAATAGTTATTCATATTAATAATGGAATATGCCGCGCGTATTGTTGATTAGGGTCACAAAGCATACGACCTAGCTTTGTCAGCATGAATATCTTACATTAACATAATTGTATCCGTGCCGGCAATTCCTAAGCTCATTAGTTCGGCTTATGTTAACAGATTCCTTGATTATGATTGTATATTATTACATAATACATACGAGCCCTGTTTCAGTGAAGTTGGCCCAACCACTCAAAATATGAAATCTCTAAATTTCTGTCATGTCAAAGCAACAATTTTTTTTAAAACATAATATTTCTGGTCTCTATATCAGAGAGACAGACAAACAGAAAGAGTATTTTTTTAAGGGCATTTATACACACACACAGATATATATATATATATATATATATATATATATATATATATATATATATATATATATATATATATATATATATATATATATATATATATATATATATATATATTAATGAAGTCATACCTATTAGATAGGAGACAAGGTGTGGCTTTTAATTATCATAGGACATGAGTATTTCTGGCATCTGAGTGGAAGGTTATAGAGAAAGGTGTGTCTTAGGGCTCAATCCTTGGGCCAGTCTTGTTCCTTTTAGTGAATTTTCTTTAAAAAAATTCACTAATGAGGAGATCTCGACTTTTGAATTTTGAAAAAATTTCTTCAAATGAGCGCTATTTAGGACCCCTGGAACCCAAATTCGAGGTCGGTTTCAGACTTTGTATGTTTATATATATATATATATATATATATATATATATATATATATATATATATATATATATATATATATATATATATATATATATATATATATATATATATATATATATGTTTATATATTTATGTGTCACACCTATAATTAAAAAAATAATAAACCGATTTTGATAAAATTTCGTGAGTACCTTCCTTTCGCGAGTGGCTTGGATAAGTTCGTCATCCAGGAAAATCCGCCGAGGTTTTCTCGGAAAATTTTGTGTTTTTTTTTCGGAAAAAATTGACAAAAATTTATATCTCCGGAATTAACAAAGTAAGGGAAACAAAATTTGGTACACGGGTTTATATCGTTATATGTAAGCTACCTACCAAAATGTAGCTCTGTCGGTTAAAGGACAAAAAAGTTACAGGCATTTAAAGAAAAATAAATTTGGGTTTTCTTCAAAACGTCAAAGTCGGCGATTTTAAACGTCAAAATTGTTAATATTTAGGCAATGAACCTGCAATTAATATGATCTATGGAAGGAAAATGTCTCAAGAATAATGTTTTACAAAGCCTGAGCTCTTAGTTTCAATCGTCATTGTCCTTCATTTTACTAAAATATTCCCAGAAAATTCATTTCAAATAGACCCTTTCTCTGATACTTTAGCAGTAGTGTTGGCTATAGAGTTTATCGTTTAATGGTATATCATTTTTGTCGAATTATCGTAAAAAATCATTAAAGCGCAATATATCCGTTATTATTCAAGTTACGAAAAAAAGTTGTATACATTAATTGTAGGGTGTCTTAAGCTACACCTTAAAAAATATTTCCACAATTACAGGGTGGCCCATAAGTCGTTGGTGATTCAAATTTTCTTTTTTTTAGTGAATTTTTTTAATCGAACACGCCCTATGTTATTGCTTTTTTGTATTTTCCATTGAAATATAATACATCTTTGTAAGAAAAGAAATTCGGGACGCAGCAAGTGCGTTATGGTAGCGAATTTTCATTAAATGCTTCAAATTGTGAATCAATTTACTATTAACCTATAAGGTTGACCAGAAAACCAGTTTTTTCGGGAACAATTTAAGTTTACTTTCGGAAATTTTTGTACATTTTCAAACAATAAAGTTATTTTGATGAAATATGGTACATTGTTTCTAATATATAAATTATACTGGTAACCAAATTTGGTGCCTGCTTTCTTAGAAAAACATATTTGCTATTAGAAACATTTTTATGAAAATTCACTACCATAACGCACTTGCTGCGTCCAGAGTTTTTTTATATTAACGAACTATATGAAATATTGCCACGTAAGACAACTCTGTTTGCTGATGATACATGTTTGGTTTTGAGAGCTCCTTTAGATAATGATTTAATTGATGAGGCATCACAATCACTGAGAACTCTGAACGGTGGTACAATGGAATGAACTTACAATTGGATGTGACTAAAACAAACTTGATCTCATTTAACTATTTATGGGGTAACCAGTTATCGCTGAAATTTAACTGGAGAGCTCCTGTTGGCTACTTAGCAGATAAACTGTCAGATTTTAGTTATGCTTTGCGTATTCTGTCCGAAACTAGTAGGTTTAGAGCTGGTCTCGATGCGTACTACGCATATGTAAACTCTAGGCTTCGATATGGAGTAATGTTTTGGGGGAATTCCATAGAAGCCTGTAGAACCTTTAGGCTTCAAAAGGCTTGTAGCCGCAGCATATTTAAAATGTAATATAGGGGTTCTCAGTTGAACTGGAAGGCTCATGTTGGCTTCCTAGTAGGTAAACTGTCAGCTTTTAGTTATGCTTTGCGTATTCTGTCCGATTCTAGTAGTATAAGTGCTGGCCTCGAGGCGTACTATGCATATGTCAACTCAAGGCTTCGATATGGAGGAATGTTTTGGGGGAATTCCATAGAAGCCGATGTAACCTTTAGGCTTCAAAAGGCTTGTAGCCGCAGCATATTCAATCTGAAATATAGGGGTTCTCAGTTGAACTGGAAGGCTCATGTTGGATTCCTAGTAGGTAAATTGTCAGCTTTTAGTTATGCTTTGCGTATTCTGTCCGATTCTAGTAGTATCAGTGCTGGCCTCGAGGCGCACTATGCATATGTCAACTCAAGGCTTCGATATGGAGTAATGTTTTGGGAGAATTTCATAGAAGCCGGTTCGGGTTGTTTTGGGTAAGCCAGTTCCAGGGGGTAAGGGATAAATGAGGGTGGTGAAAATTGTTATTTTTTTGTTAATATTTGAGTAATATAACTTTTCAAGATTTGTGTATTAGATAGAAAAAGTTCAATTTCATCACCCATCTAATATTCTGTGATTAAATTGAAGTAGGGATTGAATATGACGGGCGTTAATATGAATTAATCTGTGAAAGAATATTACATTAGATTATTAAGTGTACGTAAATTTTAGTACTCTTATGTTTTCATCGAGAAACTCACATTTCACCATAAAATTAGTTGGGGTGATGGCCTGAATTGCGCACTTATGCGGTGTCACAAAACTAACAGAATAACAGAATAACTCTGAAAGTTCAACTCGCCGAGAAAAAGTGCCAGACGATGAATTTTTCCTGGCTATTTGATGGTGACCATGGATTAGATCTTGGCGATGACCTTCAGGGTCAAATAAAGATCAACTTCATAATTGCCATGAAATTCAAGTAGGGGTTGATAATGTAGAGGTGAGATATTATTAATAATAATAATAAATTGTCTTTATTAAAAAGGTACACCCATAGATTACAATAGATAATTTTTTAATAATTATAAGAATTTTAAAACAAAAACAAACTATGGGTGACACCATACCAAAGCCCCGGCGAAGTCTAGCCACAATGGCTACTCCTACTCAACCGTGGCCATGGAATGTCAACACTCTGGCCAGCATATCACCCAACCCCACCCACACAACCCAGAGAGAGAAAGAGAGTAAGTCACATAAACAATACTTAAGTATTACCAATGACATGATGATAAATAGATATATAACAGATATACGGCTTTTAACTCACATCTTGTATGTATGACACAGATCAACAAAACAACAATTACAAAAAGTTGGTGTTAAAATTACAAAAAATTCAAACCACAAGTCAAGATGAATCAATTATTAAACGCTTTAATTTGTATTTGAATTTATTTATATTATACTTCTTGGATTCTTCAGGTAAAGATTTATAAAACTTAATGCCACTGTATACAGGGTGATTCATAAGTGGTGACCAAAAATGAAACCCCATGTTCTTTAAACAATTTTAGAGAGGGTATGTCCTATAAAAAATTTTCCTATAATGCTTCATTAAAAAGATACAGGGTGTTGAACTTGAATATCAAAACATAAAATTTCCCAATTTTTTAAAAAGAAGTACATATATTTTGCTGAAACTTGGCACGTGTAGGCTGTTATTGAAGGCGCGTATTCTACCATAACAATTGAATCGGTTAATCCAGCAGTGGCGCGCGTACCCACATGTCATAGGTTATCCCTCAAGAAAAAAAAAACGGGTAAGCCAATGATATTTTTTTTTATTTCTTATTTTTTGAATCTTACTTTCAATCACGAACAAAATGACTCTCTTGATAATTTTCTGTACGACGCTTATTTGTCGAGTAAGCAATGAATCAGATAAGTGTTTTAGAGCACAGTTCATGATTTTTAACCAGTCGTTGTTTGGTAGAAAATCGCAATGATACACTTTTATGCCTCCATTGGCCTGAATACACGCACGACATCTTTTTGATATGGAAAATTTAATGCCTTGATAATTTTTTGTACGACGATTATCTTTGTTGTATTTTAGTAAGTAGTGGTCTGGTTTGTCAAAGTTGTCATTAAGTGTCACTGGACGTTTAGGTTAACAAGTTATTATTTTGAATAGGTGTAAGTGGTAAACGTTATAAAATTGCAAAATTTTCTACTCTTTTATTTCTTATAATGGAGTACACCTCAGAAGAGCATGCAGATATAATTTTTATCTACGGATACACTGAGGGAAATGCTCTAGCTGCTCCGTCAACCTACACCAAGGGCTTTTTCTCGATCGTTTTAAGACTTCGGCAGTGCGGTATTGGACAACGTCCTGACGCTAGAGCTAATGGTAGAAGACAACATCAACTTGAAGACGAAGAGAGAGTGGTGGATGCAGTGATGGATCAACCTTCTACAAGTAGTCGGAGGATTGCCACGCAGTTACAATATTCTCAAAGCTTTGTTTGGAGAACTTTACATCGAGAAGCCTTACATCCATATCATCGACAGAATGTTCATTGCCTTCTACCTGGAGATAATATGCATCAACGAGTCTTTTGTGAATGGATGTTGGAAATGAACAATCAAAATATGTTATTCCCTAATCTGATCTTCTGGTCTGACGAATCAACATTTACAAGAAATGGTATTTATAATTCTCATAATGAGCATGTCTGGTCATTGGATAATCCACATGCAACAAGGACTCGCACATTTCAACATAGATTTTCCATTCATTTATGGTGTGGTATTTTTAACGGCTCATTGTTCATGGAAGTCCTGCCACAACGTTTAAATGGATCTTCGTACTTAGCGCTCTTACAAAACCGTGTAGAAAACATTTTAGATGACATTCCACTAGCAACAAGAGGTATAATGTGGTACCAGCATGACGGTGCACCAGCGCATCATAGTCGAAACGTTGTTACATGGCCAAATGAACATTATAATGAAAGATGGATTGGCAGAAGTGGACCAATACATTGGCCTGCAAGATCACCGGACTTAAACCCACTTAACTTCTATCTTTGGGGTGATTTTAAGCGACTGGTCTACAGTGAACAAATAAATACACCAGAGCAGCTACAACAACTGATAAATAATGCTTTTCGTCATATTCAAGCAACAATGAATCCTCAAGACATTAAATTTTCCATATTAAAAAGATGTCGTGCGTGTATTCACATTTTTGAACATTTATTGTAATAAATAAATTACTGTAAGCCTGATAAAAGTGTATAATTGCGATTGACTACCAAACAACGACTGGTTAAAAATCATGAACTGTGCTCTAAAACACTTACCTGATTCATTGCTTACTCGTAAAATAAGCGTCGTACAGAAAATTATCAAGATAGTCATTTTGTTCATGAATAAAAGCAAAATTCAAAAAAAAAATCATTGGCGTACCCGTTTTTTTCTTGAGGGATAACCAATGACATGTGGGTACGCGCGCCACTGCTGGATTAGCCGATTCAATTGTTATGGTAGAATACGCGCCTTCAATAACAGCTTACACATGCGAAGTTTCAACAAAATATATGTACTACTTTTTAAAAAATTGGGAACTTTTATTTTTTGAAATTCAACTTCAACACCCTGTATCTTTTTTATGAAGCATTATAGGAAATTTTTTTATAGGACATACCCTCTCTAAAATTGTTTAAAGAACATGGGGTTTCATTTTTGGTCACCACTTATGAATCACCTGTATAAAAGATCTTTTAAAAAGAGCTAATCTATGACGAGGAATGGTAAACATGTGTTTTAATCTAAACTCTTTGGTAATTAAGCAATCGATACCAAATTTAATGCACAGGTAGTTGTTCACAATCCGATAGCCTGGACAATTTGTGAGTAAGATCGTTTCAGAAAAAAGGGAAGAAGTAGTGAGTTGATTGGGGAAACTGGCACTTTATTATTAAAATCGAGTAATATATTCTTTCAGAAGTTTATGGGTACACGAATACGATTATTTTCTTTGTGGTCCAGTCATGGACCCTAAATTCATTTCTTGTTAATGGCTTTCTGCGGAGAGCTATGTGGAAGTTATGATTTAATTTGCAGCACTATTTTTTGTATGCCGAAACAGAAGTAAGTAAATTCGGTTGTCTTCACTCGAGTTATCTTAAAGGTGCATTATGGATTGGAAAATACCTAAGTCAAAATAATTATTGCAATAAATGTCAAACTGAATTTACGTATATGCAAATTCAACTTTAATATTCCTCGTACTTTTTACCCTGATAATCAGAACGCGGTGAGTTATTTTACGACCAACTTGACCTATTCTCTACGGTGACTCCTATTGGCAATTCGCATGGTACGAAGTTGCAATAAACAAAACACTGTGATATAAAACCGTCCTTGAGATCTCGAATTGCATATATAAACACTAAGTAAATATTTTGCATACAGATTTAATAAGAAATTGTAATAGAACTTCTTTATGGCGGTTGTTAAGTCATGAATATATTCACAGTGATGCCAGGACAAGGCAGTGGAGCACTTTATGTTACAATAAAAAGAGCAGGACTTTTTCTACAGGTTGTCCTACTTTCGCAACATCTTTGTTAACCAAAATACTACCAGAGCTTTGTGCAGGACGACATTATCTAAGAGAGGAACAAAAGAATCCTTGGTGTGTTTAAAAGTCTCGAATATTCTACACTATAATGGTCTAGACGTATCACACATTTTATGAGAGGTAATTTGGAAGTAGGGAATTAATTATAGAGTTTTCTACCAGTATTATGACAAGAAATGGGAATAAAAAAGTATAATAGATAAGGTAATAGGAAAGACATCACATCGAGATACTTTTTCTACTAAATATATACTTTGTTCTTAAAAATAAAAATAAAAGTGTGGACGCAGCAAGTGCGTTATGGTAGTGAATTTTCTTAGAAATGATCTGGCACCAAATCTTCTTTTATAACTTTTTTTCTTTTAACATAGAAATATAAATTTTGGTATATAGTTTGCTTTTAATATCATAAACTTACGTACCAATTTTTGTTATCATAGCTTTTCTGCTTTTTGAGATAATTTTTTTTTCCGAAAGAAAACCCAAAATTTTCCCAGAAAACCGGGTTAAAAGAACTTATCCAAGATACCTATAAAAGAAAGGTACGTGCTAAATTTTATCAAAATCGGTCCATTATTTTTTGAGTTATCGGTGTGATATATATATATATATATATATATATATATATATATATATATATATATATATATATATATATATATATATATATATATATATATATATACACATATAAAAATTGAAAATTACCCCGAATATGGGTTCTAGGGCTCCTAGATCGCGCTCATTTGAACAAATTTTTTCAAAATTCAAAAGTCGGGATCTCCTCATTAGTTAATTTTTTCTAAGAAAATTCACTAAAAAGTCTGGACGCAGCAAGTGCGTTATGGTAGCGAATTTTCGTAAAAATGTTTTTAATGGCAAATATGTCTTGTTTTTAAAGGAAGATATTTGCAAATATGTCTTGTTTTTAAGGGAGGACTATAACCCATATAGTAGTAACAATGTACCATACTACATTAAAATAGCTTTGTTGTTTCAAAAAGTATAAACATTCTCCGAAAACAAACTTAAAATGTTCCACTATTAAGTTGGCGACAAACTATTTAGAATTGACAAAACGAGGAGCAGTTTATTTGACATTTTTTAGTTTGCGTATTAACAGCTTTTCTATGTAATCGAAAAACGGCGTCGTAAAACGCGAAACTCCTCAATAAGCTTGGTAACTTACAAATACTTACCACAGCGTTAGATAAGTTAACATTAAACAAGTGTGCAACATTTCTACATGTTAGAAGCCAAGAAACCAATACAAACTTACAGATGAAACTTTAACATAATTTTCAAATGTAATATCTCCTTTGTCAGCTTGTTGTATTGCTCCATTTGTGAGCTCGCGCAAAGTTGTAATATTTCTGAAAGTCTGATTTAATTTGTAAACGCTTATTTGAAATCCCTTATGTTTTGTATGTTATCGCCGTCCAATAGCAACGCCAACCGCGTACTGCCAACTGCCAACGCCTCCAAAACATAAATGTTTTTATTTATCATTTCACCATCATAAAATGTTATTTGATTTGTGTATATTCACTTGTCTAAAAGTTTTAAAAATTGGACAATCTTACTGTAACGTGAATTATTTGAATTTTGTATTAACTCGTTTTCTGGAGGGTGGATAACAATACATGAAGCATAACGACAAAGATATATATATATATATATATATATATATATATATATATATATATATATATATACATATAGATAAATTTGCGTAGATAATTTTGAAAAAGTTTTTTGCAAGCTTTCCTTTGACGCTTTGACCTGAACAAAGTGTTTATGGTTTGCTCTCACTTGAAAAATAAGAACATAATCTTGGACAAGTTATCCCGTCGAAAAATTTCAAAAATATAAAGCAGATTCCATGAAAAATTCATTTAAAAACATTAAGATGTACTTTTTGAGGGAAAATTTAAAAACTGCCATATTTGAACAACAATTCAATTTCGGATGACGCATGTCAGGCTCAAATTGCCCCTGACATCCTGGTTCATCAGACACCATATATATATATATATATATATATATATATATATATATATATATATATATATATATATATATATATATATATATATATTGCATAGTGAAACGTGTTGATAAAAGGTTAAGTTTCTAACAGGACACGAAAGAAGATCTGTCAAACTTCAACACGTCACTTTAAAATATGTCAATGAAATTCAGTGTTAAAATAAACCTCCGTAAGACCATATGAATTCAAAAATTTCAAAAACTTCTTTTACTACCACATTTTACATAGATGTTTTCAAATAATAAAAGCTCGGGACACAGCACGTGCGTTATGGTAGTGAATTTTCATTACATGCTTCAAATTTGAATAACTCAATTTTATATAAACTGAGAAAGTTGAATTCTGGTATGTAGTAAGGTCTTTCTCAAGGAAATATATCCACCAAATTTAATTTAAATAACTTTGCAATTTTCGGAAAAGAAAAATTTTTCTAAAGAAAACTTAAAATTTTGCCGGAAAACCCTAACAGATTTTCCTGGACAACGAACTTGTCCAAGCCATTGATAAAAGAAAAGCACTTACCGAGTTTCATATATATATATATATATATATATATATATATATATATATATATATATATATATATATATACATACATATATATATATATATATATATATATATATATATATATATATATATATATATATATATATATATATATATATATATATATATATATACACATCTAAAAATTGAAACTGACCCCAGGTATGGGTTTTAGGGGTCCTAGTTCGCGGTCATCACTAAAAAATGATTTTACATATATTAGTGTTTGTAGTAGAGTGTCTTAATGTATCACAAAGAGTGTCAGTTTAATTTATGACAACAATCGAATTTATAGTGGCCTGAAGAAGATGTGTAACACAAAACTAGTGGGCCGATTTTGATGTAATTCAGCCGGTTTTGTCGTTTTGTAAATAGCTTGGACGAATATAATAGCCTGCTCGATCAATCCATTTTTATGGAGATAAATGTAAATTTTGTTTAAATTTTTTGATACATTTGGCAATAAATAAGGTAATTTAATGAAATCTGGTAGACAAGTTGCCTTTATTCAAAATATAGGACATACAAAGTTTTCTGTTAAAAAAGTAAGGAAATATTTTAATCAGAATTCGCCAACAGATCGCACCGCCCGTCTAGACTCTTTGTTTTTATAAATACCACTACCTATTAGGTATATAGCTTTGTTTAGGTTTTTGCAGACATCTGTCTTTCTTTTGAATATAATTTTCCAGACAATAAATCAATTAGGTACTTTGATTAACTGAGAGGATGGAACTCAATAATATTTGTACGCGTATTGTCGACAAATCAGGCAAGCTATTTAATTTGCTAGTTAAACTAATACACAACGAAGATAAAAGTATATGCGCCATTAGGTACATCTACATCCAGAAAAAGCAGTGGACATAAGAGAGTGTAGATGTGCAAACAAGCTGTATCCTCCGGGCACGGAAATTCCGACCGCAAAAGTGCGGGTTGCCAGCAGTACGGCCGCTGATAGATGACCACGGCCGGACTTTACAGCATTTTATTTATTGCTCATTTCATTTGGAGACCCCCTCTATGCACGTGATGAATGTCCGACCATGTATTACCGTGTCAGTGCAACAGTGGACAGCTTTATTGGCAGCTCTCTACCAAACTCCCGCGTCCACCACGTAGTACAACGACTGGACTTTAAACTGGGATTTATCTGGCCAGGATTGCAGTATGCAGAACGAACAGATGTGATTGCTGCAAGCGGCTTTCCAAGTAATTAATGATTCTGTGCGCCTAGCTCATTCAATTTCCTTCGACCGTCAACTCGACCAATTTTCACGTTATAGTCGTTTTGCCACAAAACACAGACACATCAAGAAGAGAGTTTTTAATTAAATGGGTAAAGGACGTAATGATCACTAGACTGAAAGTAATCATTCCAAATTTTTAAATCACCAAATAGAACTAAGTTTCCAGGTGAATAACAGTCTTGATGCAACAAGTACGTTATGCTGGCGAAATTTCACGATTTTTTGTTTATTTCTAAATGTTCCTATTAACGTAGAAACTTCGTACTGAAAAAATTTATATACTTGTTATCTGGCTTCAGAAGTCTTGGTTTTCTTCTCTGAACCTGGTGTTCATAAATAAATTCAATTTTACTTAAAATGTACAACATAGGTTTATTTGCACTATTTCTAGCCACGTGTAAAGTCTCATTCCAGTTACTCTGATTTCTACCGGAAAAACTTGAGCATAAAGGCTGATTAACGAACTCAACCTCGCCTTTCGCCCAAGCAAGATTTTTGCCAAGTTTGATTTAAATCAGTTTAGTATTTTTTGAGTTATCGCTCGGATATATATATATATATATATATATATATATATATATATATATATATATATATATATATATATATATATATATATATATATATATATATATATATATATATATATATAAACATATAAAAAAGTTAACCGACCTTGGTTTGGGGTTCTAGCGACCCAAATTCGCGCTCACCTGAAGAAAATTTTTCAAAAGCTTTTCATTGTGACCTCTCTATTAGGGAATTTTGCTTAATGAAAATTAGCTAAAATGCCCACAATTTAAACTCTCTCGGCAACTGAATACAAATTATGAATATTTCAAAAATCCATATCTGCTAAACGAATGCACAGAATTTGAAAAATAAAAAAGCAATCTATAGGGAATTAAAATATCTTTTATCTGCGTCCAAAGTTGTCCCCTTCAAAAACAAACTTGAAATGTTTCAGGTTTTTTCGACAATCATTTCGTGGGAGTTATGACTGCCAGCTCGTTTTCAATGGGCCACCTTGTCTATATATGTATATATATATATATATATATATATATATATATATATATATATATATATATATATATATATATATATATATATATGTATATATATATAAATATATATATATATATATATATATATACATATATATATATATATATATATATATATATATATATATATACATATATATATATATATATATATATATATATATATATATATATATATATATATATATATATATATATATATATATATATATATAATAAATTTCAAACAATACTTACAGTTTGCAGGAGATGTGAATGTATTCCTTTTTGTAAATTATATTTCTTGTCATTAAATATCCAAAGCCATTCCAATACAAATTATTAATATTACGGCTAATAAGGCGGCTGCTTCATCGTGGGGATTTTTCTTCCCCATCGCGTGCATACAACCACCCTCGCTGCATAAATCACAAGAAAAATGTGTTGTTCCTACCCGCCAAGGAAGTTACGGCACCTGGGGGGGGAGGGGGTTGTGTGCTGTGCGGGGTCGGCAGGGTTTAAGGGGATATGGCTTCAAGATGTTAAAAATACAGCTTTCAAGTCAGTTTTATTCGAATTTTCTACTCATATTTCCTTTTTACTACCTACCCCGCCCAGCACCCCTACTCACTTCTGGTCCCGTAACTTCCTTGGGGAGTGTGAACAAGAAATTTTTCTTGGGGTTTATGAATCCAGGGGGGGGGGGTGCTAGGCAGGTTTCTCAGACTTTTTCTTACAAACGCATCATATTTCGATAAAAAAATGCAAAAACGCATTAACGAATTTGTTCTACGAAAATTAGCTAAAAAAAAATTATACACCCCTACTCACTCCTGGTCCCGTAACTTCCTTGAGGAGTGTGAACAAGACATTTTTCTTGGGGTTTATGAATCCAGGGGGAGTGGGGGTGGCTAGGCAGGTTTCTGAAAACAGTTTTTTGAAAAGCGTTCGGGAGCTAAACTGAAAATTTACCAAAAATTCGCTACCAAAACGCACTTACTGCGTCCAGATTTTTTTGTTACAAACGCATCATATTTCAATAAAAAATGCAAAAAAATTGTTCTACGAAAATTAGCTAAAAAAATTATAGACCGTTAAACCATAAACTTCACTAAACCTAGAGCGAAAGCATCAACTTAACTAAACCGACAGCCAAAGCATCAGAGAAATGGTCTATTTGAAATGAATTTTCTGTAAATATTTTAGTAAAATGAAGGGCAATGACGGTTGAATCTGAAACTTAAGGGTTTGCAGAATACTCTTCTTGCAACATTTTCTTTTCGCAATCCGTATTTGTTTCACGTTCTTTGCCTAAACATTGCCAATTTTGACGTTTAAAATTGCGAGTTTGACGTTTTGAGGAAAACTCTAAAATTTGTTTCTTTAACTGCCCATAACTTCTTTGTCTTTAAAGCTAGAGACCTAAATTTTTGTGCAGAGTTCACTCTTTATAATACAAACACGCGTATCAAATTCGGTTGCCCTTACTTACCGAAGATAAGAATTTCTTTAGAAAGAAAACACAAAATTTTCCGGGAAAACCTGGTCCGATTTTTCTGGCTAACGAGCTTAGCCAAGTCACTACTCCTTAGAGCGGTGGACAAAGGTGGGTTGGGTTGTTGTATACATATTACGGGGCCTCAATCTGCCTACTCCCCAAATCTCGCCGGAGATTGTCTGTGAGCTCTCAGTGTGTTCCACCCTGGGCCTCAGAGAGATCTGGCAGTTCGTTGAAAGTCTTGTATTATATATGTCGTTCCGTCTACCTTCTTCGTTATCAGCAAAAGTAGTAGGGCCACGGTCAGTTGAGTGGGGGGCTGTGGTCACGGTACTTAGAGGATGAGAAGGATTAAGAATTAACAACAAACGGACAGAATTAAACTTTTTAAGACAGACATTGCTAGAAAACGGATACGACAACAATCACATACTACGAAACATTAGAAACGCATAACAACAAACCACTACACCACAACAATAACCGACAGAATCCACACAACAACACACAGAGTTTTTACCATACATTAAAGGTGTCATCGGCAAAATCAGCCGAATTTTTAGAACCCATAATATCAAAACTGTATTTACAACAGAGCAAAAACTGTCAAATCTGATAAAAACTCCCAAGGATACGATTCCAAACGAATCTCACGGAGTTTACGTAATCACTTGTTCCGACTGTTCCCGAACTTATGTAGGACAAACAAATAGACACATCCACAATAGAATATATGAACACACCCTCGCAGCTAGAAAATCCGACCCCTCATCGGTGCTGGCCATGCATCATATTCATACAGGACACAAAATAGACTTCGATAATGCCAAAACAATAGCACCGGTTTACAACTTCAAAACGAGAATTATCCGCGAAGCAATCGAGATTGAAAAACGTCCCGATTGTTTAAATAAGAGAGATGATGGTCTTCGCCTTCCGACTACTTGGAAACCTAATGTATCTTCATTACAAACACACAAAAAAAAATAAAGTCCACAGACAATTTTATTTCCTCATTATATGTCTCAACAAATGCCGGTGACCCTCTTAACCCTCCTCATTCTCTAAGTACCGTGACCAAAGCCCCTCACTTAATTGACCGTGACCCTACTACTTTCATTGATAACGAAGCAGGTAGACAGAATGGCATATATAATACAAGACGAACTGCCAGATCTCTCTAAGGCCTAGGGTTGAACACACTGAGACCTCACAGACGATCTCCGGCAAGATTTGGGGAGTAGGCAGATTGAGGCTCCGTAATTACCTACAGCAACCCAACCCACCTTTGTCCACCGCTCTAAGGAGATTGAGGTCTTAGAGTGTCCTTACATATTTCTTTTACTTCTTGAAAATGGCTCCAAAACAGGAGCCGAAACGTCGAGTTTTCATAAATTCTGGACGCGGTTCAACCCGAGAACCAAGTATGTCTCATATATATATATATATATATATATATATATATATATATATATATATATATATATATATATATATATATATAAACTCAAAAATTCAACCGGACCTTGAAAATGAGTTTTAGGGGTTCCAATTCGCGCTCATTTGAAAAATCGCAACCTATCTGTTTCTTAATGAAAATTCACTAAAAATACAAGACACGCACACAAACACACATGCGCGCAGGGGGAGGTGGGAGGCAAGGAAATGGTGTGTATCTGGTTCCTTTAACATCGGTCTATTTTCGCGCTACTACGGCGAATCACTGACGCCAGTGAGCAGTTTCACTTTACTATTCTGGAAATTTTTTAACACCTGCCCTTCTCTAACGAGGGTAGTGATCTTTAACGTGCCCAACATCGCATAGACACGGGACCGACGGCTTTGCGTCCCCTACGACAGGCGGAACCTGCAGACATTCAACTTGCTAAAATACAATGCCACAATCGGTTGATGTTAATTTTACAGTATGTACTGAAAATGTAAAAGGAGAACCCTGGGATCGAACCCAGTACCGTTTGGTACAGAGGCACATCTTCTTACTATTGAACCACCGAGGCTCTGGAGTCGAGGAAAGAAAGAGATGAGGAGAGAGCTAGAGAGAGAGTGCTAGAGAAAGACACAGAGACAGAAAGAGAGTGAGAGAGAGAGAGAGAGAGAGTAGATGATAATACAATACCGATGATAATCGTTGAATTAGCAGATATAATTAACGCTTTATAAGATTCGATTGTATATTTAAAGTAATTACCAGAAGAAAACAAGGTGCCTGTTATCAAGACTTGTTGTGTGTGTGTGTGAAGAGTGGTTTGCACCTCGAGCTTGTAGTCTCATTGGCCACAGACTTTTTTAGTTACTTTGAATTTCCAATTTGAGTGGGAAGATTGCACTTTCATGCAGAATTGCCATATCACACAAATTTCAGTCATCTAGACCTATACTTACAATTCTAGTAATTACTTATACTTTATGTTATACCTATTTTACATCTTTTTTTTGAGATTATCTATTTATATATTTTTTTAATTTTTTTTTCCTTTTTAGTGAATTTTCTTAAAAAAAATTCACTAATGAGGAGATCCCGACTTTTGAATTTTTAAAAAAATTCTTCAAATGAGCGCTAATTAAGCCCTCCAGAACACATATCCGGGGTCAGTTTCAATTTTTATATGTTTATATATATACATATATATATATATATATATATATATATATATATATATATATATATATATATATATATATATATATATATATATATGTATCACACCGATAACTGAAAAAATAATGGGCCGATTTTGTTTAAATTTGGTGAATAAATTCCTTTTGCAAATGGCTTGGATAAGTTCGTTAGCCAGGAAAATCTGCCAGGGTTTTCCCGGAAAATTTTGTGTTTTCTTTTGAAAAAATTTTATATCTCCGGAATTAACAAAGTAAGGGCAACCAAATTTGGTACAGGGGTTTATGTTCTTATACGTAAGTTACCTACCAACATTTAGCCCTGTAGCTCAAAACACAAAAAAGTTATAGGCAATTAAAGAAAAATAAATTGGTGTTTTCCTCAAAACGTCAAAGTTGCGATTTAAAACGTCAAAATCAGCCACATTTAGGAAAAGAACTTGAATCTAATACGGGCTATGGAAATAAAATGTCTCAAGAAGAATGTTTTACAAACCCTGAAGTCTTAGTTTCAACCGTCATTGTCCTTCATTTTACTAAAATATTTGCAGAAAATTCATTTCAAATAGACCCTTTCTCTGATGCTTGGCAGTAGCCTTAGCTATAGAGTTTATCGTTTAATGTATATAATTTTTGTCGAATTTTCGTAAAAAATCAATAAAGCTCAATATAGCCGTAATTATAAAAGATATGAAAAAAATTTGTATATATTAATTATAGGGTGTCTTGAGCTACATCTGAAAAAAATATTTCTACAATCACAGGGTGGCCCATAAGTCATTGGTGATACAATTTTTTTTAAAATCAAACACGCCTTATGTTATTGCATTTTCCATCGAAATATAATGCATGTTTGTAAGAAAAAAATTCTGGACGCAGCAAGTGCGTTATGGTAGCGAACTTTATTTGTTTATGTAGAAATCATTGTTAGTGAAATTTTTGTAAAATTTTGGTAATTAGTACCTAATGTTTAATGAGTTATTGTAAAAAAGATGTTTTTGGATTTTCGCAAAAAAGTTGTTTACAATTTTATTTTGTAAGTTTTCTCGAAAAGCTTTTTGTAAATAATTATATCTTGGTAGGTGGCTAAATACCTTGAAGAAGTTTGTTGGCCAGGAAAATCGGGTCAGTTTTTCGGATATATTTTAAGTTAGTTTTCGAAAAATATTTGCCCTTTTCCAACAACAAAGTTATTTTGATAAAATGTGGTACATTGTTCCCACTATAGAGGTTATACTGGTTATAAAAACCATTATTATGAAAATTCACTACCATAACGCACTTGCTGCGTCCCGAGTTTTTTATTATTGTTTATATATATATATATATATATATATATATATATATATATATATATATATATTAAAATTGATATTTTTTTATATATTTTTTACTTTAATTTTTTTATTTTTTTTTATTTATTTTTAATTTTTTGGTTATAGGTATATATTTTCTTCTCTTTTCCACAATTATACAATTTCACACTATATACAATTATACAATATATGCAGTGAAACTTTATATATGTATTTTATTTTGACTAAGAAATGTAATCAAGGCTGTGTTAACAAATTTATCTGATTTGGATAGCAGACTGGTCAAATTTAGAGGTAAATAAATATGTCTGCTAAATAGTTGTTCGTACATGGTTTTACGTCCTTGTTCGTAAAATCTACATTGGAAAAAAGACTTGTATTTTACAGAGACTTTGTATAAATAGCTAGTACCTACTTTATAAATTTTATTTTGTGTGAATAAAAGATGACAAGCTATTCAGTGCAAAACAGTGTAGTAAAGTAGTGTAAATATGCAAAGAGAACATTATCAAGATGTATGTGCACTAAGGGTAAATATACAAACAGGAATGAGAGAACATTGTCGAGACTGGAGCAGTCTCGTTCCATAATGAATCATATCCATTGCTTCCTTGTGTTATAATACTTTCTGAGCTGAAGAAACTTTGAACTTTGGCAAATAAATCGTCTCACACTTTCAACAACTCAATTCGGTAGATGTGTTTACATGAGCTTTGTATGACACGGAGTTCTGTCGCCGTTTTTTCCACTTTTCCAACTGTAGTGTATCTTTTAGATGAATGCATTCTTTATGTAAGTCGTGTGTGACAATGAAAATTTTCCATACGTGCTCGGATGAAATGCTTCCAGTTGTTGTAATAGTTTATTTCGAACAGTTACCGGTGCCAAGAATGAAAACTTCTGAAAGATTCGCATATTTATGTTGTATAGTAAGCTAAAGTGAACAAAATGTGAAGATATCAAGGAACTAGAAAAAGTTTTAAATATTAGCACCAATTCACACAAATTCTGACGGATTTGTCATTTTAATCGTGCCATCTGAGTTCTTTGCTTAAATAGATAACATTAATAAGTACCCTTTGAGAACCCAAAACACCACAACACATCTTTTAAGACCTGACGAGCGTTTCACTAACAAGGTAAGCGTCTTCAGAGGATGAAAAATTATAAACTACTTATTACTAAACATCACCTTTTACACTGAGTTTGAGGTAAAGACCGATACCGAGAGGGAAGCGAAATCGTGTATTGTTTTTTATTGCCGGACGAGGTTTTCCTTTATAACTTTACCTGGCAAGTTTCGGAATAGTTGATCTATATCAGACATAGGGCAAACAAAGGACTATAAATTGGTGGCGGCGCTCTGCTTAAGGAACGCTTGTTTTTATTGATTTTTCTTAAAAAAGTTACTAATTAGGAGATGGAGACTTTCGAATTTTGAAACAAATTCTTCAAACGAGCGCGAACTAGCCCCACCTAGAACACATATCCGGGGTCAGTTTAAAATTTTATATATATATATATATATATATATATATATATATATATATATATATATATATATATATATATATATATATATATATAGTGTGTCCCAAACTCTATGGGAATGTATTGCTATCTTCGTTATTATTAGAGATAGGGAGACGGTTAATCTACCACTGTTTTGTAGAATTCCATGCTCGTCCCAAATATGACTCTATTTTGCCCTGCCTCTTTTCGTTTTCGAGTTATTTTGAAAAAACAAAATTTGTCGATTTCTTTTTTCTTCAATATCTAAGTAGGCGTTGATCTGACATGTCTAAGACTTGCACATTATCAGGACACTTTTTATAGAGTAATCTTTTTGTGCTATTCTCAACTTTGGATTGTCATTTGTTTTTGAGCTACAGGTATTAATGTTTGTTTTTATTATGGCAGCCATATCGGATTTTTTGCTTGTGTGATAGCCTGTGAAAAGAGTAATTGCACTGACAATTTTGAGAAAAACCGTTTTGAGGATAGTAGGCTATGAAATCCAATACCAGAAAACAAATGACAAAAAAAAGTATTCAAAAAGCAGTAGGCCATGCAGTCTAACAATAGACTTCTACTTTTAACATAATTTTCTGTAATGATTCACGATAAAAAGAAATGTGATTTAATTTACAATACTTAATTAGGTAATAATGCTAGGTAGTATTATGTGAAACAGTTCAATAACGAAACCTTGCAATAACAAATAGAAACTTAAACTCTACAAAACGACACAATTAGAAACGGAACTCAACAAATAATAAAATAGAAAGTTAAAAATATACTAAATAGAAAATTGTTCAGTAGGGGCACCGTTTTGTTCAATGCACTTTATACACCTTTTTGAAACATGCCTGCAAACTCTGGTGAGGGTGTTTTGGTTAATATGATTTATAGCTTCCGTGATTCTGTTTTGAATTTCATTGATATTTTGTGGTGGATCGAGTTAATACACATCATTCTTCAGAGTACCCCAAAAATAAAAATCCATGGGTGTTATATCTGGACTTCCAGCACACTAATGAACCGGCCCATTGTTACAAATGACACGATTATTAAAATTTTGGTACAAAAATTCTTTGACGATCCTAGCATTGTGAGCTAGACAACCGTCTTGTTGGTACCAAATCTCGTCTAAATTATCATGAACTCTTCTAATTGTTGGTAATATATTATTTCCCAATAGATTAATATACCTCTTCCCAGTTTAATTATTTTCAAAAAAGAACGGACCAACAATGCAGTTACCTGAACCTTTTTAAAATTAACTGTCTAATCTACAAATAAAAATAACAGTTTTTTACCTCATAAGCCGCACCATACCAAATCTGTCTTGCAATCGTCTTAGTTTCTTTAGATGGGGATTTTCATTGGCTCAATAATGCCTATTATGGCGATTATACCCACCCACAATTTGTAAATCTGGATTCATCAGTCCATATTATTTTCAAATAAAAATTTTCATCCTGCTGACATTGTCCTTGATGCCATCTGCAGATTTGATGTCGCTTAGGGTAATCGTCAACATTTAAGCCTTGTACGATTGTAGGTTTGTATGGATGGTAATGACTTTGTTTTAATACACGGTGTATCGTACTTTTTGGAACGTCAATTTGTTAACCATAAAACCGAACAGATTGCGGAGGGTTTTCGTTTGAAACCTGTAAAAGGGCATTATTTCTTTCTCCATTTCTAGGCATTGGTAGTTTTTTTGCATGGAAGCTACCGTCGTTTAATAGATAGGTCATTATCCTGCGAAATACTTTGGTGTTTGGTTGTCTTGTTTCTGGGTAGTTGTTTTGATATGAATTTGCGGCTGCCTCAGTATTTCGGTTAGAACGAATATAATATTCCAACCTGTCAAAATATTCTTCATTACTAAACCTATTGTTGAATAATATATATAATAAACAGGAAACAAACTATTTAGTTTAAAATTTTAAGCAACGTGTTAAATACACTTAAATTGTTCAGAAAATTAAGAATGACAGTATTCTTAATTGTCGCGATATTGTTATATCCATAGCAACCTTTCTTCTGTGGTTTTTAGGTGACTTACGTTTAAAAATCAAACAATTTTCAAAGGCGTCTTCGTAAATCATTAATCTCCTTTTTATTGAGTTCTTTTAGTAAATTTAGTTATTTACTAGGTTTGCCAATTTAATTAAATTATAACAATTTTTTAGAATAATGTAATGTAAAATATCATTTGTAATAATAGGCTAAATCATTGGTGTGCTGAAAGTTCCTATTTTTTTATCGTGCATCAATACAGAAAATTATGTTAAAAGCAGAAGTCTATTGTTATACTCTATGGCCTACTGCTTTTTAAACACTTTTTTTTGTCATTTGCTTTCTGGTATTGGATTTCATAGCCTACTATCCTCAAAACGGTTTTTCTCAAAATTGTCAGAAAATTGTAAAGAAATATCACTAAAAAAGAAAACTTGGATCACCAACGATTTATTTTTTCCCCTTCATGGCTCGTCCGCGGCCCTGCCGCCCCGATAGCACTGCAACCTTTGGTTGATTGTGCATACCAACGACTTATGGGCCACCCTGTAATTGTAGAATTTTTTTAAAGATGTAGCTCAAGACACCCTATAATTAATGTCTACAATTCTTTTTTCGTATCGGGCATAATAACGGATATATTGAACTTTGAAGATTTTTTACGAAAATTCGACAAAAATGATATACCATTAACCGATAAACTCTATAGCCAATATTACTGCCAAATCATCAGAAAAAGGGTCTATTCGAAATGAATTTTCTGGCAACATTTTAGTAAAATGAAGGACAATGACGATTGAAACTAAGACATCAGGCTTTGTAAAACATTATTCTTGAGACATTTTCCTTCCATAGCTCATATAAGTTTCAGGTTCCGTGCCTAAATATTACTAATTTTGACGTTTAAAATCGCGACTTTGATGTTTTGAGGAAAACCCAAATTTATTTTTCTTTAAATACCTGTAACTTTTTGTCCTTTAAACTACAGAGCTAAATTCTGGTAGGTAACTTACTTATAATGATATAAACCCGCGTATGAAATTTGGTTGCCTTTACATTGTTAATTCCGGAGATATAATTTTTTTTCGTTTTTTTTCGAAAGAAAACAGAAAACTTTCCGGGAAAACCTCCGCGGATTTTCCTGGATAACGAACTTATCCAATCCACTTGCGAAAGGAAAGTACTAACCAAGTTTTATCAAAATCGGTCCTTTATTTTTTTAGTTATAGGTGTGACATAAATATGCATGTATATATATATATATATATATATATATATATATATATATATATATATATATATATATATATATATATATATATATATATATATAAACATATAAAGTCTGAAACAGACCTTGGATTTGGGTTCCAGGGGTCCTAAATAGCGCTCATTTGAAGACATTTTTTCAAAATTCAAAAGTCGGGATCTCCTCATTAGTGAATTTTCTTAAAGAAAATTCACTAAAACGGATAATCAAAATCCGGTGTAAGACACTGTACAATAAACACTGTAATAAACATATTTCTGTAGATCTCCGAGTGTTTCTGTGTTACTACTTACTGTAACATGTTTGGAGTATTGAACGATAGGTAGATGACAATCCATTATTTCCCAGAACCAAATCAGTTTATCCTGTACCTCAATAGATTCAATTTTCCCTAAATCTATCCCTTTGTTTTCCTCCATTATTCAATCCATCTGCATCGCTCAGTGCCATCGCCGTGTAAATCCCCACCACGTTTGTTGTTAATGTAGTGACAATTGCATTGTGCCGAAGGCAACACAGTGCACATTTTAACGAGGTTCGTCCAGAATTGATGAGATCATACTTGTAAACACCACGGCTGTGTCAGGTTGGCACGGTCCATCTAATATTGATATGTCAATTTGAGAGACAAACTGTATCCGGGGACTATTCACGTTAACCTACATGCATCTCATCAAATATGCAAGCCCTTGATATCTTGAATGTTGCATTTTGTATGTGTCGACGACGGCGTCTATCGGTTACCGACATACAACACATCAAACACATTATCCTGACAGTAATTTGGTTATTATGTTTACTGGATTGTTTTCGGATTGTGATCTAGTTTAAATTCATCGATCTATTGTCAGGAAATACGTATTTTCTAGATCAATGTTGCTTGCATTTTTAAAGCGTGACCCCCTTTTGGTAGGAGTTTTGTTCGAGGCTCCCTTTTTTAGCATAGTGAGGCTAAATGACATTTAATAATCATCTAAGAACATTACTGAGGCGATATTCGCACTTTGTTGCCCGCTCCATCTATTACTAAGTAATGAAATTAAATTCAAACTAGACAATGTATTACTTGCGCCATCTTCAATCAACCAGGGCAATTTCGTTGTTCTTTATTTTCAGGCACTTCTAACATGGGCAAAAAGGACTACTAGATCTTTCTGGAATCATCTGTTTGCCTTTATATAATCAGCGAAACGTACGCTGCAAATTCTGAACTGTGCGAAGCACAATATTATACAGAGTGATTGATCGAAACCGTTTATCAAAAGTATTAGGAGTTCTCTTCATAATATTTTTTTGAAGATTCTTATTCGAAAATTTTTGGACTTGTTTCATGATACTTAAGAAAGTCTGGACGCAGCAAGTGCGTTCTTTTAAAGAAATCTTTTTAAAATTCAAAAGTCGCGGTCTCCCCATTAACGATTTTTTTCTACGAAAATGAGCTAAAAATAATAGACCGTTAAACCATAAACATAACTAAACCTACAGCCAAAGTATCAGAGAAATGGTCTATTTGAAATGAATTTTCTGTAAATATTTTAGTAGAATGAAGGACAATGACGATTGAAGCAGAAACTTGGGGGTTTTCAGAACACTCTTCTTGCGACATTTTCTTTACATAATCTGTTTTTGTTTCAGGTTCTTTGCCTCAATGTTGCCAATTTTGACGTTTTAAATCGCGACCTTGACATTTTGAGGAAAACCCCAATTTTTTTTGAAAACCTATAACTTGTTTGTCTTTCAAGCTACAGAACTCAATTTTGGTACGTAAAACATTATTTATAATACAAACACGCGTACCAAATTTGGTTGCCATTACTTTGTTATCTCCGTAGATATAATTTTTTTCCGAACGAAAACAAAATTTTCCAGGAATACCTCGGCCGATTTTCCTTGCTAACGAAGTTATCCAAGCCACTTGCAAAAGGAAGGTACTCAGAAAATTTGATCAAAATCGGTCCATTATTTTTTGAGTTATCGGTGTGACACATACATATATACAGGATGGCCCAACGAAAAGTATGCATCCAGCTTTATATTTTTATATGATTTTGGGGAAAAAACGCTCGGACCCGTGATTTTTTATTTTCAGGGAGATATATTTTAAGCATATTTTCCAACCTACCCCTTTAACCCCCTAGCGGGAAACAAATGCACCCTTGAAATTTTAAATGGGAAGTGGGGTCGAGTCATACATTATTTCAAAGAGTACACAGTTACCTTTCCAATGATGCCTTATTTGTTTGATTCTATTGGAACAGTTAAAGCAAAAACGGCTTTACAAACTTAAACCCTGTTGAGTGCACAAGCATAACACCTGATATGCTACAAAATGTTAGAAATATGTTTTAACAAAATCTTTATTACTTTATGGAAGCAAATGGGTCATGTTTTCAGCAACTGATAAATCAAAAGTTTAATAAATGTTAAAAAAATCAAGTTTATTTATTTTCTTTTTAATACCTTGTAATATCCAAGACACACTTAAAGTATCTCAACATAATGAATTAAACAAATTTTGGTAGTTTTGACTCCCAAGAATTGAAATTTACGTGACTTTTTCATTGATACCAAAACTATGATGTTTAAGTTTGTAAACCCCTTTTTACTTGAACTGTTGCAGTAAAATCCAACAAATAAGGCATCATTGGAAAGGTAATTATGTACCTTTGTAAATAATGTATGACTCGACCCCACTTCCCATTTGAAATTTTAAGGATGCATATGTTTTCCGCTACGGGGTTGAAGGGGTAGGTTGGAAAATATGCTTTAAATGTGTCCCCCTAAAAATAGAGATTTTTCCCTCCAAATTGACAAAAGAAGCTGGATGCATATTTTTCGTTGGACCACCCGATATATATATATATATATATATATATATATATATATATATATATATATATATATATATATATATATATATATATATATATATATATATATATATAGTCTAAAACCTACCTCGGATTTGGATTCAAGGGGTCCTAAATCACCCTCGTTTGAAGAATTAAAAAAAATTAAAACATCGGAATCTCCTCATTAGTGATTTTTTAAAAAGAAAATTCACTAATTATGTACCGCAGCTGTTTTGAAAGCAAAAGCACTAAAGTTACGGCCGCAGATAGAAAAAATATTGATCTTCATAGTGCCGTTTTTAGAATAAGCAATTATCTACAGTGTGCCAAAATTTAATTTTCATTCATTTAGTTCAACTGCAGACCATTAACACTCGATTTTTACAAATACAATACCCCATTTCTATTCCCATACTCTGAAGCAGAATTTAATTCTGCATCGAACTGTAATAGCTTTCCCTATACCTATCACACAACTGTCAAAATATTTCCAAAGCCTCCTTTTTCGAATCTTGTCATTAATTTTTACATTTGATACATATTGTTTTATTCTTTTAAAAAGGAACAAATCATTTTGGCTCTCACTGTATAAATATTTTTATTGTAGTTTTGTGAAAAATTTTGTAAGGAAAGGAAAAGCCATATAAAAATCTGAACAGAGGTTCTAAAATAGGTTTGAGTAAGATCCATTTTAAGCCAAATTTGCATATTTTTTGATATTTGGAAACTGATGTAATCGATTTTTTTCCAGAAACCTACCTATATTTTGGCATATCTAAAAAGAACTATTTGTTCTGGACAAATTACGTAAAGAAGAAATTGCTATCCTTTTCCGTTAAAAAGTTATAATCAAATATGTAGAAAAAAGTATAAGAAAAAATTCGCGCAACTATCACTATTAAACGCGAAAGAAAAATCTTGTTTCCTGACAAAAGCTGGAGTTTATAAATTAGCTTGTACACATTGTAACGCAATCTACATAGATCAAACCTCTAGAAATTTTAACACCCGATACAAAGAACATATTTCTGCATTTAGAAATAACCACGCTGACAAATCTACATTTGAAAAACATATTATTGATACCTAACATAGACATACAGTAAATAACCGCATACAACCACTCCATTTTTATAATGACAAACGTAAACTAGACTTTTTTGAAGCTTTAGAAGTCAAAAGGCACACACACGACAATAGCTACCTTGTTTTAAACGAGCAAACTGATTTAATGAATTCCCCTTTCTTGGATATTCTTCTTTCTAATTAAATAAGCCAAAGAAAATAAATTTAACTATTCTTTCAAAAAAGTTGTAATAAGATAATGAGTTGATGTATGTCAATAATTTTGTTGTATAGAAACTGCTTTTATACTGTTATTGTTTAGTTACTTTATTGTTGTAACTGTTATCATAGTTATTATAGGCTAGTTCTATTATTATGTTAAACATTGACATACATCACGTAGACATTTTGAAAGCCTCATCTCTGTGTTTCATTTTATTTTCAATTTGATAAATTTTTTGATCAAAACATCATATCATAACATAGCAACAGATATTTATTTGTAGTTGTCATGATTTCGTACTAATTCAATTTTATCTGTCTGAGAATGCTGTAAAGCAGCGAAACTAGTCACAGAAACGTTGAAGAACATCCTAGAACATCCAGAATTCATAAGGTCCACTTGCTCCAGTTAGCTTACGCGCTGGCTACGTCCTTCACCTACAAAAACGAAAACCAACAGTGAAGCCAGAGAAGGAGTCTCCAAGTCTGTATGTAGTATGGACCAGTTTCACTAAGTAAGGGCAAGAACAATCAATGAAATGAAATAAATAAGAAACCTTTGGAAACAAATAGAAAAGTTTTATCTGTCGTAGCAACGTTTTATCTTTCAATAATTGAACTAATGGTTTACAAATATTGTTTTGTTGTCATTTCACTTTGAAAAATATTAACGCACAACGAAAAAGTCGATATTATAGTGAATCTCAAAAGAACCCTAGAAGAGCAGCTCAGTTATACGTCCAGAGACACCCTGAACGTGCTATTCCAAGCTTAAAAATATTTGCAAGATTAGAACGCAATTTACGTGCAAATAACAAGGTATTTTCTTCTTGAAATGGAAGAAAAATAGCTAGAAGGGTCAATTCTGACAATACTGTTGCCACTGTTTTGCAGTAATTTGAAGACCATTCAAGGAACTCGATTCGGCAAGCCTGTCGTGAGTTGAATTTAAAATATAGTTCGGTACGAAAAATGTTGAAAAAAAATGGTTATCACGATTATAAACTTCATAACTTAGAACACTTGTCAGATCAACATCAACAACGAAGAATTAATTATATTGCCCAAGCGATGGTAAACTTGATCAATGACAATCGTTTTTTTCAGCATGTGTTGTGGACGGACGGAAGCCGTTTTGTTAGGAACGGTAAGCCCAATAAAAAAATGATCATATTTGGGCTACTGAAAAGCCGATTGAAATGCAAGGACACTTTGGAATTAACATTTGGTGTGGTATTATTAACGGGCATTTGATTGTTTCATATTTTTACGAAGAAATTTTACATAGTGAGCGATATATGCAATTTCTCCGAGAAAAACTTCCTGTGCTGCTTGAAAATGTGCCATTAGAACTGCGAGCAAGCACGTGTTTCCAACATGATGGAGCTCGACCGCATAAAGCAAGAATTGTCCAACAATATTTAAATGAAACTTATGGAGAAAAATGGATAGGTATAAATGGACCGATACAGTGGCCGCCTAAATCACCAGACTTGAGGCTACTAGACTTCTTCTTGTGGGGAGCTTTGAGAAATAGAGTTTACAGAACACCATCTGTCTTGGAACATTTAATAGAAAAAATCAGAAATGCTTGCGATGAACTATCTAGAGAAATGTTTCATAAGGCTTCAGTGCGAGAAGTAGGGCGGAGATTGGACAAGTGTTTAGAAGTAGGACGTGGTTACATTGAACATTTGTTGCAATGATTGCCTACATACTTTGTTTATCGCCGTGGTAAAAGTAGTAACATAATGTGTTTTATAATGTTAAATTATTAAATAACTTTCTAATGGAAAAACATCGCAATATTTTTACTTTGCATGATTTGTCCAGAAAAAATAGTTCTTTTTAGATATGCCAAAGTATAGGTATATTTTTCGGGAAAATCCGATGACGTCATTACTTCAGTTTCCAAATATATAAAAATATGCAAATTTGGCTTAAAATGGACCTTACTTAATGGCATTTAAGATCCGGTTGTCAGATTTTTTATATCGCTTTTCCTTTTCTTACAACAGAGCCGGGACATCGAGTTGCGCTCACCCTGTACATAGTCAGTGCAAGTCGATATGTTGCAGCGTTTTCGCTCAATATAAAATTGTTCACACATTGAGGACAGAACAGACTTTGTTTCCATTATTTACATAACACCTATCACAATAGCGAATGTGAAATTGTAAGATCGTCCACAACGATGGACGAAATGTTTTAGGAAACGCCGGAAGAACGCCTGAATTTTCAAATAAATATTGAGTTCTTTTCTCGTATATATTCAATTCCCTGACTTTTTATTTATGGTGGGTCTAAGTTTATTCCGACGGAATAATAATCGTGCATCTTTCCCTGTATCTGGTCTCGGATGGAGACCCTAGCGTGTGACCAAATGATAAAATAAAATCGTCTGTGGTATCGTATTTTCTATACAATATAGAGAAAAGGTAAGGAAATAGCTCTTTGCCAATAATTAGGTTTAAAGAATTTTTATATTCTATAACACGAACTTTTATATTTATTAACAGACTTCGCAGAAAGTGTGGACGCAACAAGTGCGTTATGGTAGCGAATTTTCATACAAATATTTTCCACTATAGAATTCTTAGTCAAAAAGTTAATAAAAGTTGAACACAATATAATATTGTACCTAGCTTCATTAACAAAACTGCGATAAAAAATTTTCGTTTCTTTTTTATTTCTTTAACGTGGGTCTATTTCCACGACTATGGCCAATCACCGAGGGAGCTGTATCATCTTAATATCTTGGAAATTTTGCCGAACCCCTTTTATTTTAACAACACACGACGAGGGCTTACAGCATAAATACTATCGTACCGTGGGTGTCGACAAGAAGGAAAGAGATTCTGGACTTGAAGGTTTGGAGGTTCGGAGGAGAAGGAAAAACATGTGCCGGCAAGGAATTCCACAACTTGGAATGGACAAAAGAGCGGGCATAACAAGATGTTCTATATCTGGTGGCCTGGACAGTAAAAGGGTGCATTCGCTCTGTTCCACTGGTAGATCTGTTGGGGGAAGCAGGTGGAGGAACTATGGAAGAAAGCTCCTCTGAGCAGTGCCCGTGCAGATATCTATAAAAGAGAGAGAGGTCACCAACGGCACGTCGGTGAGCAAGGGATGGCAGCGTTTGGGTGAGAGTAGGGCCACCGATGAGACGTACAGCTCTCTTCTAAATAGAGTCCAATACAGCGAGTGTAGAAGCGGCAGCGGCACCCCAGATGTGGGAGAAGTACTCGAGGTTTGGCCTTATTTGTAAAGTATATAAGGTATAGAGATTAGCTGGTGAAAACTATTTGCGAGCCCGGAAGAGGAAACCTAATTTCTTAGCAGCCGCTTCTGCAATTGATGTGACATGTTGGTGCCAATTGAGATTTCGATCCACAGAAATGCCAACAAGTGAAAATGACTCATTATTTTAAATAACTTGGTTGTTCATTGTGACGGGTCTAGGGCTGGTGTGAATTGTAGAAGATTTCTACTTCCCCAGTCTAATATTTTTTGGATATCCACGGAGACAGAACCCTTAATGAGTCTGCGATCCTCATATAATTGGGATAAAGAGACAGGCTTAGAATATTGTATATTTGAGTGGAGGTGCCGTCGTCCGCATAACTGTGAACTGGGTTGGTTGTGCTAGAGAGGAGGTAATTGATGTGGAGAAGAAACAAAGTAGGGGCTAAAGCTGAACCTTGAGGAACTCCTGCGTTAATTGGATACAGTTTAGAAGAATGGCCATCCACGACAACAGAAATGCTCCGGTTGGAGAGAAAATTTGCTGTCCAGGTACAGAGTTTTGGTGGTAGGCCATAGGCCGGTAGTTTATTAAGCAGCGCTGCGTGCCATACCTGGTTGAATGCTTTGGATATGTCTAGAGCGACAATCTGGGGTTCACCGTGTAGTTCCATAGACTTGTTTCATGAATGGGCGACAAAGGAAAGGAGGTCAACAGTTGATCTGCGCTGACGGAATCCATACTGCCTGTCGTGGATTAGACTGTGTTTTTCAAGAAATTTTAGTAATTCCGTGTTTATATACTTTTCCATCACTTTAGTGACGACTGAAAGGAGAGAAATAGACCCGTAGTTGCTAGGAAGCGCTTAGGATCCTTTCTTGGAGACGGATTGTACTTGAAGAGTTTTCAAGTTACTAGGGAATAGGCCTCTATTGTAAGATGTCTGAAACAGACGAGGTAGGACAGAAGCAAGTTCTGGTGCGCATTTTTTGAGAACAATTGCTGGGATCTCGCCAAGGCCAGAGGCTTTTCTGGTATCAAGTGAAGAGAGCATCTTTAGTACCTTTTTAGTTTTGAAAATGATATCCGTCATTTTATGAACGACATTGGGGACTGTTGTTGGTTGAACATTTGGAGGTGGGTTTACAGTAGAATTGGTGGCGAACAACGTGGCAAAAAGTTCAGCCTTGCCCAGGGCGGTAGAAACAATACCATCCCCTGAAACAAGAGGTGCTTTTTGCTATTATTTGAATGTTTTTAACCTAGAGCACCAAAATGAAATACTCTAAGCTTCGCGATGCCACAAGGCCTGGATTTAATATTTAGTTATTCTTTCAAAAAATGTACTTCTAACAGAACTATCTATATTTTGCTACTCATTTACCCCATCTCACCTTCGATTGTTTCTACTATACTGGTAATAACAAATTTGATGCATGTTTTCTTAAAAAAAAAGACATTTGTTATAAAAACATTTTTATAAAGATTCACTACCATAACGCACTTGCTGCGTCCTTTCTTTTATTTTAATGTTTAATTAATAATTAATAATAGTAATTTAAAATGTTAAATTATTGACGGATGCGACAAATTTGCACGTAATTTTTTAACTGAAGAAGAACTGAAGAATTTTTTCCATTGTTTTTCGTTTTCTAATAATAGAGTTGAGACATCGAGTTTCGCCCACTACATAATGAGCTCCTGTAATACACAAGGTACACGTTTATTAATTAAAAAACTATTTATATATGTTTCTGGCAACTTTAGTCCTCAAAGCATTACTGTCTAATCAACATTTCACCGTATAGACTTAATAACTACTTTACAAAGAACCAACTTTAAACACCGCTCGACCTACCATAAAATATAAATTAGCCTTGAGGTCGAATTCGACAATTCGCCTGGACGTCGAAATGTCCTTTATCGATTAATTGATTAATTTAATAAGTAAAGAGAAGAAGTAGTGCAGTTAGCGAGGTATACGTATCAATTTAACAGTCTGGATGGCGATTGCATCGATGGCATAAGTTAAGCCTCAGTTCTTGATGTTCACATTCACACAGAGACGCGGCAGGTCGATGGCCGACAAAATGATTTAAAAAATTCATGAGACAGTCCACTTTAACGCCAAATTATAGTCTTTCTATCGTGTTATACCGACCCGTCTGTGTAGACTACGCTATGTCTGTCTGTACGCCCATCCTTGGCTCACCTACCTGACAACCGACACTGCATTAATCCAACCTGCACCCACGCACCACTATTATGCCTTTTGCTAAATTTAGAACCCTGGCATTAAAATTTTAAATTCGTACTTCACTTATATCCAGTCTTATTAAGTACTAGCTCTATAAGATTGCCGCTTTTTAACGAATTTTCGTAGACATTTTTTCCCTCTAATACAGCAGAGCAGAAGCTTAAATTTAGTCTTTATCGATCAAAATAGAAAAGCATTTGTAGAAAAAATACAGATTAATACATGATAATAGAGTGACACTTGTAAGCGTTCTATTACAGTCCCTAAACGGTGAATAAATCCAGGTTGAAAATCATAGACAATCATCATCATGAATAATATTTGTTTGTTTCATTTTGTTCTAAACGATTATATCGTCACCAAATCTTCCTCGAAAACCTGGGCCGATTTTTTGTCTAACGAACTTATCCAAGCCACTTGCGTCACATGAAGATAGGTTAGCTCAAGCCCTTTCAGAAAAACCCTATATGATCTTATCAAAAGGTTTACAATTTTTAATAACATTTTATGAAAAAAATGAAAATTGTCAAATTTTAAGGTATTTTGCTCCCTCACATGCAGAAAAAACATTTTCGGAATGTAGTTTTTGTGCCTGTTAATTCTCGATAATAGCGTTCTCTCGACCCAATTTGAAATATTTTCTATTATTATTCAGAAAATCTGAAGAAAAAAATAAAAATGAGACTTTTCTTCCCCATTTTTTTAAAATTTGGAATAAACCTCCGTACTGAAAAAAAAATGTTAGTAAAATTTACTGGCTCATATTTTAGAAAACTTCCCTAATTTATGGAGATTCTAAAATAGTATAAAACATTATCAATATCGCTTAAAAATAATTTACTGTCGACGATTGAAAGTAAATTTGGAAGTGAAATCAGGTAGCTAATAAATAAAAAAAAAAATAAACAGATTGTGACATTCACAAAAGTTATTCTATTCATAACAAATGCTTTATTTGTCGGCCATTCTGTCTTATACATAAACGATATCGTCTTAGGAACGATCCTTAGTCTTCTTAGACTGCTTCGTTAAATTTCTTGAGCTGCTGTTCTGAGTCTTTGACGTCCACCTGCCCTGGTATGTCTGATTAAAGTATTGCCTTACTGCTAAGGCAGAGTGGGCTGAGCATCCATCATTTTAAAGCCACATTGTTCTCCGAAGTTCTCATGACCTGACCTGACCTGACAACCGACACTGCATTAATCCCACCTGCACACACGCACCACTATTCAGCCTTTTGCTAAATTTAGAACCTCGGTATTAAAATTTTAAATTCGTACTTCACTTATATCCAGTCTTATTAAGTACTAGCTCTATTAGATTGCCGCTTTTTAACGAATTTTCGTAGACATTTTTTCCCTCTAATAGAGCAGAGCAGAAGCTTAAATTTAGTCTTTATCGATCAAAATAGTAGTGCACTGGTATGTCTGATTAAAGTATTGCCTTACTGCTAAGGCAGAGTGGACTGGGCATCCATCATTTTAAAGCCACATTGTTCTCCGAAGTTCTCATGGGGTGTCTTCCAGCAGTTCTGGCAAATTGTTTTGTAAAAACTCCAAATATATTTGGCCATTTAACGTAGGGCGCAGTTCCACTGGTCCCAAAAGTGTTCCGTTAAAATAGCGGCCCAGAGATTTATCTTAAATTGATGCTCGGACCGATTCTCTCTGAACTCATGTGGATCCTCAATTTTCCAACTATAAAGTTATGGAGGTTCATGTAACAAATCGTTTGTACATGCTGACTTGCCACTCCATAAAACTTTATCGAAGATATTGGGATCTTGTATGATTCTTCTTAACAAAATTTTGCAAAATCGCTTGTGCCTTGCGTATTCGCGCAGTTCCCGAATTTGGACGGTCCGAGTATGGTACCCATACCTTTTTAAAATTCTATGAGTAGTAGACGTTGAGACACCAGTTCGTCTCTGTACTTTCCGCGTCGAGGTACCAGGTTCTTCGATAACAGCGCTGTTAGAATGCCTGTCATCGATCGTGTTGATCGAACTGGACGACCGGGAACTGCGGACGAGGATGCTGTTCTGGATGATGTTATCGAAGAACCTGGTACCTTGACGCAGAATGTACAGAGTATATATAACTGGTGTTTTTTAACGTTGCTATTAGAAAAAAAAATTAAGTGGTTCGCTCATTTAAAAAAAATGAGATTTTTAGATTTGAGATCGAAACAAAATTATGACCCTTGAAGACTTTACTAAACACATGAAGAGGCCCTCCAGCATTTTTTATATATAAAAAAAAACAAAAGGAAGTCATTTTGAACATCTTTAGTGCTTTTTTTATTGTTTTTTATTAGTTCTTAATAGCGTTTGTTAAATTTCAGATATGTTAATGTTTAATCAAATCTTGAAGGGACATAATTTTGTTTTGATCTCAACTATAAAAACTGCATTGTTCTCAGAAACGGTTAGTTTGTTGAAAAATTGACAAAAGGAGAAAAAGGTACAAATTTAATTTTCCATGAAACTGATGGACCTCAATTTTTATTTTACGTTAAGGTTTAAAAAAACCATGTCATTTAAAGGACGGCCTACCCCTAATTCATCCCATTTTGAGTTTATATTGACTTCAAATTTTTGTTAAATAACTAAGTTGATAAAAGAAAACAAGCTACCAACTCTGGTTGTTCTATGTTGGGGCATTGCTGCAATACAGCTGTTTCTTGTAATTATTAAAGAATCCTCCGAGGTCAATATCTCGTCAATTATGGGCTCAGATAAAAAAAAAACGTTATATAAAAAATAGGCATATTTTGAGGACCACTACACGCATATATTCTGTGTCCATTGCGGTAAGAATCACCCTGTATATATATATATATATATATATATATATATATATATATATATATATATATATATATATTAATATGGAAACTGACAATCATTTAAAGAAATTTTTTCAAAATTCAAAAGTCGGGATCTCCTCATTAGTGAATTTTTTAAACATGGCTTGGGAGCGATTTTTTTTGTCTGTCGGTCGTTATGTATGTCTATCGTCTTCAAATTTGGTGTGCAGTTAGCAACGAACGGCTCTGATTGTTTTTGCGTAAAATCGCTTTAGGGGATAGGGTATGAATGGGGGATGATTTGGTGAAAATTGACATTTTTTCATTAAAACTCCAGTAATATAACATTTTAGGGTTTATGTATTAGAAAACTTTTAATTTCATCAAACATCTGGTCTTCTGTGCTGAAATTAAATTGAATATGTGGGGTGGAATATTGTTGACAAAAAATTCGAAATTTGTTTTTTTTGTTAAAACAGCGTAAAATGTCTCAAAACATATAGAAAACTTGATTCTGGAACGAAAATTTTCTTGTCGGTCGGCATGTACGTCTGTCTGTTAAAAGGCGCAATAACTTTCGAACGAATTGAGATCTCTATAGTTGTTATCCAGTTAGCACCCGACAAAGGTCCGTTTCGAATTGTTTTTGGGTAAGATCGCTTCAGAGGTAGGTGATAAATAAGGGCTGATTTGCTGAAAATTGACATTTTTTCAATAAAACTCAAGTAATATAACGTTTCAGAAGTTTATGGGTACAGGAATACAAATATTTTCTTTGTGGTCAAGTGATGGGCCCTAAATTCATTCCATGCGAATGCCTTTTTGATGGGAATAAATTATCACAGCTATGTGGAAGTTATGACACAAGCACCACTACTTATTATTGAAAGAGGTTGAACTTTGCTAGTTTTTCGTAGTCATCTTGCCAATCTGTTAAACACATTTCTTGAATGATCGGTCTTCCAGGGTATCGTGATGCATATTTCCTTTCAACAATGACAGGCTCTCGAAATACACACCTAGCATAGCATAAGCTTCTTCATTTGAAAAATAAGGCATTATGAAAAAGTGACGTCTCAAATTTATTTTGACAACAAATTGAATAAAATAATGACAAATGTCATTTCGAAAGGTTACTTCACCTTTGAAACATATCCGAGGGAAGTAACTTTACTATTTTGATGAATTCGTAATGTTACAGCTCATCCACATAAAACTACTAGAGACGTTTTAAGTGATTTGGGATAAAATTCCACTATTACAAAGACTGAATTTGTGCATAGTAATTGATGGGAACTATTTTTAGTATTTAAAATAACTACGTAAATTTTTATCATGAGTAACACTAGTTTGACTATGTAGCATCGTTTATGTTAATAAGTATTGTTATCTGGATATTATTTTCACAAGTCCTTTCTAACGAGAGAAATTTTGTTAAATTTCGTTGGGGGTAACCGGCGTACTAGAAAAGGAAACAAAAATAAATGTTTCTTAAGATATCTTGGGATAGAAAAAATATATTGATGTCGGGGTTACACTAGTTTCTTGCTAATTTAGTTTTTTTTACAAGGTGTGGTCAAACTTACATGTTTCTATTTAATACTTTCAAGAAAAATTACAATTGAAAAAAATAAGCATCGCCTTCTAGCATTCACAATATTTATTTTAATGATTTGAACTTATAAATATCCTATCGATTTAGGAGATCTTTTTAGAACAAGGCCAAGTTTAAAAAATTCGGCTAAGCAGAACCGGACTGAGTAGCGTTTCTTTAAAACCAGATTCTCACTCTCCCCCACGTCTTAGTTGCTCCTAGATAGCATAAATTTCTTCTCACAAAAAATATTCAGATTTTTCCGAATATTTTTGCATTTTCAGTACACCTTAATTAAAGAATTTTCGCAAACAATCGGCTTTAATAAATTTTGGTTTTCAGCTGGTGTCTCAGGGGGTCAACCTACAACCCTGTAAATAATTTTCTGACTTTTTCGTGGCCACTTTCCTTATAAAAGATTTTTTCCCAAAATTGTAAGATATACGGTTTTCGAGATACAGCCTGTGGCCAATCTCAATGAATCACTCTGTATAATCATGAAAAACAAAGAAAAAATAAACAAATAAGTAAATAAATAATTCAGATCTGACCGAAGAAAATTAACCAAAAGAAAGACAGACAAAAAGACGAGAATAAAGTAAATGGAGAAGAAAATTATCTGGAAAATCACGTCAAATTGTCTTTCTGTCCTCGTATAAATCTGGTTTATAGCAAAACAATTTAGATTAACTAAGAGAAAAAGTCTTGTTGAGCTTACAAGCAGAACTATGCGTTCATAACAATATACTAATTTGCACAAATAGTTTATACATGTAGAGTTGCATGTAATTTAACTCAAACACTAGAGGTAATAAGTAAGTTTCTATCGTCTGCTCGGATATAGTTAAAGCTAGTTAGAGAGAAGTTGGGAGCGCTTATCTGGATTGAATGTAGAAACAGGGTTAACATACATGCTGTTCCATAAATACACTTATAAACTACTTTAAATAGCGAGTATAAAATTAGTTTTACAACTTTTAATAAGGTTATTATAAAAGAAAGTTGAGCTATTATATATATATTCTGCATAACCACGTACATAGTAATAAATGTCGTGCTTTTTTATGTTAAGCGGTTAACGAGAAGACCGAATCTAAATTATTCTTATTATTATTCTTTTAGTGAATTTTCATGAAAAAAAATCACCAACGAGGAGATCCCGACTTTTGAATTTTGAAAAAGTGTCTCCAAATGAGTGCGAAATAGGCCCCTTAGAACACATATTCAGGGCCAGTTTCAATTTTAATATGTTTATATATATATATATATATATATATATATATATATATATATATATGTATATATATATACATATAGATAGATAGATAGATAGATACATTTATTTGACCACTTTTTACACTTAAAAAATTCAATAATTGTGGCAAGTCGAAATACACTAACAAAAAATCCAAGTTTTAAAAGTACAATGCAAAATACACAGACATATAAATTAGTTAAAATTAACTATACAATAAGTGAACCTGGTAAATTACAAATTACTACATGTGCGAGATACAAAGACTATAGCACTATGGAGGAATCTATGTACTCACGGACTGAATAGTAAGCATTTTGCTTAAAGTAATGCTTTATAGCATTTTTAAATTTCTCATAATCTAAGAACTTTATGTGAACTGGTAGCTTATTATATAAGGCGATATGCAAATAATTATTTACCGATTTTTGAAGTCTAAATCTCTGCGGTCGTATTAAACTAGCCGATCTTGTACTATAGTTATGGTATGCAGAATTTAGCTGATAATCAAACTTATCACTGTGTATATTCAATAACTGACTAAAGATGTATATCGTGGGAAGAGTTATAATTCCCAGACTAATAAAGTACGGCTTACAGTGTTCACGGCAGCCAACTCCAGCAATCAACCTAACCACTTTTTTTTTTGGAGCCTGAAGATTTGTATAGAATTTGATGAATTTCCCCACAAATGTGTGCCATACGATAGGTGGCCGTGAAACAGGGAGAAATAGGCTGTCGTAACTGAACTTCTGTCAACCGAATTCCTCAACCTCCTGATAACATACTCAGTAAGTGGTGGACGTGCCGCCACCTAGTTGCGGAACCAACTGAGTATTTTAGGACTGGCTATACTATAGCCGTATTATTTTTGGTGCATTTTTGCTACAATTAGTATGCCGTACTGAAGAGCTCTAATGAGAGCGAAACCGGTCTACGGTTCTAATTGTTGCGAAAATGCATCGAGTCTTACTCCTGATAACAAAAATTGGGATTCACAACTTACTCTTCAACAGAGAAATATGAGCATCCCACTTAAGGGCTCCATCTATAGTAATGCCAAGAAGGTTAGCATCATTTTTCGCCGACACCTCCGGAGTTGTGGAAAATATTACCGTAACAGTTTTTTCTGTGTTTAATTTTAAGTTGTTCTGTTTACACCACAGTTCTGCCAACTTCCCGGTAGAGATCATTTCAACGTTCAGCTGTTCTGGGTCGCAGCTTTGGCAAATAAGCGACGTGTCATCACCGTAACAGACGCAGCGACTCCGTGACATGAAATCGAATAAGTCTTTTATGTAGACTATGAAGAGTAGCGGGCCCAAGACAGAACCCTGCGGCACCTCACTTCCCACAGCCCCAAGATTCGATATTTCCTCTTTAAAAAAGACGCGCTGCTTTCTCATATGCAAGTATGAACTTATCAACTTTAAAGGAGGACCCCTAACACCATATCTGAACAATTTCTCAATCAGCAGGTCATGGGAGATACAGTCAAAGGCCTTGCTTAGGTCACAAAGCGTAAGGTCAACATGATTACCCACTTCAAGACCTGCAACTATATCCCCAACAACCTTGCTGACTGCCTGCACAGTCGAGCGCCGCCTTCTGAAACCGAACTGACTCAACAATTCCCCACTTTCAAAATACTGGCTGGGTCGTTTGTGAATTATTATCTCAAATATCTTTCAAACAGCGGTACAATAGAAATAGGGCGGTAATTATCCAAGCAATTTACATCACCTTTTTTAGCAGAGATATTACCCTGGAAATTTTAAAACAATCCGGAAATGTCCCCTGAGATACACAAAGGTTAAATATATGTGTCAACGGCGACACCAAATATTCCTTTATTTCCTTGACAATAATGCTATTAATGTTATATATATATATATATATATATATATATATATATATATATATATATATATATATATATATATATATAAATGTAACACACGGATAACTTAAAAAATAATGGGGCGATTTTCATAAAGTTTGGTACGTACCTTCCTTTTGCGAGTGGCTTGAATAAATTCGTAAGACAGAAACATCGGCGCAGGCTTTCCCGGAAAATTTTGTGTTTTCGTTCGGGGAAAAATTACATCTCCGAAAATAATAAGGTAGGGGTAACGAAATTTGGCACGCTGATTTCCGTCATAAGGAATATCCTATGTACCAAAATTCAGATCCATAAGTTAAAAGATAAAAAGTTATAGGTAAGCCTTTGATTAAAAAAAAAATGAAAACGTCAAAATTGATAATTATGGTAGTCATATTAATATCAGTGAAAAATATAACTCGAAATTACTAACAAGCTTCTAGATCTGTATCCAGGTCGTTATTTTCCTTCATCTCATTAAAATATGAGCAAAACATCCATTGTAAATAAAAATTGTTTGGTATGAATAATAAAGACGTTATAAAATTAACATACTAGCGTATATACCTGCTAGTACATACTTCTGTCATGTCGGCGATGGTCCAGCGGTTTAAGCGGTTGCATCAGATAATAGAGTCCTATAATAAGATGAGTTCTAATCCTGGTTAGTGACTTTTTATCAACTTCACATCGTCATAACGTGTGGAAGTATCGCATCGGCGACAAAAAATTCCAATTTTTTTTTCCGCTTAAACGTCGTAAAAAGTATCAAAACATATAGAAACTATGATTTGGGAACGAAATTTGTTTTGTCTGTCGGTCTGTATGTCTGTCTGTTTGTTGCCACGATAATTTTAGCACGAATCAAGTTATGATCTTCAAATTAGGTAAACACTTAGCACTCAACAAACGAACGGTTTTCGGGTAAAATTGCTTCAAGGGATAGGGGATGAATGGGGGGGGGGGGGTGATTTGGTGAAAATTGACATTTTTTCGTTTAAACTTGAGTAAATTGTTTTAGAATTTGTTTATTAGCAAAGTTTCAATTTGATCAAAAACCGGGTATTTTGTGCTGAAACTAAATTAGGGGTTGAATGTGTAGGGGTGGTAGTATTTAGAATTTTTTTTTTTGGTGTTAAAAGCCTTCAAATATATAGAGAACTTGATTCTGGAACGAATTTTTTTTGTCTGTCGATTGGTCGGTCTGTCTGTCTGTCAGTCTGTCGGCATGTACGTCTGTCTCTTAATAAGTCCAATAACTTTCGAACGAATCGAGATATCATCTTCAAATTTGGTATCCAGTTAGCACTCGACAAAGGAACGCTTCGAATTGTTTTTGTTATGTTTGCTATATAAAGATACGTGTTCGCGTATTATGCGTTTTATATTAGTAAGTGGAGATTGGAACCTGTAATGATAACTGATACGTACACTTGGAGAACCCAAATCACCACAACACATCTGTTCAAGGATATAATTTTTCATCTTCTGATGACGCTGACTTTGTTAGTGAAACGAACGTCAAGAATTTTTCACCCTCTAGTGACGCTAACTTTGTTAGTGAAACGATCGTCAGGTCTTTAAAAAGATGTGTTGTGGTGATTTGGGTTCTCTAAGTGTACTAATCTGTTTTATATTACTGTCCCTTTTAATTTATAATCCATTTTAGTGAATTTACAAAAGAACTGTACTACTACTACTATATAATTCTTAAGTTTTCTTACAAGACTTATATTACAAAACTTATATTGTAAGTTTAACTTGTGTAGTTATATATATATATATATATATATATATATATATATATATATATATATATATATATATATATATATATATATATATATATATATATATATATATATATATATTCACGCAGCAGATAATCATGATCATCAGTCAATTGTTACAGATACGACATAGTATACAACAAAATCTCTTGAGTTCTTTTTGTACAAGAAGGGTAACATTTTAAACATTGTTTACAGACTTTGATATATTGAAATATCATATCATAAGTATCATATCAGTTTCATAAGACTGGACTACGCAATTATTTGCAGGTTTGACTACAAAGGGTAGCTTTTCTTTGAAGATGTATGGTTTGTGAACTTATAGAAGTCTGTGATGAATGGAACAGTAGATGCATCTTCCGGAGCCATATTATTTTTACATACGTACATACGTGGTAAAAAAACCTGCTTTGTATGATGGATTGCATAATCTTATAGAGCAATAATCAAATAAATAAAGATATGAAGGAAAAATTGAAAAAACTACTTTCGGAGAGCCTGTATATAAATTGGAATAATATTCTGCTTTTGTGCAATTGCATTACACAAGGTCGACTTTTTTCTTTTCCGATATGCAGTCATATTTCACACAGCTAACAACTCACGACATTGCAGGCTATAAAAATAATTTCCAACGTGGTGGTTGACATCCAAATAATCATATGGCATGCTCGAACACCACATGCAATGTAATTTCCTGTAACACACGACTAGTTCTTTCTACCTTCTGCAACTACCTTACAATACTTAATTACATATACCTACTTTTCTAATGTGATGCTTAGTTTGATTTTGTAAAAATAATAGAAAACTAGGCAAAGAAATTCTATAAGTGACACAAAAATTACACTTGGGAAATGGTTTTACAATTTACGAGAGCAAAGCTAATATTTATATATATATATATATATATATATATATATATATATATATATATATATATATATATATATATATATATATATATATATATATATATATATATATATATGAATAAGAGTCTCGGTGGTTCAGTGGTAAGAATGTGTGCCTCTGAACCAAAGGGTACTGGGTTAGATCCCAGAGTTCCCCTTTCACATTTTCAGTGGATACTGTAACACTAACATCAACCGAGGTTGTGGCATCGTATTTGAGCAAGTTGAATGCCTGCACGTTCGACCCTTCGGAGGGGACGTAAAGCGGTCGGACATGCGTCCATGCGATGTTAGAAAGTGGAAACTATTTCTTGTAAAGCCTCAATCCTCAAATAACGATATCTCTGTGCTGAAGTGGCTCGAGGTCGTCCGGATCCATACAGTTATAGATTCCTTCTTCAGACCACCTGGACGAACACTGTGGCACTGTTGACACACTGCGTCCCATGCGGTCGGAAATGTGTCTGATTGAAAGACCGGTTAGCCGCATACTAACAATTCGCCCCCTTTCGAATTCGGTTAAACGCTTGTAATTGTTCCATAAACGGCGCCTAGACTTAATAAACTGAACACAAATCGTTACGAAATATTGCTTAAAACACAAATTTAAACACAAAGTGTGATGTAAGACAGGAGTCGCCGTCTCGTTGTGGAACCAAGTAGTATGTTGTCACGACAGCTTGAAATAACACAAAATGTTACAAAATAGAGACTATGTACAACCAACTAACAGTTTTATAAATTGTCAGTCCTGGCCCATTTCTCCCCTAATATAGGGACAAACTATGTAAGACTTGATGTATTCTCACCACAATTAGAAGAGAGCCTGGTCCCAAGAAAGGATACAAAGCGCTTCCTAGCAACTACAGGACTATTTCTCTCCTTTTAGTCGTCTCAAAGTGATGGAAAAGTATATAAACACAGAATTACTAAAATTTCTTGAAAAACAAAGTCTAATCCACGACAATCCCAGATTGTCGCTGTAGACATATCCAAAGCATTAGACCAGGCTTGGACTCAGCGCTGCTTAGTAAACTTCCGGCCTAGAGCCTACCACTAAAACTCTGTACGTGAACAGCAAATTTCCTCTCCAACAGAAGCATTTCTGTTGTTGTGGATGGCCATTCCTCTAAACTATATCCAATTAATGCAGGAGTCCCTCAAAGTTCAGCTTTAGCCCCTACTTTGTTTCTTGTCCACATCAATGACCTCCTTCTAGCACATTATACCCAGTTCACAGTTACGTGGACGACAGCACCCTCCACTCAAATATACAATATTCTAAGCCTGTCTCTTTAGCCCAATTAGATGAGGATCGCAGACTCATGGCGGGTTCTGTTTCTGTGGATCTCCAAAAAATATTACACTGGGGAGTCAGTCCAAGAAAATTCTCATGTATCTACAACAGAATTGGGCCAACTTCATGACATATCCCAAAAGTCTGCTACCAAAATTCTGAAAAAACGAAATCCTTTAAAATGCATGTGGTTCATAAGTTGACCGAGGATGACCCAGATCGCAGACTAAATTTTTCTGAAATAATGACAGAACTTATTCAAGCTCGGCCTAACTTTGTGAATGAAATAGGTTTTTAAGATGAAGCAACATTTCATCTGAATGGTACGGTTAACAGGCACAATTGTCGTTTCTGGTCAACAGAGAACCCCCATTGGATGGAGGAAGTGCATATGGAGGAAGTCCATACGTAGTATCCTGGACTGGTTTGGTCGAAAACAAATTAACTGGACTTTCGTTTATTAGCAGAAATTTAAATGGTGATGGCTACTTGCATTTATTGAGAAACCAAATTGAACCAGCACTAAAGCACTCTTCCCAAATCAAATGAGTCCTAATCATCCAAGCGATAATAATTGGTTCCAACAAGATGGAGCTCTGCCACACTTTACGAGTAATGTCCATGATTATTTGGCCCAAATATTTCCTTGCCGGGTTCGGACGCAGAGGAGCAAGCGAGTGACCAGCTCGTTCTCCAGACTTGTCGCCACTGGACTTCTTTTTGTGGGGTCACTTGAAATGTCAGGTGTACAAAAAACGACCCAATGATCTGGAACAATTACAGGAGCGGATAACTGAAGAAATTAACCATATTACGCCAGGGATGATATAAAATTCAGTGAGACATTTTGTTGATAGATTATATCACTGTCAAGTATAACAAATATCTAGATTTTGCATTATAAATATTTTATTAATGTTTTTTTGTGGTGTTTTCTTATCAATTACAAAAAACATGTTGATGTTTCAGAACGTAGTTTTTGATCCTGCTTTCGAAAATCGTATATAATATAAGGTGTCCCATTAAAAAATTAAGTTGGAGTCATTTCCTGTTGAACCGAGAGTGAGAAAAAAGTCAAAGTGTTATAAAAAAGGCTTATTTGTGACCATTAGTTATTACAAAAATCCAACAAAAATCGTGATTAATAACAGAGATATTTCACCATTCCAGGATTTTTTACTAAGCCTGTCTAATGTTATCCATTAATTAAAATTGATTCTTGTTGGGCACTCAGAATAAACAAATTATTATTATTATTATTAATGCTTTATTGGTATATAATAATACATCATGTCCATATAAAGAAGTCAGAGACTTGTACATATATTATTTGACATAATTTAAATCGTTTTGGCCCAAATGTGTTTGACGTATGCTTTCCAAAAGTTATTAACTTCAGATTTTGACGTACGAAAATTTAATTACCCTTCTTCTCCCATCTAATGTTTCAATCATTGCCTACATTCATAACAGCTCCCAACCATATCAATATTCTCTTCGGATAAAAATCTGTTCTAACCATTCCTTATTAAATACAACATTTTTAAATTTTAAACAGGAACTAAATGACAGTATCTGACCTATCAAACATCAAAAAATACGTATTTATTCTACATCTCTTTAGCATCGTGTGTTAAAACCAGAACACATCAACCTTTTATCCTATAAAAGATATAATATATATCGTTCAGTAAACCATTGCCGGGATGTATGAAATATTGAAGGCATCATGCCAGCGAGATATACGAAAAGAAAAGCAATAACGTCAGAAATGTATCAATAAACTGGCCAAAAACCCGCCGGACCATGCCCGGGCATCCCTAGCACCATCTGTCATTGTCTCGGCCGCCCTCGATACATAGGTAACAAACTGTGTCCTAGACTCCGGAGCGCATGCAAGATATAAATCGCCTATTTGATCTCATAGTCATTTTTAACGGTCACCTCTAATAGATTTCTCATCCTCGCCCGATCCATAACTCATTTTTTTATTACTGGATCACTGTCCGGTCCCTTCGTTCAACATGCGGATACTTTTCGACATATGAGTTCACGCTCCACTCTTTTTTTCCATCACGCTGATTGGATATGCAGAGTCTATCAATATTTTACACGTCTTCGTTTTTTGTCCCATAAGGCAAATTGATTCTTAGTAAATATTATTTTAAATATCATTGCAGAATACATACATGTAAAGTAATTTTGTTTGTTTGTTAAATAGATTGACTGTGGACTAAAAAGTATTGTTTTATACAAAAAAGCTTGATAAATTGGTATGTGTGTGTGTGTATGTGCCGGTGAAAACATCTGTGGTATAGCTTCCGACGAGTCCATTAGCCACAGGGAATTGGTAAAGTAGACGCAATGTTCCATATCTATACAAAAATAAAACATCATGATATACTTTAGTGAATAAAAATTTGAAGCCAAAATAAGAAAAGTTGGATGGCTAAAATGCCCATTAATATTGTTATTATTATTATTATTGTTATTATTGCAGTATATCTCGGGTTTTCCACGGTATTTTGTTTCGTGACAGACCGAGGTCAGGTCACTTTTTTATTGGTGAAGGAATTTTTACGGGTGCTCCATACTACGGCTTTCTGAATCCCCTTGCCCGTCCAGTATTAGAGAAATGATACTAGAAAAGAACCTTGCACGTAGACTAGCTTAATCCACCGGAAATCTCACCGAAAAGCAAAAGAGACTAATCAAACAAGTACGATCCGCTCTAAAAGAACTCCGAAACAACCACTAACGAAGAAGTTTCCTAAATAATCAAGTGCCTAAAAACAGGAAAGTTCTGGAATACGATGGAAGCACAGCCCCGAAAAACATACCTTTCAAAGCAGTAGTATTTAGAGTTATGAATGCCATGCCAAAATATTAACATTTTCCATCCAAGTGGAAACTTAACCATATTAGTAATATTCCAAAGCCCAGCAAAGACCCGCTGTTCCCCCAAAATATAGGTCAATTAGTCTACTTCTCGTAATCGGAAACAACACCGAGAGCGTAATCTAAAAAGTCTGGACGCAGCAAGTGCGTTATGGTAGTGAATTTTCATAAAAATGTTTTTAATAACAAAAATGTTTCTTTTTTTAAAGAAAGCAGGCATCAAATTTGGTTACCAGTATAACCTATATAGTAAAAACAATCTGCATATTTCATCCAAATGACTTTATGATTTGAAAATGTACAACAATTTCCCGAAAATAAACTTAAAATGTTCCCGAAGAAACTGGTTTCTGGCCAACGAACGTTAGGTTAATAGCAAATTGAATTTGAAACTTTAATGGAAATTTGCTACCATAACGCACTTGCTGCGTCCAGTATAATGAAATCTTGTGAAGTCACGGAAAAGTCTACGGCTGTATTAAGTATAGAACGGTTTCACTAAGTTAGGACAATAACAAACAACCAGATGCGTGCTATTCACATTGAATTACGTCTTAAAAGTTTTCAGCTCGTTCTAATTGATTTTGTCATACAAAAACTCACTAAAAATTCATCGGAATTTCACAATCTGATCAGATAACGGTAAAATGAAATAAAAGACTACAAAAATGAAAAAAAGTGAAGTCACTAACTGGGATTAGAACGCGTGTTATAAGAGTCCATTATTAAATTTGCTCTGCCCCTTCCAACGATCGGCCATTCTCAACATGACAGTTCTATGTACAAACAGTACATAGTACCCTAGTATATTAATTTGCTAACGCATTGATTATTTACACCATATAATTTTTGTTTAAAATGATTTGTTTCTTATATTTTAACGAAATGAAGAAAACTGACGGCTGAGACATAGATTTAGGAGCTTGTTAGTCACTTCGAACCGTATTTTTAACTCACAAAAGGCTAATGCGTAATGTACGACTGCCAGAATCATCAATTTTGACAGTTCAATTTTTTTTAATCAGAGGCTTGTAATTTATTTGTCTTTCAATCTAGATACCTGAGTTTTGGTACAAAGGATACTCTCCATGACAGAAACCAGCGCACCAAACTTGGTTACCATAGATTTTTAATTTTCGGGGATATTGATTGTTTTCGAAAGAAAATCCAAAATTTTTCCGGGAAACCTTGTCCGATTTTCCAGGATAACGAACTTATCCAAGCCATTTACAAAAGGAAGGTCCTCACCGAATTCTATCCCATTCGGTCGAACACCATTTTTTGAGTTATCGGTGTGAAACATATATATATATATATATATATATATATATATATATATATATATATATATATATATATATATATATATATATATATATATATATATATATATATATATATATATATATATATATATATATATATATATATATACATGCAGCAAAAGGTCATTTTAATTGGAAAGTCAACATTTGAAGTTTGTTAATTTTCGTATGCACTAGCTGTCGAGGAATTCTGGATCAAACTTTATAAATTATGTTATTATACACCACAAGTCTTAGACTTTTTGTATAGGCATATTGTATAATTTAAGGTAATAAACATAATAATAAACATAATAATAATAATAATTATATATATATATATATATATATATATATATATATATATATATATATATATATATATATATATATATATATATATAAATTGAAGCCGACCCCGGATATGTGTTCTAGGGGGCCTAATTATCGCTCCTTTGAAGAACTTTTTTTAAAATTCAAGTCGGGATCTCCTCATTAGTTAATTTTTTGAAAGAAAATTCACTAAAAAGGCACAGACAAGTAATTGCGTTTTAGACACCAGCACCCCACCACAGGTCAAGTCCTCCGAGCAGTAGAAAACGTCATCGAAGTACCCACTGCTGTACAATATATTTATCACAGACACTCCGATACCGCCCCAAAACGTGACAAACACCATACGCAGACGCTACCACCCTTAGCAGCTCTACGCAGCCGAGAATAATGACCCAACGTCAACTTCCGTAGACGACCTGCATGACTGGTACAAGAAATCATGTCTAGCCATAAACCTCAACAATTGCGCAGCGGTTCTATCTTACAAGAGGAGACATACACCTCAAGATCAGTTCCTGAGACAAGAGTCTATTTCCTTGGCAAGACACCCTCGGGGTTATCCTCGACCAACTTTTAGCATGGCTTCCCCATGTCCGACAGAAAACTTCCATGTTCATTTGTGAGTTCTTTCCACTTCTTAGCAGAAACTCCAAATTGTCCATGAACAATAAACGGCTCATGTACAAAGTCATAATCCGGCCAGTCTTGGCCCATGAATCTTCCGCATAGCCCACTGCGGCCGACGCTCACATCAAGACCCTTTAAATCGTACAGAATTAGAGTCCGAAAATGGTTACCGGGGCGCCATGGTTTGTCAGAAACAGTGAGATTCACTCTTATCTGAAAATGCCCCCAATAACTAACAATGTAGTAAATTGTCAGCCCTGGCTGCCGTGACAACATACTACTTAGTTCCGAAACGAGGTGGCGGCACGTGCTTCGTGTCTTACATCTCACTTAGTGGTGGAAGGCTGGCTACTATAGCCGTATTACTTTATAGGTGTATTTTCGCTGCAATTAGTATGCCGTACTGACAAGCCCTAATTAGAGCGAAACCGGTCTACGGTTTTAATTGTGGTGAAAGTGCATCTAGTCTTACATATTTTGTCCCTATATTAGGGTAGAAATGGGCCAGGGCTGACAATTTACTAAATTTTACTTCGTATCTTACCTCTCACTTAGTTACACAAGATAGTAGAAAAACTGTATACGCTAATTATAGGGTGTCTTGAGCTACATCTCATAAAATTGTTTCGACAATTACAGGGTGGCCCATAAGTCGTTGGTGATACACATTTTCTTTTTTAAATCGAACACCTCTTATATTATTGCAGTTTTGCATCTTCCATTGAATTATAATGCATGCTTAGAAAAAAATCATAGAGTTTATTGTTTTCGAGTTATTTCATATGCTTTACATTGTTGGCAAATATCAAAAATGATGACGGCATTTTTACTAATATATAGCAGAGTCCCATGAAAATGATGACGCATTCAGAGGGGTTTTCGTTCACATTGTTCGTGAAAAAAATCAAAGTGCCGTACACAATGTTTTTGTTTCCATAGAAATCTTTGTTTGTCAAATTTTTGTGAAATTCTGGTAAATAATAAGAAATGTTTAATAAATTATTGTAAAAAAAAATGTTTTCGGATTGCCGTGAAAACACTGTTTGCAAATTTTCATGAAAATGGTATTTCTAAGTTTCGTCAAATAGCTGTTTGTGTAAATAATTACATCTTGATAGCTGGATAAATAGTTTGAAGAGGTTCGTTGGCCAGGCAAATCAGACCAGTATTTTTCGGGAACATTTTCGATTTTTTTTTTAACTTTTTCAATCAATAAAGTTATTTGAATGAAATATGGTACATTGTTGCCACTAAAAAGTTTCTACTGGTAACCAAATTTCATGCCTGCTTTCATTAAAAAAGACATATTTAATATTAAAAGCATTTTTATGAAAATTCACTACCGTAACGCACTAGCTGTGTCCAGGATTTTTAATGTTTACATATCGTAGTTTAAACTGACAGTGGTGATTATTTAAAATACTTTCGTATTAATATACTTTCTATTTGGCACAAATTATGTTTACAAAATGTTTCATGTTATAAAATATTTGAAACACCCTGTACGCTTGCAAGATAACCACTGTAAAATTTTAACTGGGAAAACATTCCCTAACCCTGGAATGCTACTTGGGGTACTGGTGTACCACAGTCTTATTCAAAAGTACCGTTAGCCGGAACTAGATGGCGCTGCGGTAGTGAACTTCTGAGAGGTTTCAGCATTTTGTGTGTCAGTTCGTGTGTGACATCCGTGAAAGGCAGTGTGTTTTTAATTTTGGAGATATTAGTCTTGTGGGGTACAGGTGTACCCCAGTGTAACAGAATAAGACTTTCTATTTGTTGTCATGTGAGTACCTATGTGAATTTTACAAAGTTAGTCATTCCACACAAAACACATATTACATGAGCGCAAATTATAATTTATTATAATTTTTTAATTCTAGATCAGATAAGTGATGGCTTCCCAGAAAAAGTTCATTGACCTAACAAATTGATGATGATGTACCTGAAATACATTGCATTATTTCTGATTCTGATTCCGAGGGAGAGGAAGATTTTCAAGGCGAGACTGACGAGGACTAATATCAAAGATTTTAGAACGGATGCTGAAGACGAAGAACTACCTGGAAAAGAGGAAAACACTACCGATTTTCAGAGCCCGGGTCATTCTCAAGATGCCTCATTCGCTGAAACTAAAGAGAACTCTGTAGTTTCCAGTATTCCAATTTCCTCTCAGAATCTCACACCATCCGCTTCCGATTCTAAAGACGATATGTCGCTAGCAAAGATGACGCAGCTTGAGGCCCACGGTAAGGTTAAAATTTTAAAGGCTCCAGTAAAACTCAAGGGTAAAAATGGATTCAAATGGTCAGGTATAAACGTGGTATTTCATCGTACACCAAACAAAAATATTGTCGTGCGTTTACCTGGAAATAAGAACGAGTCTAGGCAAATGAAACCAGGAATAGAAGCGTGGCAGTTATGTTTTACACAACAGAATCTAGATAAAATTACAGAATACACCAACGAACAAATAAAAATTCAAAGACTTTGAAATATGCTACCAAAGTGGACAATAATGACTGCGAAGAGATTCCAATAGACAATAGACCTTCCTATACTAAAGACACCAACAATGTTGACGTACAAGCCCTATTTCGTTTGCTTTACTATGCCGGTGTGATGAAGATGGCTGGAGTATTTACCAGATAACTGTTTGACAGATATTGTGGAATATTACTATTTCGTGCAACCATGCCCGAAGCATGTTTTAGATTTTTAATTAACTGCCTCCGATTTGATGATAAAGACACCGGAGCGCAAAGAAGGGTAACTGACAAACTTGCACCGTTCCGCGATGTGTTTGAGACATCCATAACTAAAACGAAAACTTTATATGTACCTTCAGAGTACACTACAGTTGATGAAAAATTGGTTGGTTTTCGAGGTCGATGTCCTTTCAAAATGTAGATTCTTTCAAAGCCCGATAAATATGTCATTAAAATTGTAATGTGCTGTGATGCTAAAACGGCTTTTGTACTCGACGCTGAAATTTATACAGGCAAAGACTCGACACCACGTGATATCCCTGTCGCTCAATATTATTGCGATAAACTTACCAGTTCTTTCCAGGGAACAAATATAAATTTGACTATGGACAATTGGTTCACGTCTGTTTAAACAGCAAAGAATCTTTTGGAAAAAGATTACAGTGGTAGGCTCTATGAGGAAAAATAAAAAAGAGATTTCTGTCATTTTTAGATCTAAAGAGGAAGATAAGTTCCGCCATGTTCTGCTATAGTGGCGAACTTACACTACTTTCATTTTGTCCCCAAAGAGTAAGAAGAAAATATATAATAACATAATGCTCTCAACAATGCACGAAAAAAGTGACGAACTGAATACGATCAAATCACCAGAAATTATACAATTTTATAATTCAACAAAATGAGGGGTGGACACTTTAGATCAACTGTTGGTAGAAAAACACGTCGTTGGTCATTATGCTTGTTCTACAATTTGATCAATATAGCCGGGTATAATTCTATCGTACTTTTACGTGGTTCTACTGCGCCAAATAAAGAAATTGTAACCAACAGAAGAACATACTTGAAAAAACTTGGACTGAATTTGGTGAGACCTGATATAGAACGTCGTTTGGAAACCGTAACTTTAAGACGTGAACTTCGTCAGACTATACGAAATGTATTGAAAATATCCCCTACAGTAGAAGTACCAACAAGGCCCAATACTAACACGGGTAGATGCACTTTCTGTCCCAGGAGGCAAGATAGAAAATCCAGGAGTAAGTGCGCGATGTGCAACACATTCATATGTTTACAGTATCAGAAAAAACTGTACCCAACTTGCGCCGAATAACTTATTAATACGTTTCTAGTAATTCACTTGTACTTACAGAAATTTGCTAAGATGCTATAATTTTTATCAATAAAGAAAATTTTCGGAAATTGAGCAAAGTTTTATTTGGGGTACGATTGTACCCCACTGTAGCAGAATAGGTTCTGAAAATAAGTGTACCATTCCAGGGTTAAAAATGTAGTACAATAATCTTTTTCTGTAAAACTGTTTTTGTTGAAACTCGTTACATTTTAGAACTAATGAAAACTTACTTGATTAGAATAAGCAAAATGGTTTCAACCTTTGTGATACAATCCTGTAAACTTTATAAAATAAATACTTTAACCTTCCGACTTAATTTTTACCGAAGCTAACGATTCTCATATATAGAAAAAAACAAAACAAATTCAACTGCTTTTAACTTTATGGATTCAAATTCCCTTTTATCTTGTATCTGCGGTAGCCGTTTTTACAGAATATATTTAATATGGAAGAAACTTTTTAAATTTCATGCACTCCATTCAAATTGTATCTGACAATAGGACCCTTTGTTCTCCCATGCCACTGTGTACTGACATTACTTTGCGAAATGAACTTTTCCCACAAAACGAAACGTATTATGATCAACTCACGTCGTTCAGCTTTCACCATAATTACTTAAAATATTTCCCTTTCTTTTATTCGCATCATCCCTGTGCAGGAAGTAAACGTGGAAGAGCGCATAATTATGCGCGCCCGTGACCTATACAGTGTGTTCCAAAGTAGATGGGAATGTATTGCTATCTCCGTTATTATCAGAGATAGGGATACGGTTAAATTAGCAATGCTTTGTAGAATTTCATGCTCGTTCCAAATATGACTTGTATTTTGTCCTGCCTTTTTTCGTTTTCGAGTTATTTTGAAAAAGGCAAAATTTGTCGATTTTTGTTTTCTTCAATATATAAGTGGGCGTTGATCTGACATGTCTAAGACTTGCACATTCTAAGGACACTTTTTATAAAGTAATATTCGTGTGATATTCTCAACTTTGGATTGTCATTTTTTTTTGAGCTACAGGTACCAACGTTTGCTTTTATTATGGCAGCCATATTGGTTTTTTTTGCTTATGTGATAGCCTGTGAAAAGAGCTTTCCAATGATGTACAACATACTTGAGAGATCTTGTAATTGCATTGACAATTTTGAGAAAAACCGTTTTGGCGATAGTAGGCTAAGAAATCCAATACCAGAAAACAAATGACAAAAAAAGTGTTCAAAAAGCAGTAGGCCACAATAAACTTCTACTTTGAACATAATTTTCCGTCATGATTCACGATAAAAAAATAGGAAGTTTGAGCACACCAATAAATCGGCCCATTATTACAAATGATATTTTACATTACAACATTATCCTAAAAAATTGTTATAATTAAATTAAATAGGTAAACCTAGTAAATAACTAAATTTACTAACAGAACTCAATAAAAAGCAGATTAATGATTTACGAAGACGCCTTTGAAAATTGTTTGATTTTTAAACGTAAATCAACTGAAAAACAACAGAAGAAAGGTTGCTATGGATATAACACTATCGCGACAATTAAGAATACTGTCATTCTTAATTATCTGAACAATTTGAGGTGTATTTAATACGTTGCTTAAAATTTTGTACTAAATAGTTTGTTTCCTGTTTATTTTAAATATTATTCAACAATAATATGTTCAGTAATAAAGAATATTTTGACATGTTGAAATGTTATATTCGTTCTAACTGAAATACTGAGGCAGCTGCAAATTCATATCAAAACAACTACCCAGAAAGACGACAACCAAACAACAAAATATTTCGCAGGATAGTGACCAATCTATTGAATGACGGTAGCTTCCACGCAAAGAAACTACCAATGCCTAGAAATGAAGAAATAAATAATGCCGTCTTACAGGTTTTAAACGAAAACCCTCCGCAATCTGTTCGGTTTTATGGTGAACAAATGGACGCTTTAAAAAGTACGGCACACCGTGTATTAAAACAAAGTGTAGCAAATTTTCGTAGAAAAAATTGGTTATTCGGAAGAGCGCGAGCTATGAATTTAAAACAAACTTCTTCAAATGAGCGCGTATTAGAACTCCTAAAACCCATATATGGGGTTAGTTTCAGTTTTTTGTTTGTTTACACATATACAGGCTGATGCAATTCTACGGTAAAGCTCAATATAACCGTTATTACCCAAAATATGAGAAAAAATTACATACGTTAATTATAGGGTGTCATGAGCTACATCTTATAAATCTATTTTGACAATCACAGGATGGCCCATAAGTCGTTGGTGATAAACATCTTTTTTTTTAACATAAAACCCCTTATGTTCTTGCATTTTTGTGTTTTCCATCGAATTATAATGCATGTTTGTAGGGAAAAATAGATATCGAGCATAGTTTTTGAATTGTTTCGATTGTTTTGCAACTTTTCACGTTTTTGGCACATATCACAAACATATACCACAAATTGTGATACGGCGTTTTCACCAATAGATAGCGGAGCCACATGGAAATGACGCAGCTTTTTTTGTATTATGCACTTTCAAATAGTGGCTGAATTTGAAAAGTTTTCGGAGAAATGCTTTTAGTGTTTCCGTAGAAATTATTTGTTGTAAGATTTTTGTGATATATGTTGGTAATTAATTTCATAATAAATGTTTAGTAAGTTATTGTAAAAAAAGTTATTGAATTTTTGTGAAAAATATAATTTGGTGTAACATTACTGAAGAGAAAATGGTGAATTTGTGTAAAAGAAATTTTTGCAAATTTTAATAAAAAAATTCTTTTTTCAATTTTGGCCCTAAAGCTGTTTGTGAATAATTATATTTTGACAGTTGTGTAAATAGCTTGAATGGGTTTGGGCCAGGAAAACCGGACCAGTTTTTCCTGGAATTTTTGAGTTTATTTTCGGAAAATGTTTGTACTTTTTGAAGAAACAAAGCTATTTTATTTAAATATAGTACATTGTTAATACTATATAGGTTATACTGCCAACCAAATGTCCTTCTTTTAAAACAAAAAACATATGATGCTTTATACACATATAGGATATGCATTTTCTGAGTTATATCATAATTTTTTTTATTCTACGGATTCTAATTTAGGATATTTGGGAAAGATAATACGAAAACAATGAAATAGTCCACCTATTTCGTTTTCGTGCGTCCACCTATATTTATATTAACTATGTGTTGCAATTTCTATGTCACAGGTATACTCATACCTACATGGTCAGGTGCTCATCACACAGAATGACATTTATTTTACGTTATTGAGTGTAGTTTCGTATTTTGACAACAGCAATGTACATAAAATGGTAACATTAGCACAAAATTTCAACGATTGTCAACTAAAAATATGAAAGATGGTAAATCAGATGTGTTATTTAATAAATTAATATCTGATTACTTGGAGATATCAGACTGTATGCGAGTAATTGTCGTGGTATCTGTAGAATAGACACTGTGTTATCTACTGAAGATGTAAAAAGCTTGGAAGAATGTTTTTGTTATTATTAATAAAAGAATATTGTATAATCGCTTAAATACGATTCAGTTTGCAACGAAATGTTAACGTGATTAAACCGATTGTGTTAGTGTTAAATGAGTTACTTATTTTTTGGTGAGTTGCTAATATTCTAATAGGCTTAATCAAGTATCACTAATAAGTATATATCTATCTATCTATATTTAGACTATTGGCCACGGTTTTAAATCATTAGTGCATTTAAACCCGAATTTATTTCGAAGACTGGAGTCCCTTTGTTTGGAAATTGGCAGTATCGGAAGACGTAAGGTCAACCCTACAAAGCCTGATACAGGTAATGAGTTAAATCAGGTAACTGCTTTCGGTAATTTTCCTGATTATCCGCATAGTACCATATCGGCTGCTACCCAAGATATAAGCATTTCAAGAATGTCAATTTAAGGAATCGTGAAACAACATGAAATGCATCATTATTCGGAGATTCCGGTATATGCCCTTCATACGGAACTTAGAGCCTAGGCCAGAGAAAATCCGCATGTAACTAGACAAATGAATTTCCAAGAACGATTTAATTTTCATGTGTTCTGCATTATCCAAAATGAAAAGGTGCGTTATGAAATTTACAATGAAAACCCTACTTCCCAGAAGTATTTCGAGATTTCGAGGCATAGTGTAGTAAATTTTATCGGTAACATAACAGGAAATTTACGGAATAATTGTTGGTATCAGCTAGATAGTGCGCCTGCCCACTCTGCTAGAGTAGTTCGTCAAGAGGTGACACATATGTTTGGAAACAACTGTATCGGCCCAAATAGACGTTGCAGGTGGCCTCCACGATCATCAAATCTCGCCCCCTTAGACGACTACTTGTGGGGATATACAAAGAGCAAGGTTTACTCCAGACCCGTGGAAAGAAGGCAAGCTTGATTAAATCGAATAAGGACGGCTTTCAACATATTAGATCCTGATGAAATACGAAGAGCACCTGTAAATGATTTTTTTTTTTGGTATCGGATTTATTGGCATCGGATGCAGCGTCCATTCGCCTAGTTTTCCCTTCTTATATTATTATATAAACATGTAGCACCAGATCGCCACTAGACTGTCTCCGATAGATATCTACTAATAATCCCAGAATCTGATCACCGCCTGTTTACATTTCATCTAATTATTGTTTTTTGTGTGTTTTCCTATGACAATTTATTTAATACTAATGGGATGTAGACTGGAACACAGAGCTTCATGCTGCTGGGGCCGTTCAGAGCAATTTTATGACAAACACAGGTAGGCCACTAACGGAAAGGGTTCTTAAACAAAGTTGCACAACAATGGGTTTTTCTAAATCTATTACAATTGGTGTAAATTACATAAGGTTAATATTTATTTTTAAATTTTTGTTTGTGATTTAGCTACATATAAAAATAATTGGTATAATATTTCCACATTTTGGGTCCTTAAAATTTGTGGCAAATTGAGTGGCTTTTCGATACAATAATCTTTATATATTCTGTCTATGAATGTATTTATTTCTGTTTGCTTAAGAGAGCAATTCAAGAATATATGTCCCAAGTCACCCAACTCTCCGCAATCACAATTCGGGTTTTCCCTTAAGTTAATTTTAAATAGATATTCTGGGGTTAAAGCGCAATCTACATATAGTTTTAACAGTTTTTTTTATTTTTATAAGGACAATCATAAAACCATGGCTTGTGAGGTATATGTTCTTGCAGTGCCATATATGCTTTTCCTTTCTTGTTGTTCATATATTCATTTTCCCAGGTTTTTCTATATTTCCTATTAGATAAAACTATTCGGTCTTGGCATGGTGTTAATAGTTGAGTTTCTTGGCCATGTACGGTGGCCCGTTTTGCCATTTTGTCTGCTTCGTCGTTCCCAACTAATCCACAGTGTCCTTTTACCAAAAACTAGTACAACGCTAATACCTTTATTGTAAAGATTTTGTAGTTGTTTCGCGACCTCTACAATTATATAATTTGGGTATTTTTTTATAGAATACTGTGGCTTGAATGATGCTTTTGTTATCGGATATAATAACAAAGTTTTGTTTTGGCAAGCCAGATATATATTTAAGTGCCTCTAATCATTCTGCCGTATATGTTAACATGTCTGCTTTTAATTTTATTATATTGTTGAAATTTGATACGCACAGCCTGTTAAATTATCTGCTTTGGAACCATCTGTATAAATTTGATAGTTATTTGGGTAAATGTCTGTTAAATCAGCTTGTAGCATATTATTTCTAATCTGAAGTGGGAATTCAGAATAGTCGACCATGTATTTTACCTTAATCTGTAAATGATTTGAAAGTAAGAATACTGAAATGTATTCAACAGCGGGGATGTCATATAGAAGACTTATAATGTTTCCTATTTTTCTATTTGTATGTCCTTAATCTAATTGTTGGCTTTTATTTTTGTATACATAATATTATTACTTTGTTTCTTAATGTCTCGTTACTTATATTTGGAATCGTGTTTTATTTGTATGTTTTTAAACAACCTAATAATAAAAAAAGATTTATAGTCATTTTATTTTTTATTATTCACTTATCACACAATAAAAAACTCATAACTAACACTGTAAACACTATTATTGCCATAACCACCTACTCTGTTCACTTTCTAAAAAAATAAAACGTTAATAACAGTAAAACTCTCGCAGATAGGTATAGGATACGCTACATCTATTCGACATAAAATTAAATTTTGTATCCAAATATGTAAAAATATACATGGTTGTTCTATTTGAAAAAAAAAGAGTTTTTAATCTCTAAAGTGTTCCTAATTTGCCATTAAATTTTGAAATATACTGTATAAATGAGATCAATTATCCTTATGTATATAACAAAATATAACTTTAAGTATCATCCTGTATAATTTCAAATAATTTTATATTGTCTATCTTAGCTCCCTGTATCACATTTGCTGAAAAAATATTTGACATCTATAATAAAAAGGGAGTTATTGAACTTTGTGGTACACCCTGTATATACAGGCTGGTCCTCCGGGAGGTGCCACGCTCGATTGCGGGAAAACGATCAATAGGAAAAACCTGAAAAATGTATATTACACTAAAGTCGTTGGGGGCCACAGGCTAAAAATATTTTCAAGATGGCGACACTTTCGGTTATACCGGAAGTAGATGTCTGTACGCTTATTTTAAATAAAACACCCTATATTTTATTGCGGTTTCGGATTCCACAATAAATTCTGAACACTTCTTGTAAATAATGTTCTATACCTATCATCAACCGTCCAGAAGATATTTAGACTTTAAGATAAAATTTGACATTTACGGCCAGTCATAAAGATACCGATATTTTTATAATAAAAACATATTTCATTACGATTATTAGAATTATCTTGAAATATATTTCACTTCATTTATTTCCACATCGAGACTAACGATAGAGTATACAGAGTGCCCAAAAAAAATTCTTGAAATTTGCAATGAGAAATTGCAAAAATCTCGCGATTCTCAAATTGGAACCCCCTTTTTATATAACACTATCGTGTTAAGCTCAAAAAATCACTGATACTTTGTATGTAATCACCTATACCTAAATCAAACGGTTTTCATTTTATTTTGAAAAAACTCATTTCAAAGCCCGATCTTTTGATAAATTTCCTACCATAAGGCGTTAGTCATGGAAAATGAATTGCCGAGTGTGTTTCTATGGAAACTTTGACAGTTTGTTGATTAACTAGCTAATAATGGCATGCTTAAATTACACACACGAGGATTATTTAAATTTTGTTTACTATTTATGGACAATGTAATAAAGTAATTTCGCGAACGTGTGACACATTTGCCGATAGATATCCAGATAAACAGAAACCGTCACGTAAAACCGTCTAACAAATAGTATACAATATCAAAAACTCCGGATCTGTCAAGAAAAAGGTGCATAGGGCTAAACCCGTTGTTGACAATGAACAAATTGAGACAGCAATTTTGGGATATTTTGCCGCATACCCTACAAAGTCAACGAGGCAAGTAGCACTGGAGTCAGGATTGTCCGAAACCTCCGTTCTGCGAATTTTACGAAAACATAAGTTCCATCCTTATGCTTGTTCAGTTGTGCAACATTTAAAGCAAACTGATTTTTCAAGAAGGGTGGAGTTCTGTGAAATTATTTTAATGCGATTCCAAGAAAACGAGCTGTTTTTAGATAACATCATATGGAATCCGAAACTGTAATAAAATACAGGGTATTCCATTTAAAATAAGCGAATCGACATCTACTTCCGGTATAACCGGAAGTGCCGCCATCTTGAAAATATTTTTAACCTATGGCCCCCAAAGACTTTAGTGTAATATCTAGTTTTTTAGGTTTTTACTATTGATAGTTTTCCCGCAATCGATCGTGGGACCTCCCGGAGGACCAACCTGTATATAAACATATATAAATTTAAACTGATACCGAATTTGCGTTCTAGTCCGCACTTATTTAAAAAAATGTTTTCAAAAGTCGCGATCTCCTCATTAGTGAATTTTTCCTACGAAAATTCACTAAAAGTAAAACACTCTAATTCGATATGAGTGTCGCTGTTTTCCGGAGAAAATTTGAGTCGCAAATATACTCGGCGGTTCGCCATTGCCTTTCGAGGACCTTTAATAAAATACAGTGTTCATAGGTGGTCACCCATATAAGTAGTGACCGTGCCCGATGTTATTAGTGAATTTTCTTAAAAACATTATTCACTAATGAGGACATCTCGACTTTTGAATTTTGAAAACATTACTTCAAATGAGCGCTATTTAGGACCCCTAGAACCCAAATCCGAGGTCGGTTTCAGACTTTATATGTTTATATATATATATATATATATATATATATATATATATATATATATATATATATATATATATATATATATATATGTTTATATATTTATGTGTCACAACTATAATTAAAAAAATAATGGACCGATTTTTATAAAACTGGTTGAGTACCTTCCTTTCGCAAGTGGCTTGAACAAGTTCGTTAGCAAGGAAAATCCGCCTAGGTTTTCCCGGAAAATTTTGTGTTTCCTTTCGAAAAAAAAATATATCTCCGGAATTAACAGTAAGGGCAACCAAATTTGGTACGCGGGTTTACATCACTATAGGTAAGTTACTTACCAAAATTTAGCTCTATGGGTTAAAGGAAAAAACAGGTATTTAAAGAAAAATAAATTTGGGTTTTCCTCAAAACGTCAAAGTTGCGATTTAAAACTTCAAAATTGGTGATATTTAGGCAATGAACCTGAAAATAATATGAGCCATGGAAGGAAAATGTATCAACAAGAATGTTTTACAAAGCCTGAAGTCTTAGTTTCAATCGTCATTGTCCTTCATTTTACTAAAATATTCCCAGAAAATTCATTTCAAATAGACCCTTTCTCTGATACTTTGGCAGTAGTGTTGGCTTGGATATGTTCGTTAGCGAGGAAAATCGGACAAGATTTTCCCGGAAAATTTTGTGTTTTCTTTATAAAAAAAAATCGTATCTCCGGAAATAACAAAGTGAGGGCAACCAAATTTGGTACACGTATTTCTATTAGAGTGAACCATGTACCACAATCTAGGTCTCTAAGTTTTAGGACAAAAAAGTTACGGGCAGCTAAAGAAACAAATTTTGGAGTTTTCCTCAAAAAGTCAAACTCGCAATTTAAAACGTCAAAATTGGCAATGTTTAGGCAAAGAACGTGAAACAAATACAGATTTTGAAAAGAAAATGTTGCAAGAAGAGTGTTCTGTGAACCCTTAAGTTTCAGATTCAACCGTCATTGCCCTTCATTTTACGAAAATATTTACAGAAAATTTATTTCAAGTTGACCCTTTCTCCGATGCTTTGGCTGTCGGTTCAGTTAAGTTGATGCTTTCGCTGTAGGTTTAGTGAAGTTTTTGGTTTAACGGTCTATAATTTTTAGCTAATTTTCGTAGAACAAATTCATTACTGCATTTTATCATTTTTTATCGAAATATGATGCATGTTTGTAAGAAAAAATCTGGACGCAGTAAGTGCGTTTTGGTAGCAAATTTTCATTAAATCAAATTTCAATACCTCAATTTGCTATTATCGTAAGTTTTATTGGTTAGAAAACCAACATTTAACTTTATTTTCGGAAAATTTTTGTATGAACGCAGCAAGTGCCTTTTGGTTGCGAATTTTCATTAAGTGTTTCAAATTTCAATAACTCAATCTTATTTTAACCTAAGGTTCATTGGCTAGGAGACCAGTTTTCTCTGAAATATTTAAAGTTTTTTTCGGAAAATTTTTGTACATTTTCAAATAATTATTTTGATCAAATATGGTACATTGTTCCTACTATATAGGTTATACCGGTAATCAAATTGATGCCTTCTCACATTAGAGCCATATATTTGTAACTAAAAACATTTTAATGAAAATTAACTTCCATAACGCACTTGCTGCGTCCAAAGTTTTTTCATTTTTATAGAAATTTAATTTGATATTAATCTAAGTTCGTTGGCTGGGAAGCCAGTTTTCTCCGAAATGTATTAGGTATATTTTAGGAAAATTTGTGAATATTTTTAGGTATATTTTAGGAAAATTTGTGAATATTTTTAGGTATATTTTAGGAAAATTTGTAAACACTTTCAAACAATAAAGTTGTTTTGATAAGATATGGTAGATTGTTTCTACTATATAGGTTATACCGCTAACCAAATTGATGCCCACTTCCATTAAAGAGACATATTTGCTATTAAAACATGTTTATGAAAATTCAGTTCCATAACGCACTTGGTGCATCCAGACTTTCTAACATCATGTGATCGCACTGATGTGTTCAACGAGGTGTGGCCGTTGACTCAAATTCTACTTAACATTACGTAAAACCTAATTTATAACACTAAGTGAATGGTGAACGTGTCGCCACCTAGTTCGGAACCAAGTACTATGTTGTCACGCTCGCCCCAAATAACACAGAGTGTTAAAAATAGAGACAGTATACAACTAACTAACAATTTAAAAAATTGTTAGCCCTGGCCCATTTCTACCCCAATATAGGGACAAAGTATGTAAGACTAGATGCATTCTCGCAACAATTAGAACCGTAGACCGGTTTCGCTCTCATTAGAGCTCTTCAGTACGGCATACTAATTGTAGCAAAAATGCACTAAAAATAACACGGCTATCGTATAGCCAGTCTTAAAACACTAAGTGAGTGGTGAACGTGTCGCCACCTAGTTCGGAACCAAGTACTATGTTGTCACGTCCGCTCCAAATAACACAGAGTGTTAAAAATAGAGACAGTATACAACTAACTAACAATTTAAAAAATTGTTAGCCCTGGCCCATTTCTACCCCAATATAGGGACAAAGTATGTAAGACTAGATGCATTCTCGCAACAATTAGAACCGTAGACCGGTTTCGCTCTCATTAGAGCTCTTCAGTACGGCATACTAATTGTAGCAAAAATGCACCAAAAATAACACGGCTATCGTATAGCCAGTCTTAAAACACTAAGTGAGTGGTGAACGTGTCGCCACCTAGTTCGGAACCAAGTACTATGTTGTCACGCCCGCTCAGGGCTAACAATTTTTTAAATTGTTAGTTAGTTGTATACTGTCTCTATTTTTAACACTCTGTGTTATTTGGAGCGGGCGTGACAACATAGTACTTGGTTCCGAACTAGGTGGCGACACGTTCACCACTCACTTAGTGTTTTAAGACTGGCTATACGATAGCCGTGTTATTTTTGGTGCATTTTTGCTACAATTAGTATGCCGTACTGAAGAGAGCGAAACCGGTCTACGGTTCTAATTGTTGCGAGAATGCATCTAGTCTTACCTAATTTATAAACGTAAAAAACAGTTAATCACAAGTTAAATAACATTAATATTAAGTTACTTTGCAACGTTTTGATAAACTTTACAAGTTTCTACTTTAGGGCCTCCTCAACTAAATAAAAAATTAAAACAGGTATAACTTTGCGGTTCTCCAACAGCAACTTATAATTAAAAACATTTTTTTCTGACACCCCCGCAATGCAAATCCAAGAAAACTCCAATTTGAGTCGCATTAGTTGATGGATTAGTATGTTAATTGACATTAAAATGGGTTGTCACTGGTTGAAACAGCCGTAACAGCAATTTGCATATTAATTTATGTTAATGCTCCGAAGGGATTTACTCATCACCACAAACTTACTGATACGCTAATTACCTAATATTTCGCTGTCGGCGTCAGTAAAGTCTGCAAGCCCCATGCACACTCTCCTGTCGATATGCTGCCACTGAAGGGTTAACTTAACATATCCTGTGCTCATTGTCTTTGCTTTTATTAATGTGAGTAATTTGTAATTGTTACGAGGTTCAAAATATCTGAAAGTGATGCGGGTGTTTGCTGGTATTGATTAGACAATTTGTAGTTTGACCAGCCAAGCAATATTATTACTTTAGCAAATCTTTCTATAAACATTTAGTAATTATTCTAAAATACCCCCTAGTAGTACAGGCAATAGGAGCCTGTTACTCTTGTCCATAATGCATTACACCACAGGAGTTATATTTTTTTTGATAGATAGGTTCACAATTACGTACTGAATGTAAAAACACAAAATCCTTACAAATTAGGAGGGCGGAAGTGCCGCCATTCTGAGAAAAACCGTTTCGACCTATATCTCCGTAACCGTGCACTTTAGACCAAAAATGGTAATGACCTTTATTGTAGATAATTGCATTTCTCATCTTTTTGTTAAATAGTTTTTTTTGTATCACTCACCGTTTACAACTTATACGACTATAAGCATTTATTTATTGACTTTTTTCCTATATCTTTGTTAATAATTGTTTAAAAAATAAAACGCTCGTAACTTAACTTTTCAATCGACAAATTTACTACAACTTTTACAAATTACTTTGTTTTCTAAAATCAATATTTTCAAAGTTATAACGCGTTAAATGTTGCACTTTTCAATCGACAAATTTTTTTGGAAATATTATGAAATAAAATGAAAGACAATGACGGTTGAAGCTAAGACTTCAGGCTTTGTAAAACATCCTTCGTGAGACATTTTCTTTCCATACCTTATATTAGTTTCAGGTTCCTTGCGTAAATGTTGCCAATTTTGACGTTTTAATTCGCGACTTTGACGTTTTGAAGAAAACCCCAATTTATTTTTCTTTAAATGCCTAAAACTGTTTTGTATTTGAACCTACAGACCTAAATTTTGGTAACTAATTTACATATAATGACATAAAAGCGTGTACCAAATTTAGTTGCCCCTACTTTGTTATTTCCGGAGATATGATTTTTTTTCGAAAGAAAACACAACATTTTCCAGGAAAACCTGGGCCGATGTTCTTGGGTAACGAACTTATCCAAGCCACTTACAAGAGGAAGATATTCACCAAATTTAATTAAAATCTGCCTATTAGTTTTTGAGTTATCGGTGTGACACACACACACACACACACACACACACACACACATATATATATATATATATATATATATATATATATATATATATATATATATATATATATACATATAAAAATTGAAAATGACCCCGGATATGTGTTCTAGGGCGCATAATTAGCGCCTATTTAAATTTTTTTTTCAAACTTTAAAAGTAACTAATAATAATTTTAGAACAAAAAGTTTTTAGTATAAGTTCTAGAAAATTTGTCGATTGAAAAGCTAAGTTATAAGCATTTTATTTTTTAAACAATTATTAACAAAGATATAGGTAAAAAAGTCAATAAATGAATGCTAATAGTCGTATAAGTTGTAAACGCTGAGTGATACAAAAAATAGATTTAACAAAAAAGATGAAAAATGCAATTATCTGCAATATAGGTCATTACCATTTTTGGTCTAAAGTGCACGGTTATGGAGATATAGGTCGAAACGATTTTTCTCAAAATGGTGACACTTCCGCCCTCCTAATTTGTAAGGATTTTATGTTTTTACATTCAGTACGTAATTCTGAACCTAACAATAAAAAAAAAATAACTCCTGTAATTTAATGCAGAAAAAAATATCTATTGCCTGTACTATAGAGAGAGAACGCTCACATTTATTACAAAATATTTAACTAGAAAAGAACGTGAGTGTCATAAAGACAATAATACATCTCTAAGTAAACATTGAAACCTGTGATGAGCACTAATGAGTATACTTGGAAAACGCAAATCACCACAACACATTAAAACACTGGACGCAGCAAGTGCGTTATGGAAGTGAATTATCATAAAAATGTTTTTAATTACAAATATATCGCTCTAATGCGAGCAGGCATCAATTTGGTTACTGGTATAACCTATATAGTAGGAACAATGTACCATATTTTATCAAAATAATTATTTGAAAATGTACAAAGTTTTTCCGAAAATAAACTTTAAATGTTTCTGAGAAAACTGGTCTCCTAGCCAATGAACCTAAGGTTAATAGCAAATTGAGTTATTGAAATTTGAAACATTTAATGAAAATTCGCAACCAAAACGCCCTTGCTGCGTTCATACAAAAAATTTCCGAAAATACAGTTAAATGTTGGTTTCTTAACCAATAAAACTTACGTTAATCGCAAATGAGTTATTGAAATTTGGAGGATTTAATGAAAATTTGCTACAAAACGCACTTACTGCGTCCATATTTTTTCTTACAAACATGCATCATATTTCAATAAAAAATGCTAAAATGCAGAAACGAATTTGTTCTACGAAAACTAGCTAAAAATTATAGACCGTTAAACCATAAACTTCACTAAACCTACAGCGAAAGTATCAACTTAACTAAACCGACAGCCAGATTTTTGAAATGAATTTTCTGTAAATATTTTAATAAAATGAAGGGCAATGACGGTTGAATCTGAAACTTAAGGGTTCGCAGAACACTCTTCTTGCAACATTTTATTTTCACAATCCGTATTTGTTTCACGTTCTTTGCCTAAACATTGCCAATTTTGACATTTTAAATTGCGAGTTTGATGTTTTAAATGGCGAGTTTGACGTTTTGTGGATAACTCCGTAATTTGTTGCTTTAGCTGCCCGTAACTTTTCTGTTCTTAAACTTAGAGACCTAAATTTTGGTGCATGGTTCACTCTTTATAATACAAATACGCGTAACAAATTTGGTTGCCCTCACTTTGTTATTTCCGGAAATATGAATTTTTTTAGAAAGAAAACACAACATTTTCCGGGAAAACCTGGTCCGATTTTCCTGGCTAACGAACTTTGAATCACCAACGACTTATGGGCCACCTTGTAATTGTAGAAATATTTTTTAGATGAAGCTCAAGACACCCTAAAATTAATGTATACAATTTTTTTTCGTATCTTGCATAATGACGGATATATTGAGCTTTAAAGATTTTTTACGGAAATTCGACAAAAATGATATACCATTAACCGATAAACTCTATAGCCAATATTACTGCCAAATCATCAGAAAAAGGGTCTATTTGAAATGAATTTTCTGGCAACATTTTAGTAAAATGAAGGACAATGACGATTGAAACTAAGACTTTAGGCTTTGAAAACATTCTTCTTGAGACATTTTCCTTCTATAGCTCATATAAGTTTCAGGTTCATTGCCTAAATATTACTAATTTTGACGTTTAAAATCGCGACTTTGACGTTTTGAGGAAAACCCAATTTTTTTTTTAATGCCTGTAACTTTTTGTCCTTTAAACTACAGAGCTAAATTTTGGTAGGTAACTTACATATAATGATATAAACCCGCGTATGAAATTTGGTTGTCCTTACTTCGTTAATTCCGAAGATATACATTTTTTTCAATTTTTTTCGAAAGAAAACACAAAAATTTGTGGGAAAACCTCGGCGGATTTTCCCGGATAACGAATTTATCCAAGCCACTTGCCAAAGGAAGGTACTCACCAAGTTTTATCAAAATCGGTCCATAATTTTTTTTAAGTTATAGGTGTGACACATAATGACATATATATATATATATATATATATATATATATATATATATATATATATATATATATATATATATATATATATATATATATATATATATATATATATATATATATATATATATATATATATATAAACATATAAAGTCTGAAACCGACCTCGGATTTGGGTTCCAGAGGTCCTAAATAGCGCTCATTTAATAAAATTTTTTCAAAATTCAAAAGTCGGGATCTCCCCAATAGTGAATTTTTTTTAAGAAAATTCGCTAAAAATGTTCGGGGCGCAGCAACTGCGTGAAGGTAGTGAATTTTTATAAGATCAGTATATTATAATGATTTAGCCTTATATTAAAAGTTATAAAACATTACTTTATCTACTTAGGAACAGTAAAAAAAGGATAACAAAGGCAAGCAAAACATGAGCTCTGTCATAAATATTTTTAAAGTCATTTGGATACAAAACTCAAACAAAGAAATTGATAAACAGGAAATACACCTAACAAAAAATACACTAGAAAGTTGAACATAAAACAAATTCCCGTGGTTAATGCATTGAGGGTGATTGTATGCATGCAAAGGGGAAGACAAACCCCCAGTCGAAGAGGGTTTCTGCCCCTTCACCCAAAAACACAGGGGGTTCTTCTTCCCCTGGTGCGTGCATACAACTACCTGTAAAGCATAAAGCACAAGAAACAATTTTTTGGGAGCAACCCCCAAAAAAGTTACTGGACCTGGGCGAATATGGATGCGGTGTGGGGTAGACACGGTTTAAAAGAGATATTACATGGTGAGATTCTAAATTACATAAACACCTAAAACACGAGGGCTATAATGAAGCATTTATTAAATTAAATACGTTTCATCACACATTCAAACTGCAGACACAGTTTCAATTCTCACATCAGAAGCTTCGAGAGCCCCGGCAGAAAAGAAACAAGAAGTATAAACGAAGTCGGCAGCAGGGAGAAATTTAGCTTTACAATGTAGCATGTAACAGTGCACCAGTCCGAAACTAATGAACTTGCTGTATGCATGGCATTCAGAAACAATACTGAACAAGCTCCATTAATTAAAACAAAGCCCAGGCTGTGGGACTAATTAATTGTTAGTAATACACAGTTTCTTCTTTGCTGATGCAAGCGGCAAAAACATACTGCACCTATTATGTATGATAAAAGCTCCGAGTGGAGTTAGTCCAACACTACATCAACTGATTCTGTTTGCCGGGGAATCATACCAAAGCAAGTTATGATGTAAAATATGTACTGAAACTTGAACTCGTACGTTAACATTCATTGTTTCTCTGTTGGGATATCCAGTTCTGCATGTTTGCATGTTAGGATACACGATAATATTGTATCCTGACAGGATTGTTAAGCTTTTTGTTATTCTGTTTTACATCTATCTCAAGCACAAAATCAAATGCTTGCCCTAGGATTTTATTGAACAATGTTTTCTTTCAACTGGAATCTAAGTTGTGTAAAATAATTTTTTCACTTTTAGTGAATTTTCTTAAAAAAAAAACACTAATGAGGAGATCCCGACTTTTGAATTTTGAAAAAATTCCAATTTTTATATGTTTATATATATATATATATATATATATATATATATATATATATATATATATATATATATATATATATATATATATAAATACGTCATCAGATGATTGCCTGCTATAGAGCCATTCCCACGGTTTTACTTGTGATTACATTAGACAATTTGTGCTTCTGTAACATGGACAGAATCCAGGCTTGAGCACACCGTGCGATCCGCAATGTAAGCACTTTTAGTTTATAAGTAATACCAGTGTTAAATTAAGGAATTATTATCACATTGTATCTGCGAGTAGCAACAACTCTTGTTCGCTCCTTTAAACATCTTTGTAATATTCAATTTATTAAGTTTGTACTTTAGAGTTTAAATAAATTATTTTTTATCAAAACTCCTGAAGTTGAAAACCTAATTATATATATATATATATATATATATATATATATATATATATATATATATATATATATATATATATATATATCAATCACACCGATTACTAAAAAAATAATGGGCTGATTTTGACTAAATTTGGTGAATACCCTCCTTTTGCAAGTGGCTTGGATAAGTTTGTTAGTCAAAGAAATCGGCCGAGGTTTTCCCGGCAAATTTTGTGTTTTCTTTCGAAAAAAATGTATATCTCCGGAAATAACAAAGTAAGGGCAGCCAAATTTTTTACACAGGTTTATATCGTTACCGAAATTTAGCTCTGTAGGTCAAAAGACAAAAAAGTTATAGGCATTTAAAGAAAAATAATGTTTTCCTCAAATGTCGATGTTGCGATTTAAAACGTCAAAATTGGCAACATTTAGGCAAAGAACTTGGATATAATACGGGCTATGGAGAGAAACTGTCCCAAGAAGAATGTTTTGTAGACCCTGATGTCTTAGTTTCAACCGTCACTGTCCTTCATTTTACTAAAATGTTTCCAGAAAATTCATTTCAAATAGACCCATTCTCTGATGCTTGGCAGTAGTCTTAGCTATAGAGTTTGTCGTTTAATGTTATATAATTTTTGTCGAATTTTCGTAAAAAATCAATAAAGCTCAATATATCCGTTATTATACAAGATATGAAAAAATATTGTATACATTAATTCTAGGGTGTCTAGAGCTACATCTTAAAAAATATTTCTACAATCACAGGCTGGTGATACAAATATTTTTTTTAGTCGAACATGCCGTATGTTATTGCTTTTTTGCATTTTCCATCGAAATCAAATGCATGTTTATAAGTAAAGAAATTCTGAACGCAGCAAGTGCGTTATGGTAGCGAATTTTGATTAAATGATTCATATTTGAATAGCTCAATTTGCTATTAACCTATAAGGTTGACCAAGAAACGTATTTTTTCGGTTACACTTTAAGTTTACTTTCGGAAATTTTTGTACGTTTTCAAACAATAAAGTTATTTTGATGAAACATGGCACATTGTTTTGACTATATAGGTCATACTGGTAATCAAATTTGATGCCTGCTTTCTGAAAAAAAAAACACACACACATTGCTATTAAAAACATTTTAATGAAAATTCACTACCATAACGCACTTGCTGCGTCCCTAACTTTTATTTTTTAAAGTAAATGTGATATTCCCAATTGAGTCAATTTTCTTGTAAGTTTTATAAAAAAACTGTTTATCGAATCGCGACTGCGAAACTTCAAATTAGCCACAACCGTAAAGTTAAGTTCCGTATCGCAAGAGGTCTCGAGAGGATATTTAAAAAAGCTGATTTGCAGCAAACTTTTTCGACAATAAATAATTTTAAAAGATGTTAGTTAATACAAAAGATAAAGGTAAAAGGTAAAGGTAAAGGTAAGATGCTTACTGGCAATTAGGTCATTGCTGATCCTTTTTGCTCATCTAAACTAACGTACCCTCCACCTTGAGCTCGATCTCAACGACGACAGTGTTTCGAAAAATCATCCGCCGCCAGTGAGTCTCGAACCGTCGTCCCCCGAGTGCGTATTGGAAAGTCTGAATCTACTTTCCCGCACGGCTACGGAGGCGCTTAAGATAAAGGTAAAGCCACTGAAATGTTCGGTATCTATGAGATAAGTTGTAAAGATTGTATTCTCAAATACGCTGCGCACATAAAAGAAACAGTGAAACCAGATTCAACGATCATCTGGCACAGCTGCGAAATAGTAATGTAAACAAGCAATGCGTGGCACAACATATTTGGAATAATAATCACCACATAGATAAAGAAAATATGAAACTTATCAGAAATGTTAAACAACCAGCAAATCTAGATGCATACGAAACTATTTATATGTCTAAAGCAATACAAAATAAAAGTTTCTTAAACCGAGCGCCGCCAGTGATTTTTAGCGCTTCGTTTACACTATCTCTGTGACGTAAAATATGTTACGAAACTCGAAAGGTAAAGTTATAACGGAAATTCAAAAACCCTGTCCGGCAATTAAAATATATTACACAGAATTGCCTCCGTTTTAGTCCCTCTCTTTACCTAAGACGTAGTATAAAAGACATACTTTGTATAAAACTCTCTCTCTCAGGGCTGCAACTAAATTCATCTGTTGCATTTACCGGTCACCTTCTGACAACAACTTTGTCCAGCTCTTCGACTGCCTTTCTGAAAAAACCGACCATCTCATTTCTGAATATCCTTCCTCCGAGGTCACTATTCTTGGTGACTTCAATGTTCATAATAAGGAATGGTGAGGATCTTCAAAAACCGATCCACAAGTGAGAGTAGCGTAAACCTTTGCAGTCAGCAATTCTTTAGCCAATCTGATTCAGCAATCTACTTACTTTCCCCGCATCCCATATGGAGGTATAAAAGTGTTTTATGCGAAACATGTTCATCTTTCCAAAGTCTACAAATTAATCGAATGCAGAAATTCTACATTTTCTGCATTCGGTTATTCTCAGAGATCTACAAACAGTGACTGTACACAAAGTAGCAATATACTTAGTGGAATAAGACCAATGAGTTAGATAGCATTTTCCTCAAACGATAATCTAAAAGAGATCTGCTACTGTAGATAAATTCTAGTTAGGTAAAAGCTTCCCTATTAATATATTTAATAAGTTGTGTTTTTCTCTTAAAATATATTTTACATATTTGTGTGTATGTGTGTGTTCGAAGAAATGGATGACATTGGAAGGTTATCCAACAGCCACAGACTTTTATAATTGTTATATTTCACACATTTTGTTTTAATCAAGTAGCTAAGGTGCAGTTTTTTCGTACTAAAGTATATTTGTGTAACAATTTCAAGGCAAATGTGTCAACGACTCCAGCTTTACCACAAACGATTTAAACTGAGAAATAAACCATGCTAACATCTTGCATATTCAGCACGTGTAGTCGAGTGACACGATTATTTGCCAGTGGTAAGGTCGTTTCCTGAACATTGTCGCTCCACTTGTTAAAGAAAAGAGGGAGTTGGGGAGTTGCGGCAACTCGACAGTTAAGTGACATGCGGTCAGCTAATAAGGGAAGCGTACGTAACTATGAAGTCCGGACTAGAGGCCTAACCCTCCTCCATTTTGATACTCCTTATATCCCAGCAGAGCGAACGTGCGTCTGTTGAGAAGAACTGCTGGAAATGTCAAGAATGTTCCTGATAATGGCGGAGTTAGTTGTCACACTGTCAACTTCTCTCTTTACCTTCCCTTCCCTCTAACCGGTTTCGGGATAATAGAAATGCAGTAAAACGGAATTGAGGAATTTCTGATTGTTATAGTCTGATTCAGCGTTCGTTTAATTAATTTGGAATTTATAGGTTGGAAGTTGGATTTCTTCTGCAGAAAACCACAAACTAAATAAAACTACTCTTATTACTCTCAATGTTATACTCTTCTACTCTACTGCCTGGCCGCAGCAAGTGTGTTATGGAAGTGAATTTTCATAAAAATATGTCAACAAATATGTCCTTTTTTCATGAAAGCAAACATAAAATTTGGTTACCAGTATAACCTGTATGTCTATATGTACTATATTTCGTCAAAATAACTTTATTGTTTGAATATGTATAAAAATTTTCCGAAAATAAACTTAAAATGTTCCAGAAAAAACTAGTTTCCTAGCAAACGAACCTTCTGTTAATTGCAAATTGAGTTATTAAAATATGAAGCATTTAATGAAAATTCGCTACCAAAACGCACTTACTGCATACCGAATTTTTCGTACAAACGTGCATTATGTTTCGATAAATAATACAATAATATAAGGAGTTTTCGATTAAAGAAAAAATTTCGTATCACCAATGACATATGGACCACGCTGTGATTGTAAAAATAATTTTACAAGATGTAGCTCAAGACACCTTATAATTAACATACACAATTTTTTTCTCGTAACTTGTATAATAACATTATGTTGAGTTTTACCGTAGAAATGCGTCACCCTGTATATTAGGTAGACAGAAAAACTGGTCCGATTTCTTTGGATAACGAATTACTCCGAGCTACTTGTGAGAGAAAGCTACTCACCAAATTTGATCAAAATCAGCCTATTACCTTGGTGAATTTTTGTAGAAACATTTTTGTAGAAAAATTCAGTAATGGGGAGATCTCGACTTATGAATTTTGAAAAAAAATTTTAAATCAGCGCGAACTAGGACACCTAGATACCATATCCGGGGTCAGTTTTAATTTCTATATGCTTACATGTTTATATATATATATATATATATATATATATATATATATATATATATATATATATATATATATATATATATATCTTTTAGAATGTTACACTACACTGTAATCACTTTTAAATATACATCTATTTGCTTTCTGTACTCTTTGGGATTCTTTATTGGTTTACGTGGACTGCAGTTTCGAACCGTCCTGGCTCATCATCAGCACTCTACTGACTGTGATCGCTCCTGTGTGGTCTACGTCTGAGATTGTACGTGGCGCTTGCGCGTTGAGCTTATACTGCTCGGTTTATTGTTCTCTGATTGATTGTGCCTTCGCACTGTGTCGTGTGTATCGGTCTCCTGTCTTGATCACTGTGGTTTGATACTTTGTTTATTTGTATGGCCTTTATTAAGTTTTGTTTAAATGTTTGTACTTGAATTTGTTCTGGCATTAACTACTTCTTATTGTTTGTTTGTTGAATATAGTATTGTTTCCAGATTTCCATTTTGTTGTGGTCTTTAACATGTTTCATTAGTTATAATTGGGTCATCTCTGATTTTTGCTGTTTTGTGTTGTGAATGTGTGTAGCTACCTTTAATTTGTAGCTAGGTATGTGGATTTTATCTAATGCTGTTATATGTTCCTTGAATCTCGTTTCTATTGTTTTTTTGTCATTCTTATATATTTTTTTATTGCATGTGTTACATTCTATTTGATATATTTCGTTTAATTCATGTGGGTCATTTAAAAAAAAATTAAAAAAAAACAGAAGATAAGTACAGGTTTCACTCACGAAAGTCGACCTAAATTAAAATGGGCATTTAGGAAATATAAAAAAAATATTCGCGACGCAGCAAGTGCGTTATAGTAGCGAATTTTTATATGAATTGTACATTATTATTATACGGCATATTAGTAAAGTTAATACTTTAAACTTACACAGACCTTGAAGACCGATTTTAGAGGTCCTAGTACGCGCACATTTGAAGAATTCTTTCGAAAGTGTTACCATCGATCTCTCTCTATAATCAAAAAAATCTTGCGTTCTAACTCCTTTTGAGAAAAATGCGTAAAACTAAATTTTCTATGAAGTTAAAGAACTAAATTTTGATTTATCTGTAGATAGTGTAAGTCATTAAAGTTATCCAAAAGATTTCCAGAAGAAAACTTAATTTATATTCAGAAAGGTAAAGTATCTGCCAAATTATAAACGTAGCAGTTATTTTTACTTATTTTTGCCAGTATAATTTCGTTTTAGTCAACCTAATCAAACCGGTTTTTCAATATCATAAATAATAAAATTATAATTTCATACTCAAAGGTGACAAACTTATTCAGGCATTTCAAACAAAAATGAGATCTTGTTCAAAATGCATGAAATCTACGCACTATTGTTTCTCCAAATGTCAAAATAAAACATAAAAAACATACATTCATCGAGCTGGATTCGATCATGCAACCTTCTACGTGCTAGACTAACACGGTTCCACTGAGCTATCTGGTAACGTCAACTACGGTTTTGTTTACATGATACTTGACACATGCTTCATGCCTGGGGTAGTATATGAAAAGTTTACGTAACAATTAATTACAGAATTGACAGAGTTACCATGGAAACATATCCCATGACTGCTTCGGTCTTATAGGACGTCTTATGTTTAAGTTTAAAAATAAAAGAAAATATTTTAGATTCATTTTTACAGAGACCTCGCTTAGTTTTGTTTACATTTCTTCTATATTATGCGACAGCATAATACATCTCTGCTACGATAAAACTTTATTTGGGACCATTCATAAAGCTACAAATATAGTGTATTTTAATAATTGATTGAATCCCCCAGTTAAATAACAATCACTTGAAAAATTTTCGATTTCATGTCGTCTGTCATTTTCCATAATTGTGGCTGAGATTTAACGATTGTTGGTTCGTGTAGTATGTTTTATGCCTCGTATATATTTAGTTTGGTTACCGTTGATGTATGGGTTATACCTGTTGTATAAATTAATCTACGCGTGGCAGTTAACTACTCTGTATGTCAGGCATTGGAATTTAACCACTAAGTCGTTTCAACGCATGTTTTTGGCATTTTATTTTTAATTTGGAGAAACTTCCAAATATTGTACACCAAATTATTTAAATTCACAACATAGGTTTATTTGCACTATTTCTAGCCACATGTAAAGTCTCATTCCAGTTACTTCGATACGTACAAAAATATAGCGTTTTCAAAAAGGTTTCCCACTTGAGAATAAAGGCTGATTAACCGATTCGATCTCGGTTTTCACCCATACAAAATTTTTGTCAAGTTTGATTGAAATCAGTTTAGTATTTTTTGAGTTATCGCTCGGATACATACATACATACATACATACATACATATATATATATATATATATATATATATATATATATATATATATATATATATATATATATATATATATATATATATATATATATATATATAAACATATAAAAATATTAACGGATCTTGGTTTTGAGATCTAGGGACCCAAATTCGCGCTCATCTGAAGAAATTTTTTTAGAAGCTTTTCATCGTGACCTCTCTATTAGCGAATTTTTCTTAATGAAAATTCGCTAATAATATATAAGGTATTTCATTTAAAATAGAGAAGTAAGCATCTGTTTTTGGTATAACTCCGCCATTCTGGAAATTACTTGCATCAAATAGAGATCTCTGAAAGCCCCCAAACACAAATTTTCACCGCTCATTTTGGAAAATAATCTAATACTTTACGCAACTCTGGAGACCCCATATACATATATACATACATATATATATATATATATATATATATATATATATATATATATATATATATATATATATATATATATAAACATATAAAGTCGGACAATGACTTCGGATTTGGATTCCACGGGTCCTAGTTCGCGTGCATTTAAAGAAATTTGTCCGAAATTCAAAAGTATCGATATCATTAATGATTTGTTGTAAAGGAAATTCACTAAAAAATATAAGAAAAGCCTGGACGCAGCAAGTGCGTTATGATAGTGAATTTTCATAGAAATGATCTGGCACAAAATATTTTATTATAATTTTTTTTTCTTGTGACATAGAAATCTTAATTTTGGTGTATAGTTTACTTTTTATATCGTAAACCTACCTACCAAATTTGGTTATCATAGATTTTTTATCTTTTAAGATAAAAAATTTTTTCAAATGAAAACTCAAAATTTTTTCGGAAAACCTTGTCCGATTTTTCTGATTAACGAACTTATCAAAGCCATTTACAAAAGGAAGGTACATGCCAAATTTTATCAAAATCGGCCTATTATTCTTTGAAATAAAAATTTATTTCGAATGAAACCTCAAAATTTTTCCGGAAAACCTTGTCAGATTTTCCTGACTAACAAACTTGTCAAAGCCATTTACAAAGGGAAGGTACATGCCAAACTTTATTGAAATCGGCTTATTACTTTTTGAGATAAGAATTTTTTTCGAATGAAAACTCAAAATTTTCCTGGAAAACCTTGTCCGATTTTCCTGACTAACGAACTTATCCAAGCCATTTACAAAAGAAACGTAAACGCCAAATTTTATCAAAATCGGCCCATTATCATTATCATATATATATATATATATATATATATATATATATATATATATATATATATATATATATATATATATATATATATATATATATATATATATATATATATATATATATATATATATATATATATATATATATATATATATATATATATGTATCACACCGATAACTCAAAAAATAATGGGCCGATTTTGATAAAATTTGGCATTTACGTTTCTTTTGTAAATGGCTTGGATAAGTTCGTTAGTCAAGAAAATCGGACAAGGTTTTCCGGGAAAATTTTGAGTTTTCATTCGAAAAAAATTCTTATCACAAAAAGTAATAAGCCGATTTCAATAAAATTTGGCATGTACCTTCCCTTTGTAAATGGCTTTGACAAGACATATATATATATATATATATATATATATATATATATATATATATATATATATAAATATATATATATATATATATATATATATATATATATATATATATATATATATATATATATATATATATATATATATATATATATATATATATATATATATATATATATATAAACATATAAAAATTGAAACTGACCCCGGATATGGGTTCTAGGGGTCCTAGATCGCGCTCATTTGAAGAAATTTTTTCAAAATTCAAAAGTCGAGATCTCCTCATTAGTGAATTTTTTCTAAGAAAATTCACTAAAAACGCCACACACTATTAATATACTGACTTTCAAAAAAATCAGAACACCCAGTGACAGTTATTCAATTTTGATAAAATTGTAGGTACATAATGTGTGTTTAATCAAACTTAAGAAATGATTACATTTTCAAATAAAAATATTAAAAAAATAACAAAGTGATTTATTAATAAGCGGGCCCGACACGGTCTCGTGTGCATTCGATAACTCTTCAGGTCATGCTTGAAATTAAATGATTATTGGTATCCTTAGAAATGGCATCGCAGGCTTCTTCAATTCGGTGACGAAGGTCAACTGTGTTATTTGGTGTTTGTGGTAAATTACCCAGTTGATTGCCAATCATACCCCACACGTTTTCGATTGGTGACGAGTCTGGGAAGCAAGAAGGCCATGGAAGTAGGCAGATTATAAATTTCTGCGGGCACAAAACCCCTACGTATTACATACATTATTTTGGTGTCACATAAGGGTTGACCTAGTACGAATATACTTTGCTTTCATTACCAAATCGGTAATTGTAAAACTTTTGGTAAAAAATTTCTTTAAATTGTTAAAACCTCTTACCTTCCTGTTTCTAGAATACGAGTAAGACTGTTGTATTTAACCTTTTCACTTACCTAAAACAAAACAGAAATATATTAATCCAAATTACGTTAATAATCTTGAGAACAATTATATTCATAGAATCTGATTTGTAGTAGTAGTACACTTATCGTACAAGACATGATATAACATTTTATCAAATAAAGTAATAATAATAAAAATAGTTCTTATTATCAAAGCGGCAGTATATCACGACAGGTAGGTTAAATTATACAGTAACTGAATAATCTTAAAGTTTAAACTAGGCAAAAGAAATAATCTTCTGAAATTTAAACTTAAGAATCCTTTTAACATTTACATTTGTTTTGTCAAAAAGGGAGAGATTGAGAAATATATAATCCGTCGTTTTGCGGTAGCCGCCATTTTGAACTTATAGAAGCGTTATACAGGGTGAATCATCAGGAAACGCACCGATTGATTATGTAAAAACCACCATCAGGAAAAATATCAAAATTTGGTACTGTACTAACGCAATTGGGCGGACACTCGACTAAAATATTTGCAGGTATTTGCGGTTATTCCGGGTGTAGACGTCAACTTCCTGATTTAATATTGGACACCCAGTATATTATGACAATTTCAGATTTTACGTAAAATTCTGAACACTTCTTGTGTATAATATTATATACCTAAGTCTTCGTCTTCTTGAGAGATGCGAACTTTAAAGTCAAAATTGACGTTTTCAGAACGAAATATATTGATATTTTTCTCTCATGTACACGACATAGTTATAAATTTCGGATTGCTTTCCTTGTAGGCGACGACGTAGTCTATTAGTTTTTGAATGAAATTATTGAATTTATTGATGTAAAGTGTTCGCAATAGAAGTACCAAAATTAGATGAAAAAACTGCTGAAACTTGAGTTTAAAAAAATTAAAAGTCCATATTTTGATTATTTAGGCCTACTCCGTATTAGAAATCAGGAAATTTTGTGTATGTGTGTGTGTCTGGGGTTATTACTGGCATTGAGACTGTTTCTCATTAGCTAGAATTTGTAAATTAGCATCAAGAGGTCCTATGGATTCTCGTTATTCTAGCTCAGCATATTTTTTGTTTTTGTTCGTACATGACAGTAGCCATATCAAGCAATATGTACACCACACACTAAATATTTTAGCAAATGTCTCCCAATCGCATTAGTACAGTACCAAATTTTGAGATTTTCACAAATTGCCTATGTTGGTTTGACACCTGAGTTATACACGCCTGTCAACTTTCAGTCCAATCTGATAAGGAGAGTAAGACTAGATGCATTCTCGCAACAATTAGAACCGTAGACCGGTTTCGCTCTCATTAGAGCTCTTCAGTACGGCATACTAATTGCAGCAAAAATGCACCAAAAATAACACGGCTATCGTATAGCCAGTCTTAAAACACTAAGTGAGTAGCGAACGTGTCGCCACCTAGTTCGGAACCAAGTACTTGTTGTCACGCCCGCTCCAAATAACACAGAGTATTAAAAATAGAGACGGTATACAACTAACTAACAATTTAAAAAATTGTTAGCCCTGGCCCATTTCTACCCCAATATAGGGACAAAGTATGTAAGACTAGATGCATTCTCGCAACAATTAGAACCGTAGACCGGTTTCGCTCTCATTAGAGCTCTTCAGAACGGCATACTAATTGCAGCAAAAATGCACCAAAAATAACACGGCTATCGTATAGCCAGTCTTAAAACACTAAGTGAGTAGCGAACGTGTCGCCACCTAGTTCGGAACCAAGTACTTGTTGTCACGCCCGCTCCAAATAATACAGAGTATTAAAAATAGAGACGGTATACAACTAACTAACAATTTAAAAAATTGTTAGCCCTGGCCCATTTCTACCCCAATATAGGGACCAAGTATGTAAGACTAGATGCATCCTCGCAACAATTAGAACCGTAGACCGGTTTCGCTCGCATTAGAGCTCTTCAGTACGGCATACTAATTGCAGCAAAAATGCACCAAAAATAACACGGCTATCGTATAGCCAGTCTTAAAACACTAAGTGAGTAGCGAACGTGTCGCCAGCTAGTTCGGAACCAAGTACTTGTTGTCACGCCCGCTCCAAATAATACAGAGTATTAAAAATAGAGACGGTATACAACTAACTAACAATTTAAAAAATTGTTAGCCCTGGCCCATTTCTACCCCAATATAGGGACAAAGTATGTAAGACTAGATGCATCCTCGCAACAATTAGAACCGTAGACCGGTTTCGCTCTCATTAGAGCTCTTCAGTACGGCATACTAATTGCAGCAAAAATGCACCAAAAATAACACGGCTATCGTATAGCCAGTCTTAAAACACTAAGTGAGTAGCGAACGTGTCGCCACCTAGTTCGGAACCAAGTACTTGTTGTCACGCCCGCTCCAAATAATACAGAGTATTAAAAATAGAGACGGTATACAACTAACTAACAATTTAAAAAATTGTTAGCCCTGGCCCATTTCTACCCCAATATAGGGACAAAGTATGTAAGACTAGATGCATTCTCGCAACAATTAGAACCGTAGACCGGTTTCGCTCTCATTAGAGCTCTTCAGAACGGCATACTAATTGCAGCAAAAATGCACCAAAAATAACACGGCTATCGTATAGCCAGTCTTAAAACACTAAGTGAGTAGCGAACGTGTCGCCACCTAGTTCGAAACCAAGTACTTGTTGTCACGCCCGCTCCAAATAATACAGAGTATTAAAAATAGAGACGGTATACAACTAACTAACAATTTAAAAAATTGTTAGCCCTGGCCCATTTCTACCCCAATATAGGGACAAAGTATGTAAGACTAGATGCATCCTCGCAACAATTAGAACCGTAGACCGGTTTCGCTCTCATTAGAGCTCTTCAGTACGGCATACTAATTGCAGCAAAAATGCACCAAAAATAACACGGCTATCGTATAGCCAGTCTTAAAACACTAAGTGAGTAGCGAACGTGTCGCCACCTAGTTCGGAACCAAGTACTTGTTGTCACGCCCGCTCCAAATAATACAGAGTATTAAAAATAGAGACGGTATACAACTAACTAACAATTTAAAAAATTGTTAGCCCTGGCCCATTTCTACCCCAATATAGGGACAAAGTATGTAAGACTAGATGCATCCTCGCAACAATTAGAACTGTAGACCGGTTTCGCTCTCATTAGAGCTCTTCAGTACGGCATACTAATTGCAGCAAAAATGCACCAAAAATAACACGGCTATCGTATAGCCAGTCTTAAAACACTAAGTGAGTAGCGAACGTGTCGCCACCTAGTTCGGAACCAAGTACTTGTTGTCACGCCCGCTCCAAATAATACAGAGTATTAAAAATAGAGACGGTATACAACTAACTAACAATTTAAAAAATTGTTAGCCCTGGCCCATTTCTACCCCAATATAGGGACAAAGTATGTAAGACTAGATGCATTCTCGCAACAATTAGAACCGTAGACCGGTTTCGCTCTCATTAGAGCTCTTCAGTACGGCATACTAATTGCAGCAAAAATGCACCAAAAATAACACGGCTAGTTGTATACCGTCTCTATTTTTAATACTCTGTATTATTTGGAGCGGGCGTGACAACAAGTACTTGGTTCCGAACTAGGTGGCGACACGTTCGCTACTCACTTAGTGTTTTAAGACTGGCTATACGATAGCCGTGTTATTTTTGGTGCATTTTTGCTGCAATTAGTATGCCGTACTGAAGAGCTCTAATGAGAGCGAAACCGGTCTACGGTTCTAATTGTTGCGAGAATGCATCTAGTCTTACATACTTTGTCCCTATATTGGGGTAGAAATGGGCCAGGGCTAACAATTTTTTAAATTGTTAGTTAGTTGTATACCGTCTCTATTTTTAATACTCTGTATTATTTGGAGCGGGCGTGACAACAAGTACTTGGTTCCGAACTAGGTGGCGACACGTTCGCTACTCACTTACTGATAAGGAGAACTGGTTGAAAATTAACTTGCATGATTTGAACTGAACATATTAACTAAACAAACTAACAAACATACCAAGAGGTGAAGTTAAATAAAAGCTAGTAAAAAATTCGCCGTCTTGGAGCGTCCGCCATATTAAATTTATGATAATGACAAATTGCCTATGTTGCTTTGTGACCCGAGTTACACACGACTGAATATAGCAACTAAACAAACTAATAAACATAACAAGATGTGAAGTTTTTTTAAATTTATATTTTATTTTTTTATTTCAACAACACACCACGAGGGCTTACAGCCTAAATACTATCGTACCGTGGGTGTCGACAAGGAGGAAAGAGGCAACTTGTTAATCCTGGACTTGAAGGTTTGGAGGTTCGGGGGAGAAGGAAAAACATGTGCCGGCAAGGATTTCCACAACTTGGAAGTCCTCGGGACAAAAGAGCGGGCATAACAAGATCTTCGATGTCTGATGACCTGGACAGTAAAAGGGTGCATTCGCTCTGTTGCCCTGGTAGATCTGTTGGGGGCAACAGGTGGAGGAACTATGGAAGAAAGCTCCTCTGAGCAGTGCCCGTGCAGATATCTATAAAAAAGAGATAGGTCACCAACGGCACGTCGGTGGGAAAGGGATGGCAGCCTTTGGGTGAGGGTAGGGTCACCGATGAGACGTATAGCTTTCTTCTGAATGGAGACCAGGATAGCGAGTGTAGAAGCGGCAGCAGAACCACAGATATGGGAGCAGTATTCGAGGTTTGGTCTTATTTGTGAAGTATATAAAGTATAGAGATTAGCTGGTGAAAAGTATTTGCGAGCCCGGAAGAGGAAACCTAATTTCTTAGCAGCCGATTCTGCAATTGATGTGACATGTTGGTGCCAATTGAGATTTCGATCCACAGAGATGCCAACAAGTGAAAAGGACTCATTACTTTGAATAACTTGTTGTTTATTGTGATGGGTCTAGGGCTGGTGTATCTCTTATGAGAAAGAAAGCAAGACCGTGATTTGGTGGGGTTGAATTGTACAAGACTTCTACTTCTCCAGTCTAATATTTTTTGGAGATCCACGGAGATAGAACCCTTCATGAGTCTGTGATCCTCATCTAATTGGGCTAAAGAGACAGGCTTAGAATATTGTATATTTGAGTGGAGGGTGCTGTCGTCCGCGTAACTGTGAACTGGGTTGGATGTGCTAGAGAGGAGGTCATTGATGTGGAGAAGAAACAAAGTATGGGAAAAGCTGAATCTTGAGGAACTCCTGCATTAACTGTATACAGTTTAGAGGAATGGCCATCCACGACAACAGAAATGCTCCCGTTGGAGAGGAAATTTGCTGTCCACGTACAGAGTTTTGGTGGTAGGCCATAGGCTGGTAGTTTATTAAGCAGCGCTGCGTGCCAGACTTGGTCGAATGCTTTGGATATGTCTAGAGCAACAATCTGGGATTCGCTGTGTAGTTCCATAGACTTGTTCCAAGAATGGGTGACAAAGGAAAGGAGGTCGGCAGTTGATCTGCGCTGACGGAATCCATACTGCCTGTCGTGGAGTAGACTCTGTTTTTCAAGAAATTTTAGTAATTCGGTATTTATATACTTTTCCATCACTTTAGAGATGACTGAAAGGAGAGAAATAGGCCTGTAGTTGCTGGGAAGCGCTTTCGATCCTTTCTTGGGGACGGGTTGTACTCGAGTAGTTTTCCAGTTACTAGGGGATATACCTCTATTGTAGGATGTCTGAAACATGCGAGTCAGGACAGGAGCAAGTTCTGGTGCGCATTTTTTGAGAACAATTGCTGGGATCTCGTCAAGGCCAGTGGCATTCAGGGAATTAAGAGAAGAGAGCATCTTTCGTACCTTTTTAGTTTTGAAAATGATATCTGTCATTTTATGCGACACATTGGGGACTGTTGGTGGTTGAACATTTGGAGGTGGGTTGAGAGTAGAATTGCCGGCTAACAACGAGGCAACAAGTTCAGCCTTGCACAGGGCGGTAGAAACAATTTCATCCCCTGAGACAAGAGGTGGGAACGTGCTCTTGCAGAAATTATTCCGAATAGATTTAGCAAGAGTCCTGAAGGGTTTTCTGCCGCTGGAGCTTAAGAGGACTTTGTTTTTGATGTGATTATTAAACGAGTTTTTTGGCTCAGAAAGAATGCGGACATAGCGGTTTCTTGTGTTGTTAAATGCTTGACGGTTTTCTTGACTGGGATTGTGTAGAAGATTTTTGTGAGCTTTGTCCTTTTCAAGTCTGGCCTTGTCACATGATTTAGAGAACCAGGGCTTTTGAGTAGCTGCAGAGGTTTTCTGTGTACGTGGAATAAATAATTCCATGCCAGCTTGGATAATTTCGGTGACGTTTTGTGAGATATCAGAGGGGTCAGGATGAGAGAAGCAGACAGACGCCCATGGAAATGAGAAAAAGTAATCTCGCATTTCGTCCCACTTCGCGGAGTTGTAGTGCCAAACGATACGTGGGTGTGATGACTGTGTGACCTCGGGTTGCATTGAGCAGGAAGCAGTGACCATGCCGTGGTCTGAGCGACCCAGGGGGTCGGTGACTGATATGTTATAGTAGATTGCTACGGACGTGTGCGCACACGCCTCCATGCAATCTAAAAGAAGTAAGGAGCTCATACCCCGGGAAATTAAGGTGATTAGTGGCTGTTTTGGCACGGATTTGAGTTTCGGTGAGGAAATGGAGTTGGGGCCTATTAGCCTGGAGTTTAATAAAAGCTAGTAAAAAATTCGCCGTCTTGGAGCGTCCGCCATATTACAATTATGATAATTACAAATTCCCCAGAATGCTTTGTCTCCTGAATTACACACGACTAAACATACTAACTAAACAAACTAACAAACATACCAAGAGGTGAAGTTTAATAAAATCTAGTAAAAAATTTGCCGTCTTGGAGCGTCCGCCATATTAAATCTATGATAATGACAAATTGCCTGTGTTGCTTTGTCATCTGAGTTACACACGACTGAACATACTAACTAAACAAATTAACAAACATATCAGGTGGTGAAGTTAAATAGAAGCTAGTAAAAAGTTAACGTGGCCACCCTTGGATTTTTACTACATTTGTACAATAGAGTCAAAATTATTTAGATCAGTTCAGGAATTAGGGAACAGTCTCTGAACAGGCACAAAATCATATCAATACAAGAACTTTTTCGAATTTTTTAAAATATTATTTTTATATTTTTAAATTTGCATTAAATTATAAGTTAAAGTGCCTATTGTATTTTTGATCTGTTAGGAACATTAAAGAAAGTTGATAGCTAAAATTTAAGAAGCTTAAGGTACATAGTTTAAATTTTTTTCTCTGAACCTTGATTAAAAATTAATTGACGCGTTTATCCCCTAATGTGTAGATGTTATGAAAAGAACATTTGGGGTCCTCTTGGCAACCCTCCTTATCTGAAAATATCAGCGGAATGCTTTACTCCAAGCCTTTTGTGTGTAATCGTACAAAAGGAACTAATATGATACGAATATTTTGATCTAGAGGTGAAAAAATCATTCGAACATATTTCACATCCCCTTTATATTCTCTTGCAAAATTTGCATCGCCGACAAAAAAAGCGTTAGGCGCCGTCTTTGGTTGCAGGTTTTCAAACTGAACAGAATATTTCTCTATTTCAGCTTTCCGAAAGAAAATTTGATCTCTAAAAATGTATTATAATGTAGGAATGATTCATATTTTCTACTTATGTGATTTATAGAGCGGCAGTGAGTGAGTTTTTTCCGCATGGAGAAAGAAATAGATATAATAACGTAATTCTGTTTAGTCGAGACACAAGTCACTCGTGGAAGTAATTGATGAATCGACAACATTATTTTTCCATTAAAATATGATGAAACATTGAATCGGTTTTGGGCATATATCACATAAAAATATATAGATACAGCCTGTTTCAAGATGACATGTTAATGGAACTGAAAATGGATGGACCCTTATATGTAATAATAAATCATCAAGATACTGGAGGTCTTTGTTTCTAGCTCATAGTTTTATATCCTTGTCTTCCTAGATAACAGTTAGGGAAATATTAACAGCCTCCAATAGTTTAAGTATTGTTTTCTGTTTACCTAGTACCACTTTTAGTGAATTTTCGTAGAAAAAATTCACTATTAAGGAGATCCCGACTTTTGAATTTTGAAATTTTTTTTATAAATAAGCGCGAACTAGGACCCCTAGAACCCATATCCAGGGTCAGTTTTAATTTTTAAATGTATATATATATATATATATATATATATATATATATATATATATATATATATATATATATATATATATATATATATATATATATATATATATATATATATATAGTTATCACACTCAAAAAATAATAGGCCGATTTTGATAAAATTTGGCACGTACCTTCCTTTTGTAAATGGCTTAAACAAGTTCGTTAGTCAGAAAATAAGACGAGGTTCTCCGGGAAAATTTTGAGTTTTAATTCGAAAAAAATTTTTATCTCAAAAAATAAAAAAGATATGATAACCAAATTTGCTAGGTAGGTTTACGATATAAAAGATAAGCTACACACCAAAACTTAGAATTCAATGATACAAGAACAAAAAGTTATAATAAAATACGTTGTTCCAGATCATCTATTTTCCTTACAACTCGCATTGTTTTTAGTTTATTGTTATTATTAAAAGTCAATAGTCTCTTCCTAAAATTTGCTCTTACCGAACACACGTGGATTCCACTGACTTCTGCGTCTGCCGCTGTTACAGTCTTTGCTCTTACTGCTACTGCTATACTATTTTACATACATATCACCCTACAAAAAGCTACTTGTATTCCACCGCATAAGACGATCCTGTAGCTTCACTTTCGGTTTATTTTCCTCTATTTATTCTTTATGATTCATTTGCAAAGATCACTAGTCTGTTCTATCGAGAATGAAAAATGTAGAAGCATCCTCTTACTAGGCATCGTGTGTCCATTTGTTGTGATTGTACCTTCAATTTACACTGTTAGTCAATGCTCGCTCTCTATGTAACTTTTATTTATGTGACCTAATATATTACTTGAAATTTCCGTGCAACATGTCTTTTTACGTGCCTTACGTGGTCTCCTGCTACATTCATGACCCTTATAATGTGAGGCCACTTAACATTACATTTCCTGTGCCCCTAGTTTAATTATCATAACGAGCAGATTTCGTCTTTGTAAATAGCTATTAGTCAATGATCCCTTCTGCAGATAACGTACCATTTCTGCCTAACATACGCGGTTTCGACCATCCTACCTGTTTTGTCGTTTCTATTGTTAGTCAATGCTCGCTATTCATATTCATTTTAGTGAATTTTCGTGATAAAATTTGGTACATGCCTTCCTTTTGTAAATTGCTTGGATAAATTCGTTATTTAGGAAAATCGGACGAGATTTTCCGGGAAAATTTTTAGTTTTCATTCGAAAAATTTTTTTATCTCAAAAAATAAAAAAGCTATGATAACCAAATGTGGTAAGTAGGTTAACGATATAAAACGTAAACTATATACCAAACTTTAGATTTCTATGTTATAAGAAAAAAAAGTTGTAATAAAATATTTTGAGTCAGATCATTTCTATGAAAATTCACTACTATAACGCACTTGCTGCGTCCAGGCTTTTTATAAGTAAAGCGCATGCATAACCTGATTTAAACCTTTGTCTGTATTTACGGCGGATTTCGTTTTGAAAACCATTGGATGGACTTTAATGCAATAATGTCATTTTTAACAGGCAAAATATAAATTTTTCCGAATTTGCTAGTGACGAGATCACGATTTTTAAATTACGAAAAAAGTTCTTTGAATGAATGCAAACAAGGTCCCCTGGAACCTATATCCACGAACAGTTTTAAACTTAATATAATAAAAAAGTTCGGGATACAGCAAGTGCGTTATGGTAGTGAATTTTCATAAGAATAATATAAAACATATTAGTGATTTGGCCTTATATCAAAAGTTACTTTCTTAAATTTTGAACATTTGAAAAAAAAATATAAATAAAAAATGAAAACAAAAATAAAAAAAAACAAAAAAAGGTGGATAATAAAAAAATATGTGCATATATAGAAATTCAAAATCAGTTAAAAAAAGTATAGTAATTGGAATTATATTATAATGTTTATAGATGGCATTGTAAATAGGATAATTGATGTATTGATTAGGTAGGTATGTTTGGATTGTATATGTGAAGTAGTGGGTGAAAGCAGGTATGTATGTATTTAAGATATTATGTAGCTCTGTATTGGTAACACTAATGTAATGATTATGTGTTAAGGAGCGGAGGATAGTTAGTGAGTAACTTGTAGAACTAGGCTAATTTGGACATAGTAACGACGTAATAAACTTTAATAAATAAAATAAACTTTAACGATGCTTACAACTAATTTAACCGAATGAATTTTAAAGCCGAAATCTTTACATACTGAATCTTAATTGAAAAGTCTCTGATATTAGTCACAACATTTTCAAAGCAAAAGTCTGAACTTATCTCTACATAATTAAAATCAAAAGTCTCCCCAATGTTTATCAACAACACTACTTATAACCTTGCTTAGTCTACATAATACCTAAATTGCAAACCTCAGCAGTCAGCATTCCTTATACTGTACACTGAAATTCCAACTTGTTTATAATTTAGATAAATATGTAATATTATTTCAATGCCAATGTTTATGACACATCTGTGACCTACTTCTACATGAAATATTACATTAATTGTTGTAGCGAATTTTCCTATAACTAAATTTTAATTACAAATTGAATGATATTAAAACATATATTTTCACGATTAGAAATGCCCTTTTAAATAGTTTTCTGTTCTATGAACATACTGCCGAGTCGAAAGGAATGACGTCTCTCTGGATAGCTCTGACCTGAATGTTTAATTTACCTTGACCTAAGTTTGGCACTAACTAAAATAATTGAAAGAATATTAATTTGTATACTATCCTAGGATGATAATTGAAATAATAATAATTGAAGTAATATTAATATGTAGACAAACCTAGGTATGCTAATTGAAATAATAATAATTGAGATAATATTTTTGTATGCAACCCTAGGTATGATAATCGGAATAATAATAATTAAAATAATATTAATATGTATACAACCCTAGGATGATTATAAAAGTAATAATAATTTAAATGATCTAATAATATATTCCCATTTTATGGTGATGGATTGGACACGTAGTTTTGTCTTCCCTCTGGTATATCTCCTCCATTATGCAGTTGTGGTTGCTTTCCATGCTTCTTACCATGGCTGCTTGTGAGTTCCTTGTCTGTTACCTTTGTCATTGCGAAGTAACTGTACAGATGATTTGAAGAATTGTCTCTGCTTTGCTTGCAGAGCTCTTGCAACTCCACAAAATCTAGCCTTGCCGACCCTGAGTTCTTTTGGAGCGTTTTTTCTTTGCAACTTGACTTGATTTGACTACGCAGAGGCTATTGTTTGGTTGGTACCATGTGCCCTGCGTGTACTCTCTTCTCATTAAACTTCCATTTAAACCTATGCTTCCATTCCATATTTCAAACTTGACTTGACTTGACCGCGCAGAGGCCATTGTTTGGTTACTACCCTGTGCCCTGCGTGTACTCTCTCCTTCTCTACCTTCGTTTCTATTGTAATTTTTTCTATTTGTACTACTGCTTGTTCTACTTCCTGTACCTCTTTCTTCACTTTTATCATTGATGTCTCAAAAATTAATAAATTGCTCTGTCCACTTACATCTGTTTTAATCCCCGCCGCTGATTATTATCTGCATAAATTTTTAAATTAAATATTTCCTGCTCGTGTCTGGCTTCTTCTAACTCTGGTATCTCTTTACTTAAATTTAAATTCAATCTTTATTGTTCGTTTTTGGCTTCTTCTATCTCTGATACCTCGTTTTCGAATGGAACTTTAACTTTTAAATTAAATTTCTCATCTCTGCTTCTTGACGCTGTTTTTGTGTAGAATTCTTCAATTGTTGCGTCTATTTCCTTCTGGACTACCTCTTGGGGTGCTGTCCGTTCCTTGTACTTGCTTGTGAAGATTGGTATTTTTATTTTTGACAGTTTGAATGCTGTAAACCTAACCCTTGGATAGTGGTATGTTCGACTCCTAATTGTTTCTGACAGCTTGTCACTGGTATTCTGGTAGCTTTGCCTTAGCGTGAAATAAGCCTCATCTTAAATTTATAATTCTGTTAGTATATTTATCTCAGTTAGGTTTTCTTCCAGGAATTCCCATCGTTTCTTCAATTCGTCCCGATTTTTTTCATAGCTGGAAAGTACATTGTCATCGCCCATCATTTCTGCTTCCTCTAATATCCACTTCAATTGGTTTACCATAATTTTACTTTTTTTTCTTGAGTCTCGTGAGTTCTTTGATGTCATTATGTACTTTTTCCATTTGTTCAAAGTATCTAGTCTCATAGCAAGGGTGTTCTAGTGGCCATAATGCTTCTAATTGTTTGTTGTTTGCTATAGATTTGGCCCAATCTTTTTGCAATAAATTTTCTTTTTTCTCGAACCCTTCAAGCGTTCTTCTATTTACTGGTTCTTTCTTCATGTTTGTTAGTAAATTGTTAATTGATTTACCTATTGCCCCCTGGGCTGCTGCCAGAGTATTAACTTCCTCCATTATGCTTCCTTAATTTTATTTTATTTAATTATTATTCGTAGATTTTTGTTACCTTGTCTGATGCCTAGTTCTTTTTTGATTTGGTTTATTGGTCGCTTGTGACCTATTTTTTGCCTTTTACCCTGTATTAGTGCTTTTTTTGGACGCTTGTGTCCTTGTTTGCTTTGAATGTTTTTTGAATTGCATTGTATTTTGTCGCTTGTGACGTTATTTTTCCTTTAACCCCGTATTGGTGCTTTAATTTCACCCTGTATAGGTGCTTGATTTGGAACTGACCTTATTTTGGTACTTTCCTTGACGCTTATGTCCTTATTGGACCCTATATAGGTGCTTTATTTGGAATTGACCTTATTTTGGTACTCCCCTTGACGCTTATGTCCTGCTTTGACCCTGTATAGGTGCTTTATTCAGAACTGACCTTATTTTGGTACTTTCCTGGACGCTTGTGTCCTTGTTTGCTTTGAATTTGGACGTTTGTGTCCTTGATTGCTTTGAATTTGGACGCTTGTGTCTTTGATTCCTTTTACCTAAATAAAAAGGTATTTGAAGATTTGGGTTAAAGGATGTTTGATAAGGATAATTGATTTTTAGTGAGCACTGTATTTTCAATGGCACTGGTTACTTTTTCGTCGAAGGACCATGTTCTTCAAGTGTTGGCTTCGAAGGACCATGTTAAGGGAGCGGAGGATAGTTAGGGAGTAACTTGTAGAACTAGGCTAATTTGGACATAGTACCGATGTAATAAACTTTAATAAATAAAATAAACTTCAACAATGCTTACAACTAATTTAACCGAATGAATTTTAAGGCCGAAATCTTTACATACTGAATCTTAATTAAAAGTCTCTGATATTAGTCACTACATTTTCAAAGCAAAAGTCTCTAGTTATCTCTACATAATTAAAATCAAACATCTCCCTAATGTTTATCAACAACACTACTTATAACCTTGCTTAGTCTACATAATACCTAAATTGCAAACCTCAGCAGTCAGCATTCCTTATACTGTACACTGCAATTCCAACTTGTTTATTATTTAGATAAATATGTAATATTATTTCAATGCCAATGTTTATGATACATCTGTGACCTACTTCTACATGAAATATTACATTAATTGTTGTAGCGACTTTTCATATAACTAAATTTTAATTATAAATTAAATGATATTAAACAATATATTTTCACGATTAGAAATGCCCTTTAGATAGTGTTCTATTCTATGAGCATTCTGTTTACGTTAGATTGTGGTTATATGTATCCCTTTGGTTTTCAGTTATAATTCGAAGAAGCCGCGAATATAGTAATTACCTGTTCCATGAGAAAATCGAGTTATAGGTTTGCCTTACTATGTGTGGTTATGAATCGAAACGAAATTTTAGGATAAAGATCTATGGTTGATAAATGAAAAATTTAAAACCATCCCGTGATGCAACACACACACAAAAGTTACAAAAATTACGTTATTTAATTAGCACTGTAAAAAATAACGTAAATAACGGCAAGCAAAAACATGATCCCTAACATAAATATTTTTACAATAATTTGGATACAAAACTCAAACAATGCAATTGATAAAACCCTGGACGCAGCAAGTGCGTTATGGTAGTGAATTTTCATAGAAATGATCTGGCACAAAATATTTTATTATAACTTTTTTTTCTTGAAACATAGAAATCTAAATTTTGGTGTACAGTTTACCTTTTATATCATAAACCTACCTACCAAATTTGGTTATCATAGATTTTTTATTTTTACGAAAAATTTTTTTTCAAATGAAAACTCAAAATTTTCCCGGAAAACCTCGTCCGATTTTTCTGATTAACAAACTTATCAAAGCCATTTACAAAAGGAAGGTACATGCCAAATTTTATCAAAATCGGCCCATTATTCTTTGAGATAAAATTTTTTTCGAATGAAAACTCCAAATTTTCCCGGAAAACCTCGTCCGATTTTTTTGACTAACAAACTTGTCAAAGCCATTTACAAAAGGAAGGTACATGCCAAATTTTATTAAAATCGTCTTATTAATTTTTGAGATAAGAATTTTTTTCGAATGAAAACTTAAAATTTTCCCGGAAAACCTCGTCCGATTTTCTTGACTAACGAACTTATCTAAGCCATTTACAAAAGAAAGGTACATGCCAAATTTTATCAAAATCGGCCCATTATTTTTTGAGTTATCGGTGTGATACCTATATATATATATATATATATATATATATATATATATATATATATATATATATATATATATATATATATATATATATATATATATATATATATATAAACATATAAAAATTGAAACTGACCCCGGATATGGGTTCTAGGGGTCCTAGTTCGCGCTCAATTGCAAAAATTTTTTCAAAATTCAAAAGTCGGGATCTCCCCATTAGTGAATTTTTTCTACGAAAATTCACTAAAAAGGAGATATATTAAAAAAAATACACTAGAAAGCTGAACATAAAAAAATTCTGTAGGTTCATGCATTGAGGATGATTGTATGCATGCAGAAGAGGAATATGAACCCCTAGGATGAAGAGGACTTCTGCCTCGCCGAAAAACACGGGGGTTCTCCTTACTCTTGTGCATGCATACAAACATCTTTAAAGCCCAAGGCAGAAAAAAAAAGTTGAGAGCAACCACCAAGAATGTTACGATACCTGGGGTGAATATGGGTGTTGCGCGGGGTAGACAAGGTTTAAAGGAGTTATTGCTGCAAAATGTGAAAAACGCATCTTTTAGAAGTCCAACTAAGTGTTTTTTTAGCATTTCCGCTCATATTTACTCCCCGCAAAGGGGGGTTGTTTGCAACAAATTTTTCCCCTATGGGTCCGGGGACTAACTAAAAGAATAGGCCCAAGGTAACTCCTGCCTGTCGTACGAGGCGACTAATCGGAGTCAAGCAGGTGGTAGTGGACTTTACGTGATAGTAAAGGATTTTTTCACGCCCAAGGAGGTACGACCCCTTACATCAATGGGCCGCTTAAGTCCCAACGGACGTTTCCGGTTCTGGTTTATGAGTCGGTTTCCCTTATAAACAAAAGTGATGATGGCTCCTCCATGTACAAAAGATTCCGGAGATATAATTCTCCTCCATTCGGATCTTCGGGAGAGGGGTGTACAGGGGGCGCCGGCATCAAGATTTAACATATCCTTCTCGAATATATGTGGCCTAAATTCTAACCTGAACTCCGTCCACCATTTCCTCCAGGTTAATAGACCCCAACTCCTCTTCCTCACCGAAACCCAAATCAGTGCCAAACCAGCCACTAATCACCTTAATTGCCCGAGGTATGAGATCCTTACTTTCTTTAGATTGCATTGAGGCGTGTGAGCATACGTCTATAGCAATCTACCCTGTACCAGACTCACCAATTTAGAAGCTGGGAGAAAAGACATACTTTGGATGAAACTCTCCCCCAGGGCTGTAATTAAATTAATCAGTTGCATTACCGGCCACCTTCTGACAACAACTGAATATCCTTCCTCCGAAGTCACTACTCTTGGTGACTTCAATGTCCATAAAAAGCAATGGCTAGGATCTTCAAAAACCGATCCAGAAGGGAGAGCAGCGGAGGCCTTTGCAGTCAGAAATTCTTTAGCCAATATGGTTCAGCAACCTACTTACTTTCCTCGCATCCCAACACACAGCTCAAATCCCTTGGATATCCTCATTACTACAAAACCTGAATGCTATAAGATATCAGTCACCGCCCCCTTGGTCGCTCAGACCACGGCATGGTCACTGCTTCCTGCGCAGTGCAACCCGAGGTCACACAGTCATCACACCCACGTATAGTTTGGCACTACAACTCCGCGAACTGGGACTAAATGCGGGATTACTTTTCATTATTTCCGTGGGCGTCTGTCTGCTTCTTTCATCCTGACCCCTTAGAGCCTCGGTGGTTCAGAGGTAAGAATGTGTGCCTCTGAATCGAAGGGTACTGGGTTCCAAGGTGAGGATTTTTTTCAAATGCAGGCAACCTATTGAATCTGACTTCTTCACTTACTCGATCTTCTGTGAATTTGGCATACAGTTTATCTATTGTGGTTATTGGTGGTCTATCAAGATGTTGTTGGTTAAATAACTCGCGTGATTCCTGATGACTTCTTTTTCTTGCAACATTTTCTTTTCACAAACAGTATGTGTTTCACATTCTTTGCTTAAACATTGCCAATTTTGACGTTTAAAATTGCGAGTTTGACGTTTTGCGGAAAACTCCAAAATTTGTTACTTTAACTGCCCATAACTTCTTTGTCTTTACAGCTATGGACCTAAATTTGGTACAGAGTTCACCCTTTATAATACAAATACGCGTACCAAATTTGGTTGCCCTTACTTTGTTATTTCCGGAGATATGAATTTTTTTATAAAGAAAATACAAAATTTTCCGGGAAAACCTGGTCCGATTTTCCTGGATAACGAAACTATCCAAGCCACTTGCAAAAGGAAGGTACTCTGCAAATTTTATCAAGATCGGTCCATTATTTTTTGAGTTATCGGTCGGATATATATATATATATATATATATATATATATATATATATATATATATATATATATATATATATATATATATATATATATATATATATATATAAACACAGATCTCCCCATAAGCGAATTTTTTAAAAAAAAAATCGCTCAAAAATCACAAAATCAAGTGTTCATTACTTTAGAAGTGTGAAGGAAAACATTATTCTAAAGAAAACTCGTGCGAAATACAAACCGGTGAGAAATATTTCTAATTTCTTAATAAATTTAGGTGTTAATTTAAAAAAATATATAATCTGAAACTTGCTTTGGGCAAAAGAGGTCTAATACGAGCTCTTCTACGAAAACTTGCTAAAATGACACTGGCGTTATCGCTACTTAAAACATTAGTTTAGGAATCCAAGCGTCGTTAATTTCAGACAGCACTCTCTACAAAATCGGCTTATTTATGTAATCACCAAATCTGAACTAGATTATTCACTTTTCCATCTGTTATTTGAGAATCGCTAGGTGAAATAAAAAATATAAGAGGAGTCGCGAATCCCTTTCCATTTACTACGCTCCATAGCGTACATATATTTGATAATTAAAAGCCCCTTTCAAATATGCTAGTGCTTTACGCTGTAGCGACGCTACGCGAGCATCCACAAAGTGAAAAGATAATTACTGACTGATCATTAAGCCACGTTAATCCCAACTCTCTATCCAATATTATTAAAGAAAACAACCAGCAAAAGGTGTGATGTATCATCGGATCATAGACACCGCCTTCTATGGATATTATACCGGCTCTGCAAAGACAGGACGTGCCAGATGGGAGGTTGCAGTTAACAATCGCTTTGTGTTAAATATGTGTGTGCCTGTCCCTAAACCCCAGTGGCGCTCTCTTGTCACTGAAACTGAAAGGATACCTCGCAGGCAACCGCAGTCACAAATGATTGTTGAAGGTTAGATCAAAAGAGTTTTTCGAAAAAAGACATCAAAGCAGAATGTGCGGTGCAGATACAATAAGTACATTGTGATTTCATGTGATTGTGTTAAAGAATAAAAAACCTTTGAATATTTTTCTTTGTGTTTTTGGTTTGAAAATATCTCTGCCAGCTCTTAACGTATACATACGGTAATGGCAATAAATAATATTTATGATTTATTTTCAATTATTTTAGAAAAAAAAATTATCTCGACTACTAAAGTCATTGATATACAGGGTGGCGCATTGAAAACGAATTGCGCCCAGATAATTTTTTTAAGAAACGCTGAAACGCGTCAATTTTAATATTGAGAGGGACATGTTTTGACATAAAACTCAACTTTGTCACATCAACCCTTTAAGGGTGGTGATAACAACTCTTATATTTTAAATAGGGAACATGGGTCAAGTGTTACATCATTTGAAAGCCCCTTCTTTTCTGAATTTAGCACACAAATTTTTTTTGGAAGTTTTATCAACTCGTTTAAAAATTATTCACAGTTGAAGATGCAAAAACGCATTTCACTCATTTTGATAAGAAATGTGATAGTCAATGTTTTGTTGGTTTGTAAACAAAAAATTGGCTATCAGAACGTTTCTTATCGGCAAGAGAGAAATGCGGTTTATTATTTCAGTTTATCGGTCGGTTTGATACTTGATAGTACTACCGAAAATTAATTTCACAATGGTGTATTCTGTAGAAGAAAGAGTTGAAATAATTACTCTTTTTTCAAAAACGATGACTGTGCCAACCGTACATCAAATTTGTTTAATGAACGACATCCGAACAGACATGTTAAGAGAAAATACATTTTGGAGTTAGTTGCAAAGTTTTGACAAAGTGGTTCAGTAGCCAACAAAAAACGGGATCCTGAACGTGAATTTCCGGTTAGAAATGAGACTACTGAGATTGAAGTTTTAGGACAAATTGCCGCAGACCCAACTTTGAGCACGAGAAAATTGGCCACTGTTTTAAACACCAAAATAAGAACTATTCAGCGAATACTGAAGCATCATAAATTTCACCCGTATAAAATTCATCTTGTAACTTGTGAAATTATGACTGCACGAATAGCTGATAACGGGATCTTTATGTTCAATATCTGTTTTTCAGACGAGTGTATGTTTTTATTAAACTGTACAGTCAATCGTCGTAATTGTCGTTATTGGGCAGATGATAATCCAAGAAATTATCACGAGGTCCACACTCCAACTCCACAAAAATTGAATGTATGGACTGGCATTTTTGGAGACCGTTTAATCGGATCAATTTTGCTTCATGTCAATTTGAGTGGCGAAACGTATTTGAAGTTACTAGAAGATATCCTTTACCCTCTACTAATTGACATTGTTGAAAATGATGATCGCTATCAAGAAAACTAATTAGTGTTTCAACAAGATGGAGCTCCTCCGTATTTTTTACAACGTGTTAAGGAGTTTTTAAACAGAGTTGCCAGAGCAATGGATTGGGCGTAGAGGTACTATTGAGTGGCCCTTAGATCACCGGATTTAAACTCCTTTAGATTTATTTCTATGAGGCCATTTAAAGAGTAGAATTTTTGCAAAGAACCGGAGTCTCTGGAAGAATTACGGCGACGCATTGTTGAAAAATTCCGTCTAATAGCTCCACAAATGCTCCAGAATGTCAGAGGTCGTTTTGAACAAAATTTGTATTTTTGTATGGAAGCTGGTGGTCAACAATTTGAACACTCATTTAAGTGAATAAACATTTTTGAACGTTTCATTTTGGTTTTTAGTTTTTTTAACGAAAAATTTACTACTCAGTGTATTTCGTATCACAATGAATAAATACGTTCTTGCAACTCCAACTGTGAATAATTTTTAAACGAGTTGATAAAACTTCAAGAAAAAATAGTGTGGTGAATTCAGAAAAGACGGAGCTTTCAAATGATGTAACACTCCACCTATGTTCCCTATTTAAAATATAAGGGTTGTTATCACCACCCTTAAGGGGTTGATGTGACAAAGTTGAGTTTTATGTCAAAATATGTCCCCCTCAATATTAAAATTGACGCGTTTCAGCGTTTCTTAATAAAAAAATTCTCTGGACGCAAATCGGTCTGTTTCGTTTTCAATGCGTCACCCTGTATGCAAAGTGAAGAGGAAAAATATCTCATATACAATACGGATGCAATAATAATACATGTGTTAGGTACACTTGAAGAACCCAAATTACCATAACACATCTTTTTAAAGACCTGACGATCCTTTCACTAACAAAGTTAGCGTCATCAGAGGATTAAAAATTCTAAACTGCTTACTCCTAAACATCACCTTTTATCAGTGACTGCGTAACATAGGTTGGCACCCGGGGCGCTTTTCTATTGAGCACCCCCAAAATAAAATCACAGATGAAATACTAAACGTGCTTACGCGACTTTATGTTGCTAAAATATTCGATCACATTATCAAAGCTTACTTTACTGCCCTTTTCAATGGACAATATGCAAAGATTGGTAAGTCGCGCTTGGCTTATTGTGGATCTTAAATACTATTTTAATAATTTTAATTTTGAGAAACTTCTTTCACAAGAAGCCACCGAAACACAAATAGTTAAAAAAATCTTAGATACAGCACTAGACGCGGAACAGACTCAGAATAGTCCCATTGTACAATGGATTTCAGAAGCTCCAACGTAGTCCATTGGACTGCTTCTTAGAAAGATATGCTGGCGGATTCTATGTGGCGCCTCAGTCGTAAAATCTCCAAAATAATGTCGTCTGCAGAAAACTCATCGTAGATTTTAGTCAGATTTGGAACTATCCCACAAAGTTGTTATTCTGTTGACGTAAGCATAGTTTTAGGCTGAACAACACCAAATGTTATGAGAAAGTCATCCATTACGATGGTCTAGTTCTCGGTAACATTCTAATATAGCTCTCTGCAGCTCTTCTGGCAATGTTAGTCCAGCGTCTTGGGCCATTTCTCCTGGCATAAGTTTTCGAAATCTCGTCCTTCCTCTTCTTTCAATCAAAATATCCAAGTCCTCACATTGTTCAGTTGCGTAGGAAATAGCTCTTTCCACTATTTGGAGACGTTGGCTTCGAAGAAAAATTGTTTGGGCTTTGATTTTTATGACACACTTTTCCAGCGATAGCCCAGATGTTTGTATATACTTCTGTCTGGTTGACTTCTTCTAGGACTTCACATTGAAAAGAAAGATAGCATAAAAAACTGAAGTCACACAAAGCTCGTAACAGTGTGGATGCTGCTTCTCTTGTATCGGCGTTTTCTCTGCTGCTTCTGGGATCACACATGTCTTCGACTGTTGATACAAGTTTCTCAAAATTATTCTTTAGTGGTTTAACAGCGTCGTAGTGAGCACTCCATCTTGTATCTACTAGTGTTTTGACCGATACGCCTACACTTTTCATTATAATTTCCCATCGATGTGTGGATGACGAAAAGAACTCTTTCTACTGTTCCGAAACAAATTTTTACTTGAACTAACACTCACGAAAGAGTGCACTCCACATAGATTAAGCGAATGCTTAGCACAAGGCATAAACAATGCTTTAGGATTGTGTTTTTTTTGGCTTGTACACCACCATAATCTCCTGCCATGGTTGCAGCGTTATCATATCCTTGAGCCCGACATAGATGTGTGTATGTCCAAGTTATCAGTCTCCAGCTGCGTAAGGATATTTTCAGAAAGGTCGACTGCAGTCTTTCCAGCTATTGGGAAGAAACCTAGAAATGATTCCTTTACTTCAACTTGATCGCCTTCCATTTGAACATATCTGGTTACATAACTCATCTGATTAACATGTGATATGTCTGGAGTGTTATCGAACAGAATTCCGAAATATCTTGCTGTTCTTATGTCGTCCACAATACTATTTTTCACCTCTTTCCCCGAAAGGCTGATGAACTCATTTTGAATGTCTTTGGATAAATAAAAATCTACCCGTTTCATTTTTGTACAGGCGATAGCATGTTTAATTCTTAGCATATGCTCCTTTAGCACTGGGTCATATTTTGACGAGAGATTAACTAATTCAAAAAAAATCCCTCTAATGTCTGATGAAACAACCTCTCTATATGCCTTCCCCGCTCCCTGACAGCTGCAAGTACCGATCCAAATGAGGTGTTGCGACACCTCTCTGTTTTTCAGCGTATTCTCCAGTTTCAACACCAGTTGGTGCAGTGTTGTTTCTGTTGACACTCTTGCTCTGTATGCATATTGTTCGCAGTGTAGAGGATATTCTTCCAGTACACCGCCCCTAATGTGCCAGTCGAGCAGTTTTTCCATTATTTTAATACCACCTATAGTACTATATGTGGTAATGGTATAGCCCAGATATGTCCACCACTGACTACTACCTATTTGCAAATTTGTAAAAGGACCTTTGCGGGCGCCATTTCAGTGAGGACAAAGAGGTAAAAGCAGCAGTTTGGTCACATTTTGAAGATAAAGCGGAAGACTATTTTTAGGGGTATCTAATTGTTGTTGAAACGATGTAATAATGATGTAGTATTGAAAAGTAAAATATAATTGTGACTTTACGTCCGCATTTTTCACAATGTGTTAGGGAGTTTTTAAACAGAGAGTTTCCAGAGCAATGGATTGGGTGTAGAGGTGCTATTGAGTGGCCCCCTAGATCACCGGATTTAACTCCTTTAGATTTCTTTCTATAGGGCCATTTAAACAGTAGAATTTTCGCAACAGAACCGGAGTCTCTCAAAGAATTACGACCACGTATTGTTAAAGAATGCCGCCTAATAACTCCACAAATGCTCCAGAATGTCAGAGCTCGTTTTGAACAAAATTTGTACTTTTGTATGGAAGCTGGTGGTCAACAATTTGAACGCTTACTTAACTGAATAAACATTTTTGAACGTTTGGTCCAAAAAAATTAGTGTGCTGAATTCAGAAAAGAAAGGGCTTTCAAATGATGTAACACTCGACCCATATTCCCTATTTAAAATATAAGGGTTGTTATCAACACCCGTAAGGGGTTGATGTGACAACGTTGAGTTTTATGTCAAAACACGTCCCCCTTAATATTAAAATTGTGTGTTTCAGCGTTTCTTAAAAAAATATTATCTGGACGCAAATCGGTCTGTTTCGTTTTCAATGCGCCATCCTGTATAATTTCTGAGTTGTCTTTGATCTTTACGTTTCTTTGGATCATTCAAACAGCACATTTATCTTATCACTTTATCTATTCGCTGTTATGTTTAATCAAGCATAGGGCCTACGCTAAGGCTGATGTCCTAAAGCAAAACTTATATAACTAAAAGCAAAATTTGTTTTTGTCTCCATAATACAGAATGAAGATTTATAGGCGGCATAAGAAAATTATAATGCAAGATGAAAACTCATTCCAGTTTATGAAACATCACAAAAGACTTTAGGAGATGTTCCTTCTATCAAAGCTTCTGAAGGGGATATCCTCTAGAGTTTTAATTCAGCGATACGAAGCATTTCTAATTCATCTCATACAGGAAATATATATATTCATTTCCTGTGACACGGTATCATAACAAATGACGAACCCCCTTGCATTAGTATACGCGCACCACATCAAACAAAATAATAATTTTTCAGGAGATCTGCGAAATGAATAAGCAGCTGGTTCAAAGAACGCCACCAGCTAAGAAACACGAAAACGAAAACACATTCGAATAACAAAAGACCTGGGTCCTGTTGACACTCGACTGTATCTTCTACATTACAAGATCACAGAGTTTGAAATGCATTTTCTTTTATTTTATTTGTCGCTAGGAGAAGCTGAATGAAAAACCTCTCAATGACATGAGAGAAACATATTTCACAAAACATTTGCTTTATGAGAGAAAATAAAACTCCCGAACGTCGCTTTTCTATAAGAATCTCTTTCCGGTAGTCAAATAATGTAAGGTCTAGTATAGACGGGATGTATGATTTCCTGGAATACGGGAATTACAACTGTGGAATCGACTTTTTGAGAAAGGCAAGCAGTCGTTGAGTCGCTGGTGTGCTGGCGAAGTTTTAAGAGTATTTGTTTCCGGCCTCCGCCGGTGTCCCTAAGGACCATGGATGCGTATTTTCGAATGCTACTGTTGAAACAGATTCATACTATCTACTAGCCTATATATTTGAACTATATTATCACTATTATTAATATTATTATTATCACTAAATTGCTATTATGTGATTAAAATCTTGACCGATTTTTATTTAACAATGATCTGTCAACACAGAAGCGACTTGGGATTAGTCGAACAATAATAATAATAATAATAATAATAATAATAATAATAATAATAATAATAATAATAATAATAATAATAATAATAATAATAATAATAATAATATTTATTTGGTTCTTTAGTTACAATTATTGTAAATCGAACAAGTCAAAAAACTTACAAGATAAAAAAGATAAACACGTATCACAAAGGTACGTGCCCAAAAATCTAAAATATAACGAGCTTCACATCACTACAAAAAACATACGTTCACAGTGCAGCTTCATAAAATTCACTCAACCTATAAAAACTATGAGTAATTAGAGCAACCTTCAGTTGCTTTCTAAAAATTTTTGTACAATTTGTGTCCTTCAGAGAAGAAGGCAGCTGGTTGTACTAAAAACAACCTGAATAACATGGCGACTTCTTAAAAAAAGAACGGTGACATTTATTCAGGTGAAAAGTATCTTTTTCACCCATGAAAATCCGAGTTGATAACACATTTTCTCTTGTTTTTATGAATGTAAATTAACAGATGGAACAAATAAACTGATGTTAACGTCATAATGTTATTTTTCTTAAAGATGTCACGATAAGAGTGCCCATATGGTAGATTGTATATTAATCTCAGGATTCGTTTCTATAGCACAAATATTCTATGGCAGTTCGAGGATTGGCCCCAGATAACGATACCGTAACTCAGATGTGAATAGACAGCCGCGTAATAGACTTTCAGTAGATGTTCCGAGCTTAAGGAATCTTTAAGCATCAGAGTTGCATAAAACGCGGAATGTAATTTCTTGCACACGTGATCGATCTGGTCTATATATAACAGGCTACTGTCAATTCTAACACCCAAAAATTTGGTCACCTTTTTGAATTGCACCGCATTTCCGTTCACCAAAATAGTGCTGTCGCACATCCTCTCTCTTCGATGGCAGTTATGCATTTCAAGAGAAAAAGTGTTGTCATAGTTTAAAATTAGTCGATTTCTATAACACCATTCATCAAAAAATTGTACTACTGATTTTAATTTTAATTCTGTTTCCTCCACCGTCTTGCCGTAGACAACAATAGAAGTGTCATCGACGTACATGAAGACTTCTCCGTCTTGTATAAATTGCGGCAAATCGTTTACATAGAGTGTAAACAAAAGTAAGAATAAAATAGCTTATGTTTTTAGCAAAAATAAAATAAATAACGATATACATTAAATCGGTTATTCGAATCTTAAAAAAGAACCACGGTGGTTCAGAGGTAAGAACGTAAGAACGTGTGCCTCTGAATCGAAGGGTACTGGGTTCGATCGCAGGGTTCTCCTTTCACTTTTTCAGTACAAACTGTAACATTAATATCACACGAGGTTCTGGCATTGTATTTGAGCAAGTTGAATGTCTGCACGTTCCGCCTGTCGGAGGGGGCGTAAAGCCGTCGGTTCCGTGTCCATGCGATGTTGGGTATGTTAAATATAGCTACTCTCCTTACAGAAAGCCGGGGTTCGTCAAAATTTTCAGGATAGTGAGGGAAACTGCTCCCTGGCGTCGGTGATTGGCCATAGTCGCGGAAATAGGCCGACACTAGAGAAACAAAACACACACACAATATTAAAAGAACATAAATGCATCCCTATAAATCGATACAAACTCAGGAGCTCATGGAAGACGATTTTGATAGAAGAATTTTTTTTGTGGACAAATGATTGAAATGTTTGATAACAATGTTCAGTATTCGCAGTTTTACACTCCACGGCCATGCTAATCGTCAAAATTGTGGCAACTGGTCGAAAGAAAATTCACACTGGATGAGATAAGAACAGATGCAGTACCCTGAAAAGGTAAATGTTTGGGTAGAATTGTTTTAAAGCCATGTGATTGGTCCCTTTTTTATTGATGGCAAATTAACTGGAGATAATTATTCAGCATTGCTTCAAAATAATGTCTTGCCAACTTTGGCTAACGTATTTCCTCATCGGGCAAACCCACAGGTTCCAGCGAATGTGATATGGTTCAAGTAGGATGGAGCACATTACCAAATCACGTCTAGCAGTACCTCAAATTAATATTTTCAAATCGGTGGAGAGGGAGGCGAGTATCGTTAGAATGGCTAGCACTATCACTCGATCTTACGCTATTGGACCTCTTCTTATAGGAATATGTGAAAAGTATGGTATAAAAAAGTAAACCACGCGACTTAACGGACTTAATGAGAAGTATAACGGTCGCGATTAGGTCGGTCACGCCTCAGATGTTGCTTAACGTAAGAAGACATTTTTATTTATGATTAGGATGCTGCCAAGATGTTCGAGGCATGCATTTTGAACGCCTACATTAAGTTTCATGTTTCTTTTATTTTTTATCATTACCAAGAATGAAACGCGATTAGTAAAAAAAAATGAATATCTTGTAGCAAAGTTAGTGAGTCAGTTGGACCTTTTTGCACTGTTAATTTTGGCAATAAACTTCAAAACCATTGCTTTTTTGAATAGATAATAAAAATAGCTTTCAAGTGAGATGTCACAAGCCCCTCTTCCTATTTGAAAATTTTTAGGTTATAACTCACTCAAAGCGGGTTAAATGTAGGGGTGAAGTTTTTAAGTTGCAGGATGTCATCTTTTAATACAAAATTAATGTGTTTCGAAATTTCAGTGAATTTTCATTAAAAAAATTCACTAATGAAGAGATCACGACATTTGAATTTTGAAAACATTTCTTCCAATGAGCGCAAACTAGGACCCGTAGAAACCATATCCTGGGTCATTCTTAATTTTTATATGTTTATATATATATATATATATATATATATATATATATATATATATATATATATTATATTTCAACAATACACCACGAGGGCCTACAGCCTACTATCGTACCGTGGGTGTCGACAAGGATGAAAGAGGCAACTTGTTAATTCTGGACTTGAAGGTTTGGAGGTTCGGAGGAGAAGGAAAAACATGTGTCGCCAAGAAATTCCACAACTTGGAAGTCCTCGGGACAATATATATATATATATATATATATATATATATATATATATATATATATATATATATATATATATATATATATATATATATATATATATATATATATATATATATATATATATATATATATATATATCTTTTGGAATGGACTACACTATAATCACTATTAAATTTACACTTACTTTTTGTGATTTTTTATTTGTTTGCGTATACTGCAATTTCAAACCTTTCTCGTTCATCATCAGCATGCTACTGACTATAATCATTCCTGTGTGGTCTATGTCTGAAACTGTACATGACGTCTGCGTGTTGAGCTTCTATTGGTCGGTTTACTGTTCTCTGATTAGTTGTTAAGTTGAGTTGAATTTGATTGATTCAGTGTAAACACTCAAAGACTCGGAATCGCACGAACTGATTGGTTGTATTTTCGGTATGTGTCGATTGCATAGAAAGTTATAGGCATTTAAAGAAAGACAAATTAGGGTTTTCCCCAAAACGTCAAAGTCGCGATTTAAAACGCCAAAATTGGCAACATTTAGGCAAAGAACCTGAAACTAATACGAGCTACAGAAAGAAAATGTCTCAAGAAGAATGTTTTACAAAGCCTGAAGTCTTAACTTTAACCGTCATTGTCCTTCATTTTACTAAAATATTTATAGAAAATTCATTTCAAATAGACTCTTTCTCTAATGCTTTGGCAGTAGTTTTAGCTATAGAGTTTATTCTTTAATGGTATATAATTTTTTACGAATTTTCGTAAAAAATTAATAGAGGTCAATATATCCGTTATTATACAAGATACGAAAAAAGAATTGTATACATTAATTATAGGGTATCTTAAGCTACATCTTAGAAGCTTATTTCTACAATCACAGGTTGGTCCATAAGTCGTTGGTGATACTAATTTACTTTTTTTTAATCAAACACGCTTTATATTATTCCATTTTTGCATTTTCCATCGAAATATAATGCATGTTTGTAAAATAAATTCGGGATGCAGCAAGTGCGTTATGGTAGCGGATTTACATTAAATTCTGAACATTTTAGTAGCCCAATCAATCTACTATTAACCTATAAGATTTGTTGGCCAAGAAACCAGTTTTTTCGGGAACATTTTAAGTTTACTGTCTGAAATTTTTGTACATTTTCGAACAATAAAGTTATTTTGATGAAACATGACACATTGTTTCTACTATATAGGTTATACTGGTAAGCAAATTTGATGGCTGCTTTCTTTAAAAAACACATATTTGCTATTAAAGACAGTTTTATGAAAATTCACTAGCATAAAGCACTTGCTACGTCCATACATTTTCATAGGTATGCACAGTAATTGAGTGAGAGAGTGAATGTATTCGATTTGGCAGGTCCATGTATACATATATATATATATATATATATATATATATATATATATATATATATATATATATATATATATATATATATATATATATATATATATATATATATATACGTATTTGTGTCTTTAATTTGTTCAGCTTAATAACACTATAAAAAAAAATACAGACTTAGAGGTGTTTCTTCGTATACCATAGAAACTATATATCAGATAAATTAACAAAAATGCTTCGCAGAAAATTTGCAGTAGATTTTGTCGCACCTTGTTATTATCAAGCAACTTATTAGAGATAAAATCGGTTGCAGAAAAGATAAGAAGTTACTGCATTTAAAAGTAGTAGCATCTAGGTCTCTACTTAGTGAAAACATTTGGTGGTTTATACAGACTTGTGTATGTGTGTTATTGTTTCTCTAACGTTGGTCTATTTCCGCGACTATGGCCAATCACCGGCGCCAGGGAGCAGTTTTACTTCACTATTCTGGAAATCTTGCCCAACCTCTGCCTTTCTGTAAGGAAGATAGGGACCTTTAAAGTGCCCAGCGTCGCATGGATATGGGACCGACGGCTTTAATCCTCCTCTAAAGGGCGGAACGTGCAGATATTCAACTTGATCAAATGTCACAACCTCGGTTGATGTTAATGTTACAGTATGTACTGAAAAAGTGAAAGCGAAACCCTGGAAATTGAACCCAGTACCCTTCCGTTCTGAGGTACACGTTCTTACCACTGAACCACCGAGGCTCTTTATACCGATTTAAAACTGCGTATCTGTTTAGGAAATAATCACCCAAGAGCAGGGATTTTTTGTTTGTCTCCGTATATGATAAATGGAAAAACGCACCAGGAACGGGAGGAAATACGCGGCAAGTCCCGAGGCGCTCAGGAATCGCTTGCTTTACATCCAGACCGGAACATATGAGGCTACAAGGATGACGTTGCATTCGCGTTTAAGGTTAAGTGTTAGCAAATAGCGTACAAGAGTTCTACTGTCTTTATAAACATGATACTTTATAATGACATATGTTTCAACACATTATACCTAATTTTAAAGCACCTAATTATAAACACTTGATATAAATTGGGACATAAGAATATACGCTGGCCTATATAATAATAATAATAATAATAATAATAATAATAATAATAATAATAATAATAATAATAATAATAATAATAATAATAATAATAATAATAATAATAAAAATAAAAGAGTTTATTTAAACAACAAAAGAAAATACAAAATACAAAATAACGTACATTTCTTACTAAATAACCTAAATAAATATGGGAAAAGTGTATCTATCCTGCAATATGTGGTGTGTTATGGTTGTTATGTTTACATTATCTAGTTTGTTCTTTTTAAGGTTGTGTAGTTTTTTGTTTATTTTCTCTAATTTGTGTTTATAATCGGTTTTTATTTATATCTTGCTGGTTCGTTTAAATTAGTGGACTGTATTTCTTGTTGTTTGAACACTCTTTAATATATTTAATTAATGCTTTACAAAATGATAACTTAATACTATGATAATACTGTTCTACACCTAGACGTGTTGCTCTTTTTGATTCTGATCGTTGAATGCGTACTAGAAAAAGAATACTCTGCCGACTCTCATACTAGATGTCCCTTCTATCTGAGGTACCCCTTCTTCTTTTGGTTAACTCTGCCGTCGGCTGGCGTCTCCAGCGTTGACATCCCGCCGAACTTGAAAGATGATGCTTTCAAAGTGTTCTTCTGGTTTCTCTGAGTGGATGGGAAGGGCACATATACTTGCAGTGGATTGCTTAACCTCGGAGGATCGGACTCTAATGCTGACCACCCTAATGATATCGTCTTGACCTAAATGTAGCCGTGTGATTCTGCCGTCGGCCAGGACAGTGGTTGAACGTCGTCTTTCTTTAAAAGGACCAAAGTACCAATCTTCTGTTGTTCTTGGCAATGTTTCTTCCATTTTGTTCTTTTCTGTAATTCGGGTACATATTCTCTTTGCCAGCGTTTCCAAAACTGTTGGCAAATGGCTTGTAAAAGCTGGTATTTAGATAAACGATTCGTGGGCAGTGAGGATACGTCTTCCTCGGGTATGGCCGTCAATGGGCGTCCAATCAGAAAGTGGCCAGGAGTGAGTGCACTGTCGTCGTTGGGATCGGAAGACATGGGAGAAAGTAGTCGGGAATTTAATATAGCCTCGATTTGGGCCAGTACAGTAAAAAGTTGTTCAAACGTTAAATTGATGTTCCCCAGAACCCTGACTAAATGGTGTTCAGTGGATTTAATACCTGCCTCCCAAAGGCCGCCAAATGTAGGCGATCTAGCCGGTATAAAATGCCAGATGATGTTTTCCTTATTACAGTAATTAAAATCATTATTTCTCTCAAGTGACAGTCGTGAAAGTGTATTGTTTGCTCCAATAAAATGTAATGCATTGCCCGAAAAAATATGGCGTGGGTTTCCGCGCCTAGAAACAAACCGTTTCAAGCCTTGAATAAAGTCGTTTGTTGTTAATTGTTCTGGACTTTTTTAATTAGATTATCTGATTTTTGACTTTGACCACTTATTACAGACATCACGTAAATAAAAAAACTGTACCTGCACTGACACAAATAGAAACAATATTATACTATTAATGGATTTTGTTAAATGGTAAATTAATGGAAATGGAAGGGACTTTTTTTTTGTTCCCTCAGGGCTCGTCCGCGGCCTTGCCGCCCCGATAGCACCGCAACCCTTGGTTGATTGTGCATACCCTTAGTCTTACTCCACCCATTCCAAAATCACTGTGCCTTGAACTAGTCTGCACAGCGATTGGTAGGGTGAAGTTTTATATTGCTCTGTCTCCGGTCTAGAGTGACCATAGATCAGTTGTCTTTTCCGGTCCAGAGCTATACACTCACACAAGATGTGCTGGGCTGATTCCTCCCCCTCGCAGCAGAGTCTGCATGCGAGGTCCCCTTCGAACCGCCCCATTTTATGCAGGTGTTTCTTTACGGCCATGTGTCCCGTCAAGAGACCTGTTGTGTTTCTGAGCTGTCCTCTGCTAAGGTTAAGCAGCTCCACAGCTCTCTTTGAACTGGGTCCGTCAATTATTGACTTCCCATGTCTGAGCCCTGGACAGTCCGCCCAGTACACCTTGTGTTGGGTTCTGACCCAGGACTTAATGGCTCCCCTGGCAGTGCTCTTTGACACGCCCAGAGCCGGTTATGGTCCCATAAATGGTTCTGCTGACCCTCTCTTCGTGAGACTGTCAGCTTCTTCATTGCCTTTGACCCCCGAGTGACCCGGCACCCAGATGAGGGATGGAAGGGACTTACGATTCAGTGAACATCTGCTGCACTGCGTTTCTTGATCTGATGTGGCTCAATTGACCAAATGTTGCGGACCAATGATGTCCGCTTGAATATCTTGCTGGTTCGTTTAAATTAGTGGACTGTATTTCTTGTTGTTTCAACACTCTTAAATATATTTAACTAATGCTTTACAAAATGATAACTTAATACTATGATACGACTGTTCTACACCTAGACGTGTTGCTCTTTTTGATTCTGATCGTTGAATGCGTACCAGAAAAAGAATACTCTGCCGACTCTCATACTAGAGGTCCCTTCTACCTGAGGTACCCCTTCTTCTCTTGGTTAACTCTGCCGTCGGCTGGCGTCTCGAGCGTTGACAATCTGGTTTGCTAATAAGAGATGTAGTCTATATAATTTTTTTGTAAGTGTGGTTATGTTGCTGTATTGATGTTTGACCCAGACCCAAACATCATATGGATAAGATGCGTCGATGATATATTAATAATATACGACAATCAAAAAACCAACATAGACAATATCCTGGCGAAAATAAACCAAATCAACAAAAACATAAATTTTACTATAGAAAAAGAATCAAACAACACCATAAACTTTCTAGACTTAACACTAATTAGATAAGAAAACCAGATTGAATACAAGATATACAAAAAACCTACACAAACAGACATCACTATACCTAAACACTCATTACGCCCACACACACACACACACACACAAAATGGCTGCATACAGATACTTAATGAACAGAATGCTAAATGTACCACTCCATAATGACGAACGAGAAAAGGAGCACAACATCATAATACAAATAGCAGAAAGAAATGGATACAACAAGAAAACAATAGAAAAGCTAGTAAACCAAAACAAAAACAAACAAATCAACAAAACGGAAAATAAAACACCAGAAACAAACACAAAATCCACAACAATCACTTATAACCACCACATCAAAAAAATAACACAAACACTCAAACAATATGACTTAAAAATGAGCTACAAAACCAATAACAAAGTAATAAACAAAATAAATAAAAAACAAGAACACAACCCACATGAATTAAACGAAATATATCAAATAGAATGTAACACATGCAATAAAAAATATATAGGAATAACAAAAAAATCAATAGAAACGAGATTCAAGGAAAATATAACAGCATTAGATAAAATCCACATACCTAGCTACAAATCAAACGTAGCTACACACATTCACAACACAAAACACCAAAAACCAGACATCACCTATTTACAAGTAATGAAACATGTTAAAGACCACAAAAAAAATGGAAATCTGGGAACAATACTACATTCAAGAAACAAATAATAGGAAACAATAAGAACAAATCCAAGTACAAACATTTGAACAAAACTTAATACAGGCCATACAAATAGACAAATTATCAAACCACAGTGATTAAGACAGGATACACACGACACAGTCCGAAGGCACACCCAATCAGAAAACAGTAAACCGACCACTAGAAGCTCACGGCGCAGGCGCCACGTACAATCTCAGAAGTAGACCACAGCGGAGCGATAACAGTCAGTAGCGTGTTGATGATGAACCGGGACGGTTCGAAACTGCAGTCCACGCAAATCAATAAGAAATCACAAACGTACAGCAAACAAATAAAGTATATATATATATATATATATATATATATATATATATATATATATATATATATATATATATATATATATATATATATATATATATACGCTCATTTGAAGAAATTTTTTCGAAATTCAAAACTCGCGATCTCCACATTAGTGAATTTTTTTAAAGAAAATTCACTTAAAGGATACAATTTTGTGAGCGACACTGAGTATTCAGTAGTGTGTATCAAAAATGGTATATCAAATTTTTAGCAAATTTCGCTACCATAACCAGCTGACTGCGTCAGGAAATCTATTGTTACGGCGGCTTTGTATAAAATGCAAATCAAGTAATTCAGTAAATCTAACCTACTTTTTGGGTCAAATCAATAGCTGCTGTGCTTATTTACACAAAAATCATATAAAAATCTAACAAAAATCTGTGTTTGGTAAAGAAACGATGATTTTTCATAAAACCTAGTAAAGAAACACCCCCCAATAAGAAGAGCTAATCTTTTACTATTATATTCGCCTCTGTTCACTAGAAAATCCTGAATATACAAATGTAAGCAGATTAATAAATTTATTCAAGATTCCAATCTACTTTCTCCATAGTTACAAATTCACTCACTCTTATCTTGTAATCCGATTTTCTGCTACGAAAACATGTACACAAATTTGTTGACTCAAAAAATAAAACCGATAGCATCTTGCATTCGTTACATTCGGGAAAATACATATTTCAGTAAAAACGGTATCTACAGTCAACATTTCACATACTCAAGAGTAATATAATAATGCTGTTGCCATTGAGAGAAGAGATTTAATTATTGATATGGTCGGTGAAGTATATTTCGACCGTTATATAAGAGCAGAAACAAAATGAGGAAGGTTCCCGGCATACTTTCATATATGTCCGCGTTATTTAGTAGCACAATGTAATAAAGTGTATCCTTTGTAGTTAGAACTACGTATTTAATGACCGAAAAAGTAAAATAAGTTCGGGATGCAGCAAGTGCGTTATAGTACTGAATTTTCATAAAAATAATAAATAATATATTAATGATAAATGCCCAGTTTCAAAAAGCTCGATTAAATATTTAACGGACAATTAATTAATAAAGGCTTCAGATGACCAATCACAGACTATGATTGGGGTTTTTGCCATGACAACCAAATATTTTGAAGCTGTGATTGGTTTTATTAAGCCTTGATTAACTAACCGGCCGTTAAATGTTTAATAGAGCTTTGTGAAACTGGGCATTAGCCTTATATTAAAAAACGACCGGACGCAGTAAGTGCGTTATGGTAGCGAATTTTCGTAAAAATGCTTTTAATGGCTTATTTTTAAAGTGTTACCATCGATACCTCTCTTCACTAAAAATTCAAACGGACCTTGGTTTAGGGATTGAAAAGTTTGGCCATCGATACCTGTCTAATAGCGACTTTTTTTAAAATGAAAATTCGCTAAAAACTACATGTGAGCGGTTTCAATCAAAGTAGGCATGTGCTTCTACAGCATGGCAACAGTAAGTAAGCCATCACAATGTGTCATTTATCTTAAAATATGATCTCGCATTTACGACGACTTCTAAAATATATGAATACTAGGTAAAAGAGAACAATTAGCAACACAAAACGTTACATCTACAACACGCAATAACAATATTTTTCACGACTTTTGAAAAACTAACGTCAAGCATGCGATGCTCGAGCTGATTCACCTCACAGACTGAAATAACTCAGATGACACGGTAAAGTTCCCCCATTCCTACCGTAAGTAAATAATAAAAAAAAACAGCAACGTGAAAAATGAATGACCGGAAGTAATTTGCATTCAATTGAGGGAGAGTGTAATACCTGAATGTAACGTTCTGTTCGGTAAATATTTTAGTAATTCGCCAATTCTCGTCCCTTTTACCAAAATTGAAATATTTCACATATTTCGTTTGGCTTATGCGGTCCGTTCACGCGAAGGCGTATAGGCACGCTACACAGCCAGTGTACACGTTAAAATAACATAACCTTAAAATCCAATTATCTTATGATATATTGTACTAAAATAGCCATAAAGCGCTCCTAGTGAAAGCTCGTGTTCGTATTTTTGCGAAGGAACTGATTAAACACGCAACCAAAACCAATAAATATAACTATCTGTTTGATTTGTATGTGTAATCCAATCGGCAGAGGATCCTTCCATTATCATTAATAATAATAATATTATTAATATTATTTTTAGTGAATTTTCGTAGAAAAAATTCACTATTGGGGAGATTCCGACTTTTGAATTTTGAAAATTTTTTTGCAAACGAACGCGAACTAGGACCCCTAGAACGCATATCCGGGGTCAGTTTCCATTTTTATATGTTTGTATATATATATATATATATATATATATATATATATATATATATATATATATATATATATATATATATATATATATATATATATATATATTGTATATATATATATATATATATATATATATATATATATATATATATATATATATATATATATATATATATATATATATATATATATATATATATATATATATATATATAGATAGATAGATAGATAGATAGATAACTTTATTAGCCTTTGATCAAGTACATACATACTACAGGCACGTCAAAGAATTAGAAAAACCTAAAATGTCAGTCTTAAATATATACAAAAACAGAAGTCAAAAAATAACAACAGCACTTTACATAAAGAACCAACTACAAAAATATACAATCAGTTTACATTAAACCCAAATTTACAGTTAAAACGGTCATTCTCTCCGTTGCTCAGGGCCTGTACACCTTTCAGTAAATTCACTGATATGATAAAAAGAATTTTCAACCAAAAATAATTTCAACCTATGTTTAAAGCAGCTAAGTGTATCCGCAGCCTTAATCTCCTGAGGAAGCATATTAAAATAAAAACAGCCAGCATACACAGGTGATTTCTTGTATGCCATATACTGGTAATTTGTATCACACCGGTAACTCAAAAAATAATGAGCCGATTTTGATTAACTTTGGTGAAAAAAATCCTTTTGCAATTGGCTTGGATAAGTTCGTTAGCCAGGAAAATCTGCCCAGGTTTTCCCGGAAAATTTTGTGTTTTCTTTCGGAAAAAAATTCATATCTCCGGAATTAACAAAGTAAGGGCAACCAAATTTGGTACGCGGGTTTAGATCCTTATAGGTAAATTATCTACCAAAATTTAGCTATGTAGGTCAAAAGATAAAAAAGTGATAGGCATTTAAAGAAAAATAAATTGGGGTTTTCCTCAAAACTTCAAAGTTGGAAATCAAATGTCTCAAGAAGAATGTTTTACAAACCCTGAGGTCTTAGTTTCAACCGTCATTGTCCTTCATTTTACTAAAATATTTCCAGAAAAAATAATTTCAAATAGACCCTTTCTCTGATGCTTGGCAGTAGTCTTAGCTACTGAGTTTGGTATATAACTTTTGTCGAATTTTCGTAAAAAATCGATAAAGCTCAATATATCCGTTATTATAGAAGATATGAAAAAAAATTGTATATATTAATTATAGGGTGTCTTGAGCTACATCCTAAAAAAATATTTCTACAATCACAGGCTGGTCCATAAGTCGTTGGTGATACAAATTTTCTTTTTTTTTAATCAAACATGCCTTATGTTAATGCATTTTTGCATTTTACATCGAAGTATAATGCATGTTTGTAAGAAAAGAAATTCTGGATGCAGCAAGTGCGTTATGGTAGCCAATTTTGATCAAATGCTTCATATTTGAATAGCCCAATTTACTATTAACCTATAAGGTTGACCAAGAAACGAGTTTTTGCGGGAACACTTTAAGTTTACTTTTGGAAATTTCTGTACATTTTCACACAATAAAGTTATTTTTATAAAACATGGCACATTGTTTTTACTATATAAGTTATACTGGTAACCAAAATTGATGCCTGCTTTTAAAAAAAGAAACACACATATTTTCAATAAAAACATTTTTATGAAAATTCACTACCATAACGCACTTGCTGCGTCCGGAGTTTTATTCTCTTAAATAATACAACAAGTTTATTTAATAATTCTTAGACTTTCGTACATGGGTGACAAGAATGTCATAAGTTATAAAATGTCAATTCACAGATATTGGCCTCCAAAGTTTTTGACATAATAATATACTTACTTTCCAAAAAATCCGTACAGCCAGTAAGGGTCGATCAATACTAATGAAATTTTATATAGTCAGTCTTGTCTCTGATAAGAAATGATAAAAATATGAACAAAAATGTTAACAGGGGCAAACATTTTTTATTTTGTTTTATCAAAAAATTATCTCCTTAAACTTGAGTAAGGCTAGATGTATTCTCACCACAATTAGAACCGTAGAACGGTTTCGCTCTAATTAGAGCTCGTCAGTACGGCATACTAATTGTAGCGAAAATATATATTTTTTTGGATACAGAAGGGGGAAATGCTCATGCAGACCCCATTCACGGCTCCGTAGGTGCCGTGAGATATCAAGGTACTGTGAGACTGTACTCACTAAAACACCCTCCCTGGGAGTACCGGACCTTAGTCCATACCTCCGTCGGAGAGATTTCACACAATGACTTTTTGGGTATGAATGTTTCCATTCTGTTTTTGCCGCGGGGGCGTCAGCGGGTAAGTATAAGCTTTGGACGCTTATGCTTATGTGGAAGTTGCTCATCGGTGGCACTACGGAGAAGAGCATTTGGGTGAGAAGCGGCTTTTGCGAACTGAGTTGTGGATAGTTGAGTTATAAACTCAAGTATCGAAGATCAATGTGAATTTGGCTGTTTCGGACAAACCATGGTGCTCCGGTAACCATTCTCAGAATTTTGATTTGAAGGGTCTTGTTGTGAGTTGCGGTCGCGGTGGCCCATGCAGGTGATGCATAGGTCAAGGCTGGCCGGATAATGACTTTGTACATTAGCAACTTATTGTTCATGGACAATTTGGATTTTCTATTTAGAAGTGGGAACAGCTTCGAAATGAACATCGAGGCTTTTTTTCGGGCGTGATCGACATGGGGGCGCCATGTTAAGTGTTTGTCGAGGTAAACCTCGAGGTATTTGGCGGAATCTTGCCAGGGAATTAGACGGTTGTCTAATGAAACGTGTTCGTGAGGTGTGTGTCTCCTCATGGAAAATAGGACAGCTGAACATTTATCGGGGTTTATGGCTAGAAGGGATTTCCTATACCATGATTGCAGCTCGACTACGGCGGTCTGAAGTCGTTCGGTTATTATCCTCGGCTGAGTGGAACTGCTGAGGATGGTAGTGTCGTCTGCGTACAGTGCGTATGTCACGTTTAGGGGGGCTGTCGGAATGTCTGCGACAAATATATTGTGCAGCAGAGGGGAGATAGCAGAACCCTGCGGGAGACCAGCCGTGGCTGAGTACGTTCTAGATCTGGCTCCCAGATATTTGACCTGGTACTTCCTCTGTTGTAGGTATGACCTGATTAGCAGATTCAGAGGGAGAGGATAATTAAGTGATAGAAGTTTGTTTAGGAGGCCCGCATGCCAAACCCTATCGAAGGCTTGAGCAATGTCAAGAAATATTGCACCAGTTGACTTGTTTTTATTAAATCCTTCGGAGATATTTTCCACCATACGAAGGACTTGGTCTGTGGTGTAGTGCTGGTGTCTGAAACCGAATTGTTCGTCCGGGAGGATATGATTTTCTGAGGTGAATGAAGCTAGCCTTTTCTGAATCAATTTTTCGGCGATTTTGCCGATGACTGGTAGTAAGCTAATGGGCCTGTAGTTCTGAGGGAACAGCGGATCTTTGCTGGGTTTCGAAGTGTTGATAATGTCGGCAAGTTTCCACATGGAAGGAAAATGTTGAAATCGCAGCATGGCATTCATAATCGTAACTAGGAATACCACGGCTTTGCGGGGGAGGTTTTTCAGGGCTACGTTGGAGATTTCATCGTATCCCGAAGGTTTCCTATTTTTTAATGATTTGATTATTTCGGAAACTTCTTCGAAAGTTGTGGGCTCGATAGTTGTGTCTGGGGTTGCGCGCAGCGCACTCTTGACGTGGCGGTGCGTTCTTGATACATGCGACAGATCTACGTTGTTATAATTCGGGCTGAATTGCAACTCCAGATGATCTGCGAATGCAGTAGCTTTCTCCGCATCCGTGTATACGACACCGTTAAGTGAAGAATTGTCTTGGGTAGACAGGGTTTGCAGGCGCTCCTCCCAACGATTGTTGCGGAGTTCTTGTAGGGCGGATCGTACTTGTTTGATGAATCTGTTTGCGTCTCGTTTGTCGGTGGGGTTTCCGGTGCGTTGAGCTAGTCTACGCACACGGTTTTTTTCGAGTATCATTTCTCTGATATTGGACGGAAATTGTGGCAGATTGCTCGGGGCGGGGTACGTCCTTGATTCATATTCGATAGAACATTGAATTTTGGACTGTATATTATCCACTGCACCCTCGAGTTCGGGGATGCTGCGGATAACCGGAATATTGTCAAGGGTGATTTTAAGGTGATCTGTGAAAACTGACCACAGTACCTTTTAGTGAATTTTCTTAAAAAAAATTCACTAATGAGGAGATCCCGACTTTTGAATTTTAAAAAAATTTCTTCAAATGAGCGCTAATTAGGCACCCCAGAAAACATATCCAGGGTCAGTTTCAATTTTTATATGTTATATATATATATATATATATATATATATATATATATATATATATATATATATATATATATATATGTATATATATATATATATATATATATATATATATATATTATATATATATATATATATATATATATATATATATATTTATATATATATATATATATATATATATGTATCACACCGATAACTCAAAAAATAATAGGCCGATTTTGATTAAATTTGGTGAAAAAATTCCTTTTTCAAATGGCTTGGATGAGTTCGTTAGCCAGGAAAATCTGTCCAGGTTTTCCCGGAAAATTTTGTGTTTTCTTTCGAAAAAAAATTATATCTCCGGAATTAACAAAGTAAGGGCAACCAAATTTGGTACGCATGTATATATCTTTAAATAAGTCACCTACCAAAATTTAGCTATGTAGCTCAAAAGACAAAAAAGTTATAGTCATTTAAAGAAAAATAAATTGGGGTTTTCCTCAAAACGTCAAAGTGGCGATTTAAAATGTCAAAATTGGCAACATTTAGGCAAGTTACTTGAATCTAATATGGGCTATAGAAATAAAATGTCTCAAGAAGGATGTTTTACAAACCCTAAAGTCTTAGTTTCAACCGTCATTGTCCTTCATTTTACTAAAATGTTTCCAGAAAATTCATTTCTAATAGACCCTTTCTATGATGCTTGGCAGTAGCCTTAGCTATAGAGTTTATCGTTTAATGGTATATAATTTTTGTCGAATTTTCGTAAAAAATCAATAAAGCTCAATATATCCGTTATTATATAAGATATGAAAAAAAATTGTATATATTAATTATAGGGTGTCTTGAGCTACATCTTAAAATAATATTTCTACAATCACAGGATGGCCCATAAGTCGTTGGTGATACAAATTTCCTTTTTTTTTTAATCAAACACGCCTTATGTTATTGCATTTTTGCATTTTCCATCGAAATATAATGCATGTTTGTAAGAAAAGAAATTCTGGACGCAGCAAGTGCGTTATGGTAGCGAATTTTGATCAAATTTTTCATATTTGAACAGCTCAGTTTGCTATTAAGATATAAGGTTGACCAAGAAACGTGTTTTTTCGGGAACACTTTACGTTTACTTTTGGAAATTTTTGTACATTTTCACACAATAAAGTTATTTTTATGAAACATGGCACATTGTTTTTACTATATAGGTTATATTGGTAACCAAATTTGATGCCTGCTTTCTTAAAAAAAAACACATATTTGTTATTAAAAACATTTTTATGAAAATTCACTACCATAACGCACTTGCTGCGTCCAGAATTTTTTTCCTTGGGAGAGCGGGTTCGTCGCTGACGTCGCGGAGCTGCAATATGACTGGGTTATGGTCCGACGAGAGGTCGTTTTGGGTTGATATTTCATGGAGAAGGGTCGTGTTCGACATGATTATTATGTCGAGCACGTAGGGTCTACCCGCACTGCCGAAGTGTGTGGGTATTTGGGGAGAGTCAACCGTGCAGTTTGCATGGTTTTCGACATAGGCTTGGAGGATTTTCCCATTTGTGTTGGCATTACGAGAATGCCAATTGGGATGTTTGGAATTTAAATCGCCAGCAATTATTATGGTCTGGTTGGTATCGAATAAGAGGTCTAGATCGGCGTCTAGAATTCTCTTTTGGTGGAGGGTTATATGCATAAATGAGCTTTATTGGGCCTGCAGAGGAAGTGTTGACTCCGATTTGCGTAGCTTCGATATTTTAGCGAAAATACACCTATAAAGTAATACGGTTATGGTAGCCAGCCTCAAAGCACAACGTGAGATGTAAGACAGGAGTCGCCATCTCCTTGCGGAACCAACCAGAATGTTGTTACGACAGTTCGAAATAACACAAAATGTTATAAAATAAAGACTATGTAAAACCAATTAAAAATTTGGTAAGTTATCAGCCCTGGCCCTCTTCGATAATTTACAAAATTGTTAGTTGGTTGTACATAGTCTCTATTTTAGAACATTTTGTGTTATTTCGAGTTGTCGTGACAACATGCTACTTTGTTCCGCAACGAGATGGCGACACCTGTCTTACATCTCACTTTGCGCTGTGAGGCTGCTACCATAGTCGGATTTCTTTAGTATAGCGTACTGACGAGCTCTAATTAGAGCAAAACCGGTCTACGCTTCTATTTGTGTTGTTTTTGTTTCGTTCCTTTAACGTTGGCCTATTTCCCGTGACTATGGCTAATCACCAACGCCAGGGTGCAGTTTCACCTCACTATCTTGGAAATTATGCCGAACCCCTGCCTTTCTGTATAGAGGGTAGGGATCTTTAACGTGCCCAACATCGCATGGACACGGGACCGACGGCTTTACGCCCCCTCCGAAGGGCGTAACGTGCAGACATTCAATTTGCTCAAATACAATGCCAGAACCTCGGTTAATGTTAATGTTACCGTTTTTTTTTACTGAAAAAGGGAAAGGAAAACCCCGGGATTGAACCCAGTACCCTTTGGTTTACAGTCATACGTTCTTTCCCCTGAATCACCGAGGCTCTCTTCTAATTGTGGTGAGAATACATCTAGTCTTACATACATTGTCCCTATATTAGGGAAGAAATGGGCCAGGGCTGACAATTTATAAAACTGTTAGTTGGTTGTACATAGTTTCTATTTTGTAACATTTTGTGTTATTTCGAGCTGTCGTGACAACATACTACTTAAATTTGTGTTTTAAGCAATATTTCGTAGCGATTTGTGCTCAATTTATTAGGTCTAGGCGCCGTTTATGGAACAATGACAAGCGTTTAACCGAATTCAAAAAGGGGTGTATTGTTAGTATGCGGCTAACCGGTCTTTCAATCAGACACATTTTCGACCGCATAGGACGCAGTGTGTCAACAGTGCCACAGTGTTCGTCCAGGTGGCCTGAAGAAGGAATTCATAACTGTATGGATCCGGACGACCTCGAGCAACTTCAGCACAGAAAGATCGTTGTTTGAGGAATGCGGCTTTACAAGAAATAGTTTCCACAACACGGTGGATTGGAAATGATTGATTGATTGGGCGTTTTATAAAAAAAATACTCTATGGCAACGATATATCGCAGTATACGCGCTTTTTGACTTCGATATGGTGCTGCTCGGCTCACATTGTTTCTATTATATAGGTTATACTGGCAACCAGAAAAATAGACATACTTACTATTAAAAACATTTTTATGAAAATCCACTACCATAACGTTTAAATTGTATTAAAATTTATCAACTTTTACTGATATTATTGAAACTCTCTCTTTCTTTCTCTGTCCCTATACTATATATATATATATATATATATATATATATATATATATATATATATATATATATATATATATATATATATATATATATATATATATATATATATATATATATATATAATTACGAAAGTTCACTAACAAGGTACATTCTGCAAAAAAAAACCAAAAAAGTGAAAGTTTATTAGACTTAACATTTTGTGATGTTAAAAAACTTAAAAGAGAAGAAACTACAGTTTATATAGCTGCTAAATTTTTATAGCCCAATCCTTCGGCTACCATAAAAGCATTTAAATCAATTTCTTAGCGACGCGGAAGTTTAAAAGCGACTCTACTAGTGTCATCAAGTTGAAATGAAAATGTTCCCATCATGAAGAGGTCTCATAAAACGGTCACAAAAGCCCATTGTGATATGGGATATTTATTGGCCGATATAACAATGCAGCAATCGAATTTGACTCGTTTGTCCTTTCATCACATTAAAGTACCGATGAATATTCAGCTCGTGTTGATATGATTATTGAACAATGCCCTACTTTGTTGTCATCACTTTTATCTGAAAATGGATCATCAATATTGGCATACGCAGGGTTGGATGCGTAGATATTGAATGGTACGTGGAATCCAGGGAAGCACTTGGTAATTTCACACGAATGAAATAATTGTTATTTTCTTCACAAAAAATATAATGTTAATAAGTCCAGGTTTGCTTAACTTAAAAAATCTCTAGACGCAGCAAGTGCGTTATGGTAGCGAATTTTCTTTAAAAGAGGCAGGTTTCTAAAAACAGTTTTTTGAAAAGCGTCGGGAGCTAAACTGCAAATTTACCGAAAATTCGCTACCAAAACGCACTTACTGCGTTCAGATTTCTTCTTACAAACGCATCATATTTCGATAAAAAATGCAAAAATGCATTAACGAATTGTTTTACGAAAATTAGCTAAAAAAATTATACACCCCCGCTCACTCCTGGTCCCATAACTTCCTTGGAGAGTATAAACAAGAAATTTTTCTTGGGGTTTGTGGATCCAAGGTGGAGCCTAGGCAGCTTTCTGAAAACAGTTTTTTGAAAAGCGTTCGGGAGCTAAACTGCAAATTTACTGAAAATTCGCTACCTAAACGCTTTTACTGCGTTCAGATTTCTTCTTACAAACGCATCATATTTCGATAAAAAATGCAGAAATGCATTAACGAATTTATTCTACAAAAATTAGCTAAAAAAAATTATACACCCCTGCTCACTCCTGGTCCCATAACTTCCTTGGAGAGTGTGAATAAGAAATTTTTCTTGGGGTTTGTGGATCCAGTGGGGAGCCTAGGCAGGTTTCTGAAAACAGTTTTTTGAAAAGCGTTCGGGAGCTAAACTGCAAATTTACCGAAAATTCGCTACCAAAACGCACTTACTGCGTCTAGATTTTTTCTCACAAACGCATCATATTTTAATAAAAAATGCAAAAATGCATTAACGAATTTGTTCTACGAAAATTAGCTTAAAACAATTATAGACCGTGAAACCATAAACTTCACTAAACCTACAAATAAATATCCAAAAAGGCACCAACTTAACTAAACTGACACCCAAAGCATCAAAGAAATGGTCTATTTGAAATGAATATTATGTAAGTATTTTAGTAAAATGAGGGGCAATGACGGCTGAATCTGAAACTTAAGGGTTTGCAGAACACTCTTCTTGCAACATTTTCTTTTCATAATCGGTATTTGTTTCACGTTCTTTGCCAAAACATTGCCAATTTTGACGTTTAAAATTGCGAGTTTGACGTTTTGAGGAAAACTCCAAAATTTGTCTCTTTAACTGTCCATAACTTCTTTGTCTTTAAAGCTAGATACCAAAATTTTGGTACAGAGTTGACTCTTTATAATACAAACACGCGTATCATTTAGTTGCCCTTACTTTATTATTTGCGGAGATATGCATTTTTTTAGAAGGAGAACACAAAATGTTCCATGAAAACCTGGTCCGATTTTCCTGGCTAACGAACATGTCCAAGCCACTTGCAAAAGGAAGGTACTCACCAAACTTGATCAAGATTGGTTTATTATTTTTTGGTTTATCGGTCGGATATATATATATATATATATATATATATATATATATATATATATATATATATATATATATATATATATATATATACAGATCTCCTCATTAGATAATTAATAAAAAATCGCTAAAAGCACAATATAGGGGCATGGTAAACTATGACATGCTTTTAGTGAATTTTCATTAAGAAAATTCACCAATAGAGAGGGATCGATGGTGGGACTTTTATTATTACACACAACTGATCACCACAGAATAATTCACATGAACATTATCTGTCAAGCGCTGCTAAGGTAACTTCAAGCATTTGTTTTCAAAGCATTCTTAAATCGCACAAAGCGTTATAGCATGAAAATGTTTAAAGTCGTATTTGTCAGAATCGGTTCATTCCTTCGTATCACAACAAGAAATACTTTTTTGGATAATTTTTGCTGCTATTTGACATGCTGCTCTCTAAATTCATTAATTAGTTAAAACAATAAAGTTGTGGGGCATAGATCGAAGGTTAAGGTCAGGTTGGCCCCTTTGGCACTGGAGTATTTGCATCATATTTGGTACATTAATCTACTAGTAATATCACTAGTAATATATGTCGTTTGTAAAACATCAAATTACTAATAGAACAATTTACGTAAAAGAGCTTAAAATAAAAAATAATACTTTTTTGACACCTGTATCTCCGTTAACATTATGTTTTCGAATTTTTAGTTAATTTTCATTAAGAAAATTCACTAATAGAGAGGTATTGATAGTGAGACTTTCGGAAAATTTCTTCAAATGAGTGCAAATTTTCTTAGTAAAAAATTAAAAACTATTTTTTAAACGCAATATCTCTCAAATTGTCTAAGTGACTGGAACGAATATTTACAACTTAAAAGAACGTAGACAGACGAGGTCGTGTACCGATTTTCAAGTCGTTTGATCAAAGGAAAATAAAAACATCTTTTTTGGTTTTTACGATATTTGAAAAAAAACTAAAATGACGCATTTTCGAAAATACGCTGTATTTTCTTTATTTATGAAAATTTCTAAAATCTATAAAAACTTTCTCATAGCAAATTTTTACGTAGGGAACGCCTGTGTAGTCAGATTCCATTTCCAACGTTTTGATAGTTTGGAACCATCATTAACTTTGTTTTTTCATATGGGCGCCATATTGGATTTTCACGGTTTTGAAAAGCCCTGCCTTGGTCTTTACAAATATGTATCACACTTAGTGAAAAAAGTTAGGCTATGGGTTGAAAAACGAAAAAATATGATTTTGTTGCGAATTTGGCAACGTCGCACGAAGAACAACTCACATTTAAGGTGATTCTACTGCATTTAATCTCTTAACTACAATGAATAACAGGATATCCTTATAAGTAATATTTTATCCTATGTGAAAATTTTTGAAAACATAGAAATTACCCTTTTTTGAAATTTTTAACGCAAAAAGGAAAGGAAAAAACAATAATGTGTCAAACGACATAATAATTAGCAAAAGTAAATGTCTAATTTAACGTTTAAAATGCGACCCATTTGCTTCCATACATTTCGCACTTTTTTTTTAATCACCGATCTGGTAACTCGATAAATTGTGTTACAGCTAACATCGTTTATGATATATCACACTGGTACTGTGCAACAGAAAATAACGTCAAAAAAGCCATAGTTTTGAGAAATACATTTCGCACATTTTTTTTAATCACCGATCTGGTAACTCGATCAATTGTGTTACGGTTAACATCGTTTATGATATATCACACTTGTACCGTGCAACAGAAAATAACGTTAAAAAAAGCCATAACTTTTGAGAAATACATGAACGAATTGAATTATTATTTCTCAGAACACCAATATGACCCAAAAATCATTTAAATATACGGAATAACCAAAAGCTCAGTAAGTAATTTGATGACATATATTTATCCGTGATACATTAATGCTCTAGTAGGCTCCGGTTTTTAGACGAATGAAAATTTTTAAATCTGTCACGAGTTCTGTCAGAACTGTGAACGCTTATCTTTATTTATGTCTTGACTCGGGCGTAGTGCTCAGAATGGCAGAAAATTTCTCGAATGAAGAGAAGTTTGATATGTTAGTATCATATATTAGAAATGAAAGGAATGCGGATAAGGCTGTCAACAATTATTTGGAAAATTAGCTGGATAGACGAGAACCCAACAAAAGGTATTTCTCTAAACTTGTTATGAATTTACTTGAAATCGCAGCTTTTGGGAAACCTCGGTCTAAGAATTATGAGAAGGATAGTGAAAATTCTGACAGAAGTATTCGAAAATATTTTCATGAGAATCCTATGTCCTCTACAAGGATTGCTGGCAGGGAGCTACATATTGCTAAGTCAACAGTTCACGACGTTTTGAAAAAACAACATTATCGTCCGTATAAGCCCACCATCGTACAAGGACTCCGAGAAGGAGATTTTAACAGAAGAGTAACTTTTTGCAATTGGTACCAGGGAAAATGTCAAATTAATTTGAACTTTGAAAATAACATTGTATGGACGGACGAAACTTATGTTACAAATTGCGGAATATTCAACAAGCACAATCGTCATTATTGGGCTACCGAAAACCCTCAGCTGCGGGAACAGCGTAGATTGCAAGTTCGATTTGGCTTTAATGTTTGGTTTGGAATGTGTGGTGAGATATTTTTCGTTTTATTCTGAAAAATAATTATTCTTCTATCCTTTGAATTATTTTAATATTCCTATCGTAAGAAGAAATTAAACTATTTTATTTTAATAGGAAATCAACTAATTTGACCCTTTATTTATGATCAAACATTGACAGGACAAAGATACCTTGCAATGTTGCAAAATGAAATACTACCAGCAATTATGGAAGTTCTTCCAGATAATGAGTTCCGTAATGTATGGTTTCAACATGACGGCTGCCCCGCCCATAATTCCAGGAAAGTACAATTTTTTTATTTGATATATTTGGTGAATGAATAATATCTAACAGTGGCCCCGGTGCGGTGGCCAGCGAGGTCTCCCGACCTCACTTCATTAGACTTTTATTTGTGGGGACATGTTAAAAACGAAATCTATGAATTTGATCTCTCAGAAAGCAGAGATGTCCTCGAACAGCGAACGCGGGATGTTCTGTCCAATGTTAACCGTAACACAATTCATCGTGTTACCAAATCGGTGATAAAAAAATTTGAGAAATGTATGGAAGCAAATGGGTCGCATTTTGAACGTTAAATTAGACATTTTATTTTGGCAATTATTATGTCATTTGACACATTATTGTTTTTTCCTTTCTTTTCTTCACATAGGAGAAACTATTACTTATAAGGATATGTTGTTATTCATTGCAGTTAAGAGATTAAATGCAGTAATCACCTTAAATGTCAGTGTTTCTTCGTGCGACGTTGCCAAATTCGCAACAAAATCATATTTTTTCGTTTTTCAACCCATAGCCTAACTTTTTTCACTAAGTGTGATACATATTTGTAAAGACAAAGACAGGGCTTTTCAAAACCGTGAAAATCCAATATGGCGCCCATATGAAAAAACAAAGTTAATGATGGTTCCAAACTATCAAAACGTTGGAAATGGAATATGACTACACAGGCGTTTCCTACGTAAAAATTTGCTATGAGAAAGTTTTTACAGATTTCAGAAATTTTCATAAATAAAGAAAATACAGCGTATTTTCGAAAATGCGTCATTTTAGTTTTTTTCAAATATCGTAAAAACCAAAAGAGATAAAATAAAAAGTAAACTAAATGACATTCAATTAAAAACAGAATTGTCTACAACTTTCCCCATTTTACCGCATTCCTATCTGTAACAGTTTCGGAGATCGCAATACATGCATCACCAATTTCGGGCACAGTGTATGTTTATAAACATATAAAAATATAAACGGACCTTGGTTTTGGGTTCTAGAGACCCAAATTCGCACTCATCTAGAGAAATTTTTCTGAAAGCTTTTCATCGTGACATCTCTATTAGCGATTTTTTCTTTTCGCTAAAAGACTGTTTTTCTTGTACATATTTGAGTATATAAGAAACGGGCTAAAAAGATGTAAATACATTACTGGAAGAAACTAAAAGTCCGAAAAGGCGAAAGTTCCACGTGCCATTGGAAAAGTTGAAGGAGAAACCAGGTTGAAGAGAATAAAGTAGGAACAGGGGAAAATCGGGACCTGGAAGTAGATAAGAAAACACAATAGAAAGAGGGACGTCTTGGCTCGCACTCAATCATGAATACGCACCGTAACTCCGGAATTTCGATCGATTTACTAAACTTTTATGCTGTCCTATTATCACCATAAGACTTAATCTATTATGTAAACACCAACATCATTCTGCTTCTCCATTTTATTAATATCATCTCTTCACCAAATTAATTGGACTTTCGTGAACATATTTTTGTTGTTAACTACGATTACCGAATTCTTAGAAAACACAGCTTTAGCAGCCGACAGATTATTTTCAAAATTATCTAAACTATTGACGACTAAAATATTTAGTATATCCGCCTTTGATCATTTTATTAAACTTTATACTATGCAGTTATTATTTTGTTGCTAATTAAGAGAAGAGAGAAATTTTTCAAATGAGCTTATTTTATTACCTCTAAACCTTATACTCTATATTTATATTTACACTTATACCTCTAAACTTTATACTATGCGGCTATTTTTTTCCCAACAACAGGGATATGTGTGTGCCGATATATATATATATATATATATATATATATATATATATATATATATATATATATATATATATATATTGTGAGGGCTAAAATCAGGATAAGGTTAGCTTTCCCTAATATGGGGAGGTTTCCACGGGATAACCTTATCAATACGGCTTTATTACGGGATTTTCTCAGGCGCCAGCAGCGAGGGTTTCAAGGAAGACGCTGCGCTCCCTCAGGACTATATCTCTGTCCTCGGTTGCTATTTACAGCTACCCGGACCCGGGGTAAACTTCAGTGGAGACTTGGTTCACCTAAGTCCTCAGGCGAAGTCTCTCAGGACTCCTTAATTATGACTTGTGTATTAGATATCAGAATGTTGCGTATTTGGTTGGGGTGGATTGGTTGGGAAGCGTTAAATGAAACACCGTATAAAACAAATGATCTATTTACAAAAGTATTGGTGGCGAAATATTTACAAAATATGTACAAAGAAATATTTACACAGGAGTTTCCCCCGGAATACCACACGTTTAAACTAACTTATTGGATAACAAATCAATTTATTAGAGACCAGAGGCAAAAACCAAAATATTCGCGAGTTATGCGGGCGGTATCATGTAGAGGGGTTGTGAATTCTAAGCCGGTAAGCAGACAGAAGCGTTCCGGGATCGCCAAAGCAAGGTACCGGGCAGATGGTCGATTTAAGCAGGCATGTAATATGCGAATTAAAAACCAACACTTGGTGCAATATCAACATCAGCTAACGGCTTGTTCTAATTCCTACTATCAATAATTAATTACGGACCCTCAAGCATGCGATGCAGTCATACAGACCTTCTACGACCTGAGGAAGTGTCTTCCAAGGGAGATGGGAATTTCCCCTCGACAAAATAAAGAGAGTCCCCTCTATCAAGTTGAAAAAAAAAACAAAGCCTTCAAACAGTGCCGTCAGGACGGCTGGGACACCGGGTATCGCCAGACTGTTTCGATCGCCAGTAATGGTGGAGACCTACTGCAGCCCGAAATATCCCAGCTGTCGTCCAGATCCAGGACCACGAGGGCTGCGCCACGGGAGACCACTTTGGGTGACTTGATCGTGACTAGACCGCCACCGGGTTCAAATCAACTCGCAGTCAGCCGCTTTGCTAGTGCCCTCGCGCTCTCGGGAAGACTCCAGCTCAGGAACGCAACCCTTGCGCCTCCCGAAGGAAACAAAGAAGAGCCCTCCTACGAAGATTGAACACGGCAATTCTTTACAATAATGCCGCTAGGACGGTCGGGACACCGGGTATCGCCAGACTGTTTCGATCGCCAGTAAGGGTGGAGACCTACTCCAGCCCGAAATATCCCAGCTGTCGTCCAGATCCAGGACCACGAGGGCTTCGCCACGGGAGACCACTTGATCGTGACCGCCACCGGGTTCAAATCAACTCGCAGTCAGTCGCTTTGCTAGTGCCCTCGCGCTCTCTGAAAGACTCCAGCTCAGGATCGCAACCCCAGTTACTCCGAAGCTCGCTAAGCGTCCCGCTCCCCAAGCAGTGCTCACCCTCCCCCCGAACGTCCAGGAGGCCGAATCTCGCCGGATTGTTTCTATTACCAACACTGTTGGAAATCTATCGCAGCCCGTAGTACCGTTACTGCAGCCGGTCACCGAAACTGTAGGTGCTGCGCCACGGGACACCACTTTGGGTGACTTGATCGTGACTAGACCGCCACCGGGTTCAAATTAACTTGTAGTCAGCCGCTTTGCTAGTGCCCCCACGCTTCCGGGAAGACCGCAGCTTTGGAATGCGAGCCCCGGCTCCTCCAGGTCGCTCCGCTGACACTAACAGAAGTGAACGATGGACTTATTTATGCGAAGCTCCGTTGCGGCCGCCTGTCTGAAATAAAACCATTGACAAACACAACAACATTCAAAACCTTTTCCACACTTGGACTTTCAACGTCACCTCTGGCGAAGGCCACCAAGCGCGCTAAGGTGCCCGCCGACAGAGAGAGACGCCGATCCGTGGAATTCCCTTTGATAGAGGCCCTGTGCTACCGTACAGCTATAGAGACAGCGACCTACCTAAACGAAGCGGAAATGAGCGGCCTGCTGAAGACGCCGTTCTCCACTTGCCACAGCTGCTAACTCTACACAGCTGGTGCACCTAACCAATCGCTGCTTACTCCTCTCCCACGGCCGGCCTGCTAAATTCGCTACTGAAATACACAATACAACCAAACACGAAGACTCTAGACGCGGACGGTGGCTGCTTCCTCTCCGTGACTGGTTCTGCTCTCGCTGAAAAAGAACTAAATTGTTCAGCGCGTCACGGCGGACCTGTTGGCTCTCGCTGCAGTCCTGCACGGTTAACAATTTCTGCGCTGCGAGGTGCGCGTAGGTCGATTAAGTGGGCCTGCCCATCTGTCCCCGCTTTCATCGCTTTGCATACCTAAGGCCCTGCTTGGGCGATCACATCCCGGCATCATGCCTGCCTCTCCACCGGCCGCCTCGACGCGCTCTCGAAACTATATTTTATTAAATATTTGCGAATATTTTAATAACAAAATGAAATTAAATTAAATGCAGATGGGATGGATCTATTCCCCTGTTAACTAATTAGATTATCTAATGATATATATATATATATATATATATATATATATATATATATATATATATATATATATATAAACCAACCAGCAAAGTTGTTTGTTTTATAATTCGAATGTTCTGTGGTTATTTTGTTTGTGTTGTAGAAACACAATTGGTACGCCCCTGTCTCTTTTACCTGCATTCTGTTGCACTATCTTTTAATTTCTACCTAGAATTACTTATCTCTCTATTTCACAATCTTTTTCAATTTGCTGGTAGTCTTTATCCTCTGGTCTCTGTATAAATGTCTGCATTCAGTTTCCGCCTGAATAATGCCATACAAAGATTACATATTTACCGTTAGGTCATGTCCTGTAAATAGCTTTATCTGTATTTGTCGTGTTTTTAAAATTCACCCATTGGATTTATTTATACGGAATATTACTTGACCCGGTTGGAAATCCTGCATTACTGACATTATGTCAACTATGTCAATCAGCGCTACCTGAAAGCACCATAAAATCAGACCTTTCGCAAAGCACAATTCAGTTGTGCAACAGACCTCCCCTTCTTAGCTCCTTGGGACTCCGATATCCCAATATCCCTCTTAAACACCGCTCGTGTGCTTAAGTCGGTTCAGTTCTACAATTCAGTACTGCAACGAATCTCATCTTCCTAGCTTCTTGGCACTTCTGAGATCCCAATCTTCTACTTAAACACCGCTCGTGTGGTTAAGCCAGTTCAGTTCAGGTTCCATCTTCGGACTGAAATTCTGTTTGTACAGTAATACCGTGAATATTCAGAATTCTGTAATTAATTACTACGTATACTTTGAATATAATGTTGCGGGCACGATGCCGATCTAAAGTGTCACGCAAATAAAACGTTAGTTGACGTGAGCCTAGATGGCGCAGAGGGAATCGCGCTTGCCTCCTAAGCAGAAAGTTACGCGATCGAATCCAGTTCGATGAATGTATATGTTCTTTTTGTTTTATGTTGACATTTGGAGAAACAATAGTGCACATATTTCATACGTTTTGAACAAGATCTCATTTTTGTTTAAAACGCCTAAATTCACCTTTGAGTCTGAAATTATAATTTTGTTATTGTTGATACTGAAAAAAAAACCGGTTTGAGTGAAACGAAATCATACTGGCGATTAATAAGGAGAAATAACTGCTACGTTTATAATTTGGCAGATACTTTACTTTTCTAAATGTGAATTAAGTTTCCTTCTGAAAATCTTCTGTATAACTTTAATGAAATTTGTAACACAAGTTTCTTTTAAAGAGACTTACACTATCTACGGATATAGCAAAATTTAGTTGTTTAACTTTATAGAACATTGAGTTTTGGGCATTTTTCTCGAAAGGAGTTAGGATACAAGATTTTTTTGATAATAGAGAGACCTCGATGGTAACACTTTTGAAAGAATTCTTCAAATGTGCGCGTACTAGGACCTCTAAAGTCGATCTTCAAGGTCTGTGTATGTTTAGAGTATTAACTTTACTAATATGCCGTATAATGATAGTGTACAATTCTTATGAAAATTTGCTACTATAACGCACTTGCTGCGTCCAGAAACTTTTTATTTTTACTTCCATATCGTCATGTGGAAGTATGGCATCGGGACAAAAATTTCAAAAATATTTTTTCGCTTAAACGTCGCAACAAGTGTCAAAACATATAAAAAACATGATTTTGAAACGAAATTTTTTGTGTCTGTCGGTCTGTATGTCTGCCTGTTTGTAGCCACGATAACTTCAGAATGAAATGAGATATCGTCTTAAAATTTGGCATACAGTCAGCACCCGACAAGCGGACGGTTCGGAATGTTTTTGGGTAAAATTGGTAGGGAATGAATGAAGGATCATTTGGTGAACATTGATATTTTTTCGTTAAAACTCTAGTAATATAGCGTTTTAGAAGTTTATAAGTTCAGGAATACGAATATTTTGTTTGTGGTCAAGTCATGGTCATGTCTTTCTGAGGAGAGTAAATTATCACAGCTATGTGAAAGTTATGATTTAATTTGCAGCACTATTTATTATTGATGTCTAATATAACTTTAAGGTATTGAAAAAAGGATATAATATATGTAGATTAAATTTTATGCAAATTCCTATTGGAGAAGAAATAGCAAGACGTTATTCTTATTACTCCCAATGGCTTTTCTTATACTTTTTTTTAAATGTTTTTGAGTTGTACTAGCAAAAGCGAACAGAGAACAGAATAGAACAGTGATGTGAAGAAGAGCCACAGAACACCGCATACTGTGCTCACCGAGGTAGAGTCGACTATTTCGTTGTCAAGTTGAGATCGTTGTTTGCTGCTCGGCTTGATAGCGAATGGAAAACGAGAAAACGTGTCCTGCAGATAGATCACGGGGCCCATTGAAATATTTTCCTCTAAAGTTTGTCTCTTTCAAAGGAACTGTTGATGGAAATAAGTTCTACTGCCTTGTTAATTCAACTGAAAATTTCCGACAACATAATAGGGAGTGTGCCCGAATTATCTGACAAGGAGTGATAAGTTGAGAAAATAGTCGAGCCGAGTGAAATCCCGATGTAGGCACAATAATCGCTTTATTAATGGTATTCTGAGTACGGTGTTTGATTGAAGGAGGGCAGAGATCGTATGAATAAGGAGCCTGATAGACTGAGGATTCCAGTTTCGCTAATCTTATCGTTGACCTGAAAAGACACCGGGCTACGCCATGTAAGGTCACTTATTATCTTGAACAAACATTATGAATTTTAAATACAATGCATACAAGATTAAACAAAGTGGCGCAAACAAAACCAAACAGACCAATTTTTCATGTTTCCTGTTATTAAAAAAGTCTGGATGCAGCAAGTGCGTTATTGAAGTGAATTTTCATATAAATAATCTGGCACCAAATATGTTTTATAACTTTTTTCCTTGTAACACAGAAATATAAATTTTGGTATATAGTATCCTTTTAATATCGTAACCTTACGTACTAAATTTCGTTACCATAGCTTTTATATTTTTTGAGAGATATTTAAAAAACAACTCTGGACGCAGCAAGTGCGTTATGGTAGTGAATTTTCATAAAAATGTTTTTATTGCAAATATGTGTGTTTTCTTTTTAAGAAAGCAGACATCAATTTTGGTTACCAGTATAACCTATGTAGTAAAAACAATGTGCCATGTTTCATAAAAATAACTTTATTGTGTGAAAATGTGCAAAAATTTCCAAAAGTAAACTTATAGTGTTCCCGGAAAAACTTGTTTCTTGGTCAACCTTATAAGTTAATAGCAAATTGGGCTATTCAAATATGAAGCATTTGATCAAAATTCGGTACCATAAGGCACTTGCTGCATCCAGAATTTCTTTTCTTACAAACATGCATTATATTTCTATGGAAAATGCAAAAATGCAATAACATAAGGCGTGTTTGATTAAAAAAAAAAAATTCGTATCACCAACGACTTATGGGCCACCCTGTGATTGTAGAAATATTTTTTAAGATGTAGCTCAAGACACTCTATAATAAATATGGACAAATTTTTTTCAAATCTTGTATAATAACGGATATATTAAGCTTTATTGATTTTTTACAAAAATTCGACAAAAGTTATATACCATTAAACAATAAACTCTATAGCTAAGACTACTGCCAAGCGTCAGAGAAAGGGTCTATTTGAAATGAATTTTCTGGAAACATTTTATTAAAATGAAGGACAATGACGGTTGAAACTAAGACTTCAGGGTTTGTAAAACATCCTTCTTGCGACATTTGAATTACATAGCCTGTATTAGATTCAATTTATTTGCCTAAATGTTGCCGATTTTGACGTTTTAAACGCAACGTTTTGAGGAAAACCCCAATTTATTTTTCTTTAAATGCCTATAACTTTTTTTGTCTTTTGACCTATATAGCTAAATTTTGGTAGGTAACTTACTTATAAGGATGTAAACGCGCGCACCAAATCTGGTTGCCCGTACTTTGTTAATTCCGGAGATATAAATTTTTTTCGAAAGAAAACACAGAATTTTCCGGGAAAACCTGGACAGATATTCCTCGCTAACATACTTATTCAAGCCATTTGCAAAAGGAATTTATTCACCAAAATTAATCAAAATCGGCCCATTATTTTTTGAGTTATCGGTGTGATATATATATATATATATATATATATATATATATATATATATATATATATATATATATATATATATATATATATATATATATATATATATATATATATATATATATATATATATATATATAAATTGAAACTGACCCCGGATATGTGTTCTGTGGGGCCTAATTAGCACTCATTGGAAGAAATTTTTTCAAAATTCAAAAGTCGAGATCTCCTTATTAGTGAATTTTTTTAAGAAAATTCACTAAAAGGAAGGTACATGCGAAATTTTATCAAAATCGGACTATTATTTTTTGAATTATTGGTGTGATACACACACACACACACATATATATATATATATATATATATATATATATATATATATATATATATATATATATATATATATATATATATATATATATATATATATATACAATTTTTAGTCAGAATTTCATTAAAAACGAAAAATATAATAATATATTCAGTATTTAATATAAAAAAAAACAAAGTTACCTGCCAGTGACATATGGACCACGCTGTGTAGCTGAAAATAATTTAAGGTTATGGACCTTAACCTCGTAGAACACTTTTGTCTGAAAGTTTTTTCCAGAAAGTGTAGATTAAAAAAGCTATTGGACTTTATCGGGGAAATGAAACACGTTATATAAATATATATATATATATATATATATATATATATATATATATATATATATATATATATATATATATATATATATATTATATTATTATATTTTTTGATTTTAAATGAAATTATGACTAAAAATTGTAGCAAACACTATGCCATAAAAGTCAATGCTTTTCAAGTTATTCAAGTTTCTTTAAAAAATTTGACAGATGTAGAGTTTTTTGCAGGTACTGGTATCATTCGTACACCACATCCGCGAAACTTGCAATCCAGCACAAGTAGCTGACAGGTGTTCGTCTATCTAGTGATGGTATGAAAAATCATAATTCATATACAGGCTGGTTACTAGAGAGGCCCCCATTTGTTGAAATTTCAATATAAATAACTCTAAAATTTCAAATGGAACGCCCTGTATGTTAGCACCTAAATCAATGCAAAAATTGATTTTCTTTCGGATGGATATGGTTTTTTTACATGTAGAGCTGATAATTTCTGAGTTATTCAAAAGTTATTAATTTGATTGCAACTACATGATATGATTGGATTGTTTCTGTTTTATCTAGTGTGCACTGGTCATGACAGAATTCTCCAAAATGTCAAATTTAACAAGTATTTGCAGCATTGTCTGTTCGTTGTTGTGGTATTGTGTAGTTATTTTATAGCTAGTATATATAATTGAAAATGAGTTTCTATAACGCAGAATTGAGACAGATGGTGTACATAATTGGTGAATGTTCTGGAAATTGTGTTTTGGCTTCTCGTATTTATAAGCAGCGCCATCCTCTGCGAAGACAGCCGACCGTTTTGTCATTGAAAAGGCTCAAACATAGATTTGACCAGAATACGCCTGTATTTTACCGAGCACAAAAAAACAAAACATTGCCGTCAAAGAAGATGTAGCCCTTGGTGTGCTTTTATCAGTGATTGAGGAGCCAACACGGAGTCAAAGAGCTATTGCGAAAATATTAGATCCGGGTACTGTCAGTGGGCAGTGCATCAAATTGAGCTGGACAGGAGTTTTTTCCGCAAAGTGCTTTTTGTGGATAAGTCCTCTTTTCATAACAACGGACTCCCAAACATGCACATTGTACATCATTATGCAGAAAACAATCGGCACATAACAAGATTTGGTAACTTCCAGAATAGGTAGACGCTTAATGTTTGGGATAGAATCATTGGCAATACCGTTCTTGGACCACATTTTTTATGGGACTCTAAATGGACCAATGTATTACCCGTTCTTGTTTAATGATTTACCAGTCTTGATGGAACATGTACAGCTACAAGTTTGGCAAGATATGCGGATACAGCACGATGGTGCTTCACCGCATTATGCTGCCGTCGTTAGACAACATCTTGACCAAGAGTACGAATGAAGATGGATTGGGAGGGGTGGACCAGTAGCCTGGCCTTTAAAATCTCCCAACCTTACTTGCTGTGACTTCTTTTTATGGGGATTTGTGAAAAATTATGTGTATAGCACTCCACCAACAGCACGAGAAGATATGGGAGGGAGAATACAGTATACATTTCGGCAAAGTAGTGGCGCAATGCTTTCCAATGTCCAGCGATTATATGGAAGAAGGCTACAAATTCGCCTTAAACAAAATGGTCGTCAGTTCGAGCACCTTCTATAATCCATTTCAGAAACAATAATTATTCGTTATTCGTTGATTATGCATTTATTTATTCATTCAATCATTTATTTTTTCATTAGATATTATCAGTTTATTATCTTTAATTTATTACTTGTTTACTCCATCGTTATTTATCCTCTAATATCTATTGAATTAGTTTTAAGTAGATAATCTTCTGTGTTTCGAATCTTTACCGGAGAACTTTAACAAAATAGAGACTATCGCTTTTACATGAAAGCAAGTGGATATAAATTTTAGAGTAAGTTAATTTTTGCATTGTTTCAGGTGCTTATATACAAGATGTTATATTCGAGAATTTCTAGTAATAGTAGTCTACGAATGAACAAATCATTAATGTTAATGTTCATTCTGTACTAGAATCTGCTGACACCACTCAGATGAATTTAAGTGGTTAGTTCCAGAATGTATTTTTTAAGAATAGTTATAGAATGTGATTTTAACATAACTGTTATTTATAACATACATTTGAATTTGAAAATTTTCAATCATAGATAATTTTATTTTTTTAATGGAATGGTACCCATATGTCGCCAGCATTTGATTTGGCGTTAAATTCCCTATTAGTGAATTTTCGTAGAAAAAATTCACTAATGGGGAGATCCCGACTTTTGAAATTTCAAAAAATTTTTGCAAATGAGCGCGAACTAGGACCCCTAGAACCCATATCCGGGGTCAGTTTCAATTTTTATATGTTTTTGTATATATATATATATATATATATATATATATATATATATATATATATATATATATATATATATATATATATATATATATATATATATATATATATATATATATATATATATATATATATATATATATATATATATATATATATGTATCACACCGATAACTCAAAAAATAATGGGCCGATTTTGATAAAATTTGGCATGTACTTTTCTTTTCTAATGGCTTGGATAAGTTCGTTAGTCAGGAAAATCGGACGAGGGAAAATTTTGAGTTTTCATTCGAAAAAAATTCTTATCTCAAAAAGTAATAAGCCGATTTTAATAAAATTTGGCATGTACCTTCCTTTGACAAGTTTGTTAGTCAGGAAAATCGGACGAGGTTTTCCGGGAAAATTTTGAATTTTCATTCGAAAAAAATTCTTATCTCAAAAAGTAATAAGCCGATTTTAATAAAATTGGGCATGTATCTTCCTTTTGTAAATGGCTTTGACAGGTTTGTTAGTCAGGAAAATCCGACGAGGTTTTCTGGGAAAATTTTGTGTTTTCATTGGGAAAAAATTTTTATCTCAAAGAATAATGTGCCGATTTTGATAATATTTGGCACGTACCTTCCTTTTGTAAATGGCTTTGATAAGTTTGTTAATCAGAAAAATCGGACGAGGTTTTCCGGGAAAATTTTAAGTTTTAATTTGAAAAAAAATTTTATCTTAAAAAATAAAAAATCTATGATAACCAAATTTGGTAGGTAGGTTTACGATATAAAAAGTAAACTATACACCAAAACTAAGATTTCTATGTTACAAGAAAAAAAAGTTATAAAAAAATATTTTGTGCCAGATCATTTCTATGAAAATTCACTACCATAACGCACTTGCTGCGTCCAGGCTTTTTTTATGTATACCTGTCTCCTTTATTTTTGTTTGAAAATTGTTTTGTCGATATTTATAACCCGGTAAGTACCTATCTCTAGCAGGGGAGAGTTTTACCCCTGAAATTTTAAACGGAAAGGGGTATTCAGTGACACCTCATTTTGTGGTTAATCATATTCTCTTTTTGAAGAGTATCAGTTTCTGAAAATCAGTTAAGTGTTGCATTTGTTGTTGAACTAGTAATTGAGCTAAGTTTCCAAAATTCAAGACCAAGGTATCTAGGTTCCCGGAACTGCCAATCAAAACAAACAATAAAAATAAAGTCAAATTGACAAATTGTCAAAAACAAATTGATTATTTCTGTTTTAGTTAGTGGCCTACATTTTGTACAATGGTTTATTCTATTGCGAAAAGGGTATCAATTATTCAGTTTTATTAGATGGTTGAGTTCGTTGCCAATCTAATCAAACCGGTTTTTTTTTTTTTGGAAAAAAGTATTGTCTCAAAGCAAACTTTAATTTCCAAAATAAATTATTTTGTTATTTTTCGTGATTCGAAAATTTTCACGAAAGTTCCCTACCATAACGCACGTGCTGCGTTCATACTTTCTCCCATTGAATATTAGCTTACATATAATATATATATATATATATATATATATATATATATATATATATATATATATATATATATATATATATATATATATATATATATATTAGATACAGAAAATATAAGGAGAGATATCCGACGAAAGCCGTTCTCAACTAGTATGTATTCATACGGTTTGTTAGTTCAAATACCTGTTTCCCATAGTTTTATTTAGTTGTTAAAGCCGGGAGTTCGCAGGAGTTTCTCTTTCATCCTAGATTCGTATTGAATCAGTCGGCTTGAAGTGGTTGTCTCATACACAAATAACGCTGAAACCTGTTAAGGCGCTGGCAAACAGAGACGCTGAAACCTGTTAAGGTCCTGCCAAATAAGACACTGAAATGAAAAAAATTCGGGACGCAGCAAGTGCGTTATTGTAGTGAATTTTCATAAGAATTGTACACTATTAGTCCGGCATATTATTAAAGCTAATACTTGACCTTGAAATGCAATGGTCCTAATATATGCCCACTTGAAGAATTTTACCAAAAGTGTTCCCAATCTCAGTATTATCAAAAAATACTTTAATGTTGTGTTCTAGTTCGACGGTCCCGGTTCTAGCTTCTTTTGAGACAAAAGCCCAAAACTCAATTTTCTACGAAACTAGAAAATTAAAATTTGGTATATCTAGGTACTGTATGTCTCTTTAAAAGAAACTTGTATTACTAACTTCACCAAAGTTACATAAACTTAATTCACATTTAGAAAAGGATAGTATCTGCCAAATTATAAACGTGGCAGGTATTTTTACTTAATAATCTACTCGATGATCTTGGTTTAGTCAACCTAATCAAACCGGTTTTTCCAATAACAGAAAAAGTTTGAGACGTAGCAAATGCGTTATGGTAGTGAAATTTCGTAAAAATGTTTTTAATGAAAAATATGTCTTGTTTTTACAAGAAGGACATTTGGTTGATAGTATAACCTATATAAGCTAAAAATGTACTAGATTTAATTAGAATAGCTTTGTTGTTCCAAAAAGTACAAACATTTTCCGAAAATAAACTTTAAAAGTTCCAGAAAAACAGGTCCGATTTTCCTGGCCAACGAACCTCATTAAGCTATTTACACACCTGCCAAGATAGAATTAATCACAAACAGCTTTAGGACCAAAATTGAAAAAAATTGATGATAATTTCTTTTACATAAATTGCCTTCAGTAATGTTACACTAGATTATATTTTTCACACAAATTTTTTTTTACAATAACTTACTAAACATTTTTTATTTATTACCAACATATCACAAAAATCTTACAAAAAATGATTTCTACGAAAACACTAAAAACATTTCAGCGAAAACTTTTCAAATTCAGCCACTATTTGAGAGTACCTGTATACGGCAGCTCGAATTTTTCGACGAGTAATACAGAGAAAAAGCTCCCTGAATGCGTCATTTTCATGGGGCTCCGCTATCTATTGTTAAAAACGCCATATCACAATTTGTGATATGTTTCTTTCCCGGAACTTTTGTGTTTATTTCGGATTTTTTTTTAATATCTACGGAAATAACAAAGTAAGGGCAACCAAATTTGGTACGCTGGTTTATCGTTAAGAGTAAATTACGCACCAACTTAGCTCTGTAAGTTAAAAGAAAAAAGTTATAGGCAATTAAAAACAAATGTGGTTTTTCTCAAAACATAAGAGTCGAGATTTAAAACGTTAAAATTGACAACATTTAGGCAAACAACCTGAAACTAATACGGGTTATGTAAGAAAATGTCGCAAGAACAATGTTTTGCAAACCCTGAAGTCTTCGTTTCAACCGTCCTTGTCCTTCATTTTACTAAAATAATTCCAGAAAATTCATTTCAAATACACTCTTTCTCTGATGCTTTGGCTGCAGTTTTAGCCATAGAGTTTATCGTTTAATGGTATATAATTTTTGGCGAGTTTTCCTACAAAATCAATAAAGATCAATATGTCTGTTATCATACAAGATACGAAAAAAATGCATACATCAATTATGTACCTTGAGGTACATCTTCAAAAAATATTTCTACATTCACAGGCTGACTGACCCAACGACTGTTTGTGATACAAATTTTCTTTTTTTTAATCTAACACGCCTTATGTTATTGCATTTTTGTAAACGTAAATAAAATTATAAATGCCCTTCTCTTCCTTTTGTAAATAGCTCTTCCTTTTGTAAATAGCTTGGATACGCCCGATCTAATGAGATTTTCTGTGAAAAATTTACATTTTCTCCTAGAAAATGTTCATACCGTTCACTTTTTCACGCCCGAGGAGGTACCACCCCATACATCAAGGGGCCGGTGAAGTCCCAACGGACGTTTCCGGTTCTGGTGTATGAGTCGGTTTCCCTTATAAGCAAAAATGATGATGGCTCCTCCTTGTACAAAAGATTCCGGAGGTAAAATACGCCTCCCTTCGGATCTTCGGGAGAGGGGTGTACAGGGGGCGCCAACATAAAGATTTAATATATCCTTCTCGAATATATGTGGCTTAAATTCTAACCTGAACTCCGTCCACCATTTCCTCCAGGCTAATAGGCCCCAACTCCTCTTCCTCACTGAAACCCAAATCAGTGCCAAAACGGCCACTAATCACCTTAATTTCCCGGGGTATGAGCTCCTGACTTCCTTTAGATTGCATGGAGGCGTGTGCGCGTACATGCGTAGCAATCTACCCTGCACAAGACTCCCCAATTTAGAAGCTGGAAGAAAATACATACTAAGGACAAAACTCTCTCTCAGGGCTGAAACTAAATTCATCTGTTGCATTTACCGGTCACCTTCTGACAACAACATTGTCCAGCTCTTTGTCTACCTGTATGAAAAAACTGATTTCTGAATATCCTTCCTCCCAGGTCACTATTCTTGGTAACTTCAATGCTCATAATAAAGAATGGCTAGGATCTTCAAAAACCGATCCACAAGGGAGAGCAGCAGAGGCCTTTGCAGTCAGCAATTCTTTAGCCAATATGGTTCAGCAACCTACTTACTTTCCTCGCATCCCAACACACAGCTCAAATCTCTTGGATCTCCTTCTTACTACACAACCTGAATGCTATAAGATACCAGTCACCGCTCCCCTTCGTCGCTCAGACCACGGCATGGTCACTGCTTCTTGCGCAATGCAACCAAAGGTCACACAGTCATCACACCCACGTATCGTTTGACATTACAACTCCGCAAACTGGGACAAAATGCGGGATTACTTTTCCTCATTTCCACGGGCGTCTGTTTGCTTCTCTCATCCTGACCCCTCTGATATCTCACAAAACGTCACCGAAAGTATCCAAGCTGGCATAGAATTATTTATTCCACGTACACAGAAAACCTCTTCAGCCACTCAAAAGCCCTGGTTCTCTAAATCCTGTGACAAGGCCAGGCTTGAAAAGGTCAAAGCTCACAAAACGCTTATACACAATCCCACAAAAAAAAAAACCGTCAAGCATTTAACGACGCAAGAAACCGCTATGTCCGCATCCTTTCCGAGGCAAAAAACTCGTTTAAGAACCACATCAAAAACAAAGTCCTCTTAAGATCCAACGGCCGCAAACCCTTCTGGACTCTTGCTAAATCTATTGGGAATAATTTCTGCAAGAGCACTTTTCCACCTCTTGTCTCAGGGGATGAAATTGTTTCTACCGCCCTGGGCAAGGCTGAACTTTTTGCTTCGTTGTTCGCCGGCAATTATATTCTCAACGCATCTCCAAATGTTCAACCATCAACAGTCCCCAATGTCGCGCATAAAATGACGGATATCATTTTCAAAACTGAAAAGATACGAAAGATGCTCACTTCTTTTAATACCAGGAGAGCCTCTAGCCTTGTCGAGATCCCAACAATTGTTATCAAAAAATAAGCACCAGAACTTGCTCCTGTCCTGACTAGTCTGTTTCAGATATCTTACAATAGAGGCATACTCCCTAGTAACTAACAAACCGCTCGAGTACAACCCGTCCCCAAGAAAGGATCCAAAGCCCTTCCTGGCAACTACAGGCTTATTTCTCTCCTTTCAGTCGTCTCTAAAGTGATGGAAAAGTATATAAACACCGAATTACTAAAATTTCTTGAAAAACTCAGTCTAATCCATGACAGGCAGTATGGATTCCGTCAGCGCAGATCGACTGCCGACCTCCTTTCCTTTGTCACCCATTCTTGGAACAAGTCTATGGAACTACACGATGAATCCCAGGTTGTCGCTCTAGACATATCCAAAGCATTCGACCAGGTCTGGCACGCAGCGCTGCTTAATACACTTCCGGCCTATGGCCTACCACCAAAACTCTGTACCTGGACAGCAAATTGCCTCTCCAGTCGGAGCATTTCTGTTGTAGTGGATTCCTCTAAACTGCATCTAATTAATGCAGGAGTTCCTCAAAGTTCAGCTTTAGCTCCTACTTTGTTTCTTCTCCACATCAATGACCTCCTCTTTAGCACATCCACCCCAGTTCACAGTTACGCGGACGACAGCACCCTCCACACAAATATACAATATTCTAAGCCTGTCTCTTTAGCCCAATTAGATGAGGATCGCAGACTCATGGAGGATTCTGTCTCTGTGGAATTCCAAAAATATTAGACTGGGGAAGTAGAAATCTTGTACAATTCAACCCCACCAAAACTCAGTTTTGCTTTCTTTCTTATAAGAGATACACCAGCCCTAGACCCATCACAATGAACAACCAAGTTATTCAAGGTAATGAGTCATTTTCTCTTATTGGCATTTATGTGAATAGAAATCTCAATTGGCAACAACATGTCACATCAATTGCAGAAGTGGCTGCTAAGAAATTAGGGCTCGCAAATACTTTTCACCAGCTAATCTATATACCTTATATACTTCACAACTAAGGCCAAACCTCGAATACTGCTCTCACATCTGGGGTGCAGCTGCCGCTTCTACACTCGCTATCCTGGACTCCATTGAAAAGAGACCTCTCTCTTTTACAGATATCTGCACGGGCACTGCTCAGAGGAGCTTTCTTCCATAGTTCCTCCACCTGCTGCCCCCAACAGATCTACCAGGGGAACAGAGCCAATGCACCCTTTTACTGTCCAGGTCACCAGACACAGAACATCTTGTTATGCCCGCTCTTTTGTCCTGAGGACTTCCAAGTTGTGGAATTCCTTGCCGGCACATGTTTTTCCTTCTCCTCCAAACCTCCAAACCTTCAAGTCCAGAATTAACAAGTTGCCTCTTTCCTCCTTGTCGAAACCCACGGTACGATAGTATTTAGGCTGCAAGCCCTCGTGGTGTGTTGTTGAAATTTTTTTATATAGTAAATTGCCTCTGCCTTTTTGTAAGAAGGGTAGGGATCTCTAACGTGCCTCACATCGCAGGGTACACGTGACGTTCAACTAGCTCAAACACAACCTCGGCTGATGTTAATTTTATCGTATGCGCTCAGAAGGTGAAATGTTCTCCTGCTGGGAATTGAACCCATTACCATTGGATTTAGCATTCAACATTTTTTTATGTAAACCCATTCTTATAAAAATTCTCTACTATAACGCATATGCTTTGCCCGGATTTTTTTAATCAAATAAGAAACACTATAAATGATCTTTGTTAAGTCGGCAACATTGTCGTCTAATCCAGCGAGAACTTTCTGCCCATCGCCTCTTGTTTTCGTACTGAGGTGGAACCCTTTCAGAGCCGACTTGATGGATTGCTCGACAAATATTTTAGTATTCAAACGAGAGCCGATAAAGTTTCGCGTCGTCGGTAAAGCGGCTGGGTAATTGGGTCGGATTGAATACGGGTTTTTATTAATGTCAAGCGAAATGCTTCATCATCGCCGACGGAAGATAATGATGGCGTTTTGATCAAGTCGTCCTGTGAGAGAGCTGTAGGTGGGAGGTTGGGGGTGGGGGGACAGAATGGGAGAACGATGAAATCGTTGCCGAACGAATTAACTTCTATTAATTTGTTTGGTGACTGTTCGCTCTGCGTCGTATAATTGAGAGGCTGTCGGATAATAAATAATTCTGTCATGGAAAACAGATGATAACTTTCCAATAAGTTCACCGTCTTCGCCGTAAAATGTATTCGTTACAGTTGGCGGCAATCGACTTCGCTCCACTGAAGTATCTAGTTCTTTTAACGAATTCAATTTGATTCGTCACTATTAATCAAACTGCGACTAGAATTTAGTTATCCGACTATTTTATCTATTAGCCAACTTTCTTTAAAAAAATCATAATGAGGAGATCACGACTTTCGAATTTTGAAGAAATTTCTTTAAATGAGCGCGAAGTAGACTTTCTAGAACACATATCCGGGGTCAGTTTCAATTTTTATATGTTTATATATATATATATATATATATATATATATATATATATATATATATATATATATATATATATATATATATATATATATATATGTGACACAGTTAAGATGAAGACACGCCTGTATTTTCTTTATTTTTAGAGATAGCGATTTCGATTTTTGTACATATGTAAAACGTAGTTAGGCTGTTTGAATAGGCTACCCACTTCAAATGTCAGATGTTAACCTAGCCTACTTTGATTTAAGGCATAAGGCCGGTACTCTATATTTCGCGATGCGTTAGAGATATCAAAAAAGTTACTTTAAAAAGTGATTCAGAATTAAATTATAACTGCAAATACCGATGTTCAAGTCAAAACACGAATTTTAACTTTTTTGTAAATTTTTAGGCTCCAAATTAGTGTCTAAATTTTCCATCAGATTTTAACAGGTAGATTGCCAAGGAAACAAATTAGCTCCTTGTAAAATATTTTGATAAATGTCTAATTGACATTAATTATGAGTCTGCCAGCAAAATGCCTGTTGAATGTCTCGGTGTAAGAGAAAAAAATTAATTAATAAGATTGTTTGATGCTGTTAGAAATCGAAGAAGTAGTGATGATAGCATAATCTTGGCTTCCACTCCAGCCAATCTCCATATGAGTTTACATCAAAGAGCTGTTGCATTGGATGTAAGTAGAGAAAAAATCAGAAGATGCCTTGTGCGTCATAAAATAAAGCCTTTCGAGCCAAAGTTTCTGCACTCGTTGAAAGAAGGTGGTGAGCTGAACCTATTAGATTATTGCCTTTGTGTCCAAGGTCACTTTCTGAATGATAAAAATTTTTAAAGTAAAATTCAATTTTCGGACGAGGCAATATTCACTACCAATGAACTTGTATTAGTATCTGCCCAAAATTCCAGATATTGGTCTGCTTAAAACCCTCTGCGTTATCAACTGTAAAGCCCAATATTCACAAAAAGTTATTACGTGGTGTGGAATTTTAGGGAAGAGTATAATTGGTCCTTTTTTTGTGACAACACCTTGAACGCAGATCGATTGCTTAATTTTTTTAATAATAAATTATGGCACTGTATCGAAGGTATGCCTATCAACGTGCGACAAGATATGTTTTTTCAATTAGACAGTGCATCCATTCACAACTCTCAGTTAGTCATAAATTGGCTAAATCTACATTTTCCATCAAGATGGATTGGCAGGAACAGTCCTTTTGAACAGTGGCCTCCTCGGTCTCCTGACATTACGCCACTAGACTTCTATTTCTGGGTTTCTGTTAAGAATAAGGTGTACAAAGAGAGGCCCTAAAGTCGCGAAGAACTTTTCGAGAAAATAAGGCTTGCCATGACATAAATATAGCAGAACTAAGAAAAGTTGCCAGCAATAATCGTAAACGGATCGAAAAATGCATCAGGCTTGAAGGTGGGCTACTTGAAGCGACTACATTTAATAATTTTATATTGAATTTAATTGTAATATTGTTAGAGTTTATGTTTAAGTTGACTTAAATAAATCACGTACTATTGTTTTCTTTTGATATTGACGATGTTGTTGTTTCCATGGCAATCCTGAAGTCATAGTAGGCTGGATTGACATCAGACATTTGGAGTGGGTAGGCTATTCAAGCAGCCTAATGACGTTTTCTCTAAAAATAAATAAAATACAGGCGTGTCTTCATTATAAGTGTATCACACTATATATATATATATATATATATATATATATATATATATATATATATATATATATATATATATATATATATATATATATATATGTCACACCGATAACCTAAAAAATAATGGACCGATTTTGATCAAATTTGGTGTATACCTTCCTTTTGCAAGTGTCTTGGATAATTTCGTTAGCAAAGAATCGGACCAGTTTTCCCCGGAAAATTTCGGTTGCTCTGAGAGCCAAATGAGGAAACAAGATGAAACATTTTTGTATGAAAAAACACAACTGATGTAATTTTATAGGCAAAAAAAACATTTCAGGTTAATGGATCGAAAAATATTAAAACAGTAAAGTAGGCTTTCCTACTGCAAGAAAAAACAAGATTCTTATAAGGCGTAATACAATAGTGCATAATAGTCCATGGCGACAGTACATGTCATATTCAACTGACAAATTATTTTGACAAATGTCAGATCTACTTTCAAAGTGACATGTAAATAAATATTTTGTTTTCTGACATGTGTAATACAAATTAAGGCATGCTCTTCTTCTTACAATCATACTTGGCCAACACAATTTTACTCAGCGTTGGATATGATTTTAGTGATCCGGGTTACTTTCAGTTTTTATCTGTTTTCATATATAGAGGGTGACGCATTTCTACGGTAAAGCTCAATATATCCGTTTTTATACAAGATATGAGAAAAAATTGTATACGTTAATTATACGGTGCCTGGAGCTGCGTGCTATAAAATTATTTTTATAATCACATGATGGCCCATAAGTTGCTGGTGATAAAATTTTTTCGTTAATCGAACACGCCTTATATTATTGTATTTTTTGCATTTTTCGTCGAAAGATAATGCATGTAAAAAATAAATTCTGGTCTCAGAAAGTGCGTTATGGTAGCGATTTTTATAAAATGTTATTTTCAATAGCTTAATTTACTGCTAACCTAAGGTTCGTTGGCCAGGAAAACAGTTTTTTCGGAATGTTTTGGGTTTATTTTCGAAAGATTTTTGTACATTTTCAAACAATAAAGTTATTTTGATGAAATATGGTACATTGTTTCTTTAACAAAATATACTTTTTCTATTTAAAACATTTTCACGAAAATTCACCACCATAACGTCCTTGCTGCGTCCGGACTTTCTTATTTCGTCTATATAAAACGGCGTTTTAATGGTTTTAAATATAATATTTATACGAATAATTAGCTATAATTTTTTCCTTAGGTCATGGTCACACAAGGATCAAAAATACAGATTTTTAAGGAACTTTTGTAGAAAAAATAAAATGGTGATTTTAAAATTTAACAAAAATTCTTTAAATGAGCGCGAATTAGATCCCCTAAAACCTATATTCGGGGTCACTTTCAATTTTTATATGTTTACATATACAGATTGGTCCCAAGGTAATGGGTCAAACTTCATGAGTAGATTCCTAAACTGAAAATATTTCGATTCAGCTGGACTTAGTTTAGTCCAAAAGTTGATAGTTAAAAGAGATACAGGGTGCAAAATGCAAAATATTATTTGAATTTTTTTTTTCATTTATTTCTCAAGAAATTCTAATATCTATACCAAAATTTTTTTTTTCTGTCGAGGAATTCAAATTTGTTCACAGCTTGATGTGCAATTCTCATTTTGCAACTATTTTTACACAAAAAAGATGTTCTCTATGATAGTCGCTCTCTCGCACGGTTTTCGAAATGTTTAGCTGTGAAACTTCCAAAGCAAATAGTTGACAATTAAGATATGGCAGAAATGTCAAAAGCAAAGGTGTATTTATAATTAAGAATTGTTATGAACAATCAAATAGTGAACATTAGTTAAAAATACGCATTTTTCACAATAATTGCTCAATGTCCGCCTCTAACTTCGATACATTTTAGTGAATTTTCTTAAAAAAAATTCACTAATGAGGAGATCCCGACTTTCGAATTTTGAAAAAATTTCTTCATATGAGCGCTGATTAGGACCCCTGGAACCCAAATCCGAGGTCGGTTTAAGACTTTATATGTTATATATATATATATATATATATATATATATATATATATATATATATATATATATATATATATATATATATATATATATATATATATTATGTGTCACACCTATAACTAAAAAAATAATGAACCGATTTTGATAAAATTTGGTGAGTACCTTCCTTTTACAATTGGCTTGGATAAGTTCGTTAGCCAGGAAAATCCGCCGAGGTTTTCCCGGAAAATTATGTGTTTTCTTTCTAAAAAAATCGAAAAAAACTTATTTCGCCGGAATTAACAAAGTAAGAGCAACACGCGGGTTTATATCATTATGGGTAAAATACTTACGAAAATTTAGCTCTGTAGGTTAAAGGCCAAAAATTTACAGGCATTTAAAGAACAATAAATTCGGGTTTTCCTCAAAACGTCAAAATCGCGACTTTAAACGTCAAAATTGGTGAGTACCTTCCTTTCACAAGTGGATTGAATAAGTTCGTTAGCCAGGAAAATCCGCCGAGGTTTTCCCGGAAAATTTTATGTTTTCTTTCGAAAAAAAATTATATCTCCAAAATTAACAAAGTAAGGGCAACCAAATTTCACACGCGGGTTTATATCATTATAGGCAAGTTACCTACCAAAATTTAGCTCCGTAGGTTAAAGGACAAAAAAGTTACAGGCATTTAAAGAAAAATACATTTGGCTTTTCTTCAAAACGTCAAAACCGCGATTTTAAACCTCAAAATTGGTAATATTTAGGCAATGAACCTGACACTAATATGAGCTGTGGAAGGAAAATGTCTCAAGAATAATGTTTTACAAAGCCTGAAGTCTAAGTTTCAATCGTCATTGTTCTTCATTTTACTAAAATATTCCCAGAAAATTCATTTCAAATAGACCCTTTCTCTGATGTTTTGGCTGTCGGTTTAGTTAAGTTGATGCTTTTGCTATAGGTTTAGTGAAGTTTATGGTTTAACGCTCTATAACTTTTAGCTAATTTTCGTAGAACAAATTCGTTACTGCATTTTAGCATATTTTATTGAAATATGATGCATCTTTGTAAGAAAAAATCTGGACACGGTAAGTGCGTTTTGGTAACAAATTTTCATTAAATCCTTCAAATTTCAATAACTCATTTGCTATTAACGTAAGTTTTGTTGGTTAGGAAACCAACATTTAACTTTATTTTCGGAAAATTTTTGTATGAATGCAGCAAGGGTGTTTTGGTTGCGAATTTTCATTAAATGTTTCAAATTTCAATAACTCAATTTGCTATTACCCTAAGGTTCATTGGCTAGGAGACCAGTTTTCTCAGAAACATTTAAAGTTTATTTTCCGAAAAGTTTTGTACATTTTCAAATAACTATTTTGATAAAATATGATACACTGTTCCTACTATATAGGTTATACCGGTAACCAAATTGATGCATGCTCGCATTAGAGAGATATATTTGTAATTAAAAACATTTTTATGAAAATTCACTTCCATAACGCACTTGCTGCGTCCTGAGTTTTTCCGACGCGTTTATTAAAATATTGTTTTATTTTAAAATAACGATTCTTATCGCGAAATGACTCAGCAGCATTTGCAACTTCCTGCCATGGTTATTTCCGGGTGTTTATAATTTCTCAATAAACAACCGATTTTATGTAACTCCATAAACCAAAATCCATGTGGTTAAAATAAGGACTAGGAGCAGGCCATGACATTCGACTCCCACGACCTATCTAACGTTTATGAGGATTTGCATTATCTTACACGTGCTTGTTTCTAAAATTGAAAACTCCTCGACGCGTAATGGTGGCTTCATCGATAAACAGCTCATTAATTCAAAAATTTACAGTGAACAATGCCAGAACCTCGGTTGATGTTAATGTTACAGTTTGTACTGAAAAACCCTAGGATCGAACCTAGTACCTTTCGGTTCAACCACCGAGGCTCTCATGTGTATTGAAAATAACGGGCTTTTCTAAATACAAATCAACAAATTTAACGATATGTTGCAAGAGGATATTTATGAGAAAATCCATATTTCTTACTTTTTAAGCTTTTCAGTTGATATCGATGAGGAGTTGTTGCTTGAAGGTTATTCTCTTACAAGAAACCTTTTGAAACAATACTGCTCTTTTGTAAGGGGAGATAAGAAAACTGGGTATCTTTGTCAACGGAAATTAATTGCGGTTTCACTTCCCTTAAAATCAGCAGATATCTGGCGAAGAGAGTCATCCTGAAAGTTTTAACATTTACTTTGAAATCAATTTAAATAATATCGAGTCGCGATATTTTCCTGCTATGACTTTCCTGTTTTCAAAACTTATGACATTATGCGCGGGACTTTATGTTTTGTTTTCATATTCGAAAAAGTGGGACACTTTTTAATCCTCTACCTGAATTGAATTTCAAGTATATAATTTTGCGTACAATTATCGATAAAGTAAAATTAGTTGCCTTAGAAGTATTGGCAAGGTAGTAAATTTTCTGATGTAGGTTAAGTGTATTCTATTTGAACTTGAGATGATAAACAACTGAATTAATAATCTTTTATGTGTAAGTAAGGAACTTCTTATACCGGGTGCCCAGAAAGTATAGAAATGGTTGAATGTCTTGAAAAATACGCTTTTAGATCGGGAAAAGAAAAAAAAATGTTCGGGACGCAGCAAGTGCATTATAGTAGTGAATTTTCATAAGAATTTTACACTATTACTAAGGTAAATTATTAAAACGAATTCTTTAAATGGACCTGGAAGACCGGTTTTAGAGGTCCCAGTTTGCGATCATTTGAAGAAGTTTCTATATTCCATGGAGCTAGAAAATTATAATTCGGTGGATATATATGTAAGGACTGCAAGTCTCTTAAATAACATTTCATTAAATTCACAAAAGTTTTCTAGAAAAAAAATAATTATTTACAAAGGAAACGTACCTGCCAAATCATAAGTATGACAGGTATTTTCCTTTTAATTGCTTGGATGGTTTTGTTTTAGTCAACCCAGTCGAACTAGTTTTTGCAAAAAAAAAACAACAAAAAAGTTTTTTAAAACCAATTTGTAGATATCTGCGAAGCTCATTATGTTATTTTTCTTTAATTTAGTACCCAGGCTGCATTTACATATGTGTTACTATTCTCTTATTAACCTAAAATAAAAATAACTTGATATGACATGATGCTACATAAACTGCGCCATTTTGCTTTAAACATTCAAGTAATACAAAAAAACCAATAGCAATTTAATTTCTGACCACGTGACCTAGAATCGTCTCGTTGGTTATTTCAGAATGCCAAATCTACAGGTAGCAGTAGCAGTAGCATTGGTGGGGACGCCAACGCCAATTAAGTAGGCCACCATGGGCCCTTTTTGCCAACCCCAGCAACCCAGAAACCATGCTCTACTTTTCCTCGGTTCCGTCGTCAAACCGCCTCGACCTCGAGATGAAGGCCGTGACGGTTTTCAATTGGACGGTACTTACCTGATTCATCTGCAGAGTCCTCAATCCGAACAATTCTGCTCGAAGACTCCCAAAGGCCCCGCATTCGCACATGTAGTGGTAAGACGTTTCCTCATCCTCGCCGCATTCCTGGCAAATGGGATCCCTCTCTACGCCTATCAATGTGAGGTGTCTTCTAAGGACGCAGTGGCCTGTTAGCACCCCAAGGATGCGGCGAAGCGTAGGTCGACTCCTTCCGAGTAGCCAGACAGCTTTATCTCTGTCCGGCCCCTCCATGAAGTCCATCGCCTGCCTGCAGCCACCAACCGACCCCCAGTGCCTCTTCATTGCTTCCTCGGTCCACCTGTGTAAGGCGACAGAGACCGTCTTCCTACTTATACCTATTGCCGGCTCCAGGCCACAGAACGGTCGCCGGGAACCGAGCCTTGCGAGATTATTCGCCACTTCATTCCCCGCTACACCACAGTGTCCCGGAACCCACACCAGTTGCAACTCCTTCGTCCTGGCTAGTCCTCTGAGGGCGTCAGCGCACTCCTTAACCAGTGTTGACCTGATTCTGGCCGCGCAAACTGCTTGGAGAACCGCCTGGTTATCCGAGCAGATGTACACACATTTCTCGGGACTTCTCTTCACATCCTGTCTATTGGCCACAGTCAGGATAGCGTACACCTCTGTTTCAAATGCCGCGGTATATGTGCCAAGAGCATAGCTCTCGAGCACCTCCAGGCCCTCGATGTATATTCCTGCCCCGGAGGATTGTTGGTCCTCCAGCCGCGATCCGTCGGTGAAACAGACCAGGTTTGCGGGCTGGAGTTCAACCTCATTTTCCCTCCACTGATCCCTACTGGGGATCCTGAGGGTGTATGGTCTAGTCAACCTAATATCATCCTCGGCATCCCGCACCTTTATGGCGGAAATCGAAATTTCCTTTTACACCCCCCTGGCGCCTCTTGCATGCCCTATTACTGCCCCCTGTCCGCACCAGTGTCCTGCGTCTCGCATTCTGAGATGCGACGCCATCGCCTCCCTCCTGACACAGATGGAATGCGGTGGCACCGTCAACAGGACTTCTAGCGCGGCTTAGGGTGTCGTCCTCATAGCGCCTGTGATACCCAGGATTGCCAGCCTTTGGAGTTTGGCCAGCTTCCTGCTGGTAGTTTGGTTCACACCGCACCACCAGACCAACGCCCCATAGAGGATTGTCGGTCTGACGATCGCAGTGTAGATCCAGGGAAGGATCGAAGGATTAACTCCCCAGGTCCTCCCTATCACTCGACGCAGCTGTCAGAGCGTCGCCACTCCCTTCCTTACAACCCGTTCTACTTGCGACCGCCATGTTGGTTTGGAGTCCAGGATCACCCCCAAATATTTGACCTCCCGCCCTAAAGCCAAAGGTTTTCCAAATATCACGGGCGCCCTAGACCCCACTACCACCCTCTTCTTGGTAAATAGGACCATCTCCGTCTTCGCCGCGTTTACGAAGAGTACCAGCTCACCACACCACCTTTCGATTATGCTACAGGCAGCTTGCACGCACTCACAGACGACGCCGAAGAATTTGTCGGTGACTAAGACCAGCCCATCATCAGCGTACGCCTGGGCGTAGAAGTCGCTCGGAGAGCCGCTCCAAGAGGCCGTCCATGACCAGACACCATAGATGGGGCGAAAGGCAGCTGCCCGCGGAGGTGACCGCATTCCATGTCGGAACTCTAGTTACACTTAGAGTCACCAACTCAAAATACAGCCGCCAGCCTTGCCCGTCCAGCTTGCGAGCCATCCTGGGCCCCACCAGACGCCATGCTCCAGGTTCTTCTGCTGTCTCCAGGTGCCGCCATTGCCCAACATTGAGCGAGCGCTTCTGGACAGCAAGCATCCTGACAACATCCTGTAGGTCCACCTCTTGACTTCTGAGGCAAAAGCCGATCTGGACCGGCCATGGGGCGCCCCTTGTTCTTACGGTACTGAAGGCGATCTCCCCCACCGTCGTCCCAGACCAGCCGTTGAGAAGCCAATTCAGGAACTCGTTATCCTCCGCGGTCACCAAGAACCACCCTGGATCGATTATTCACGAGCTGCGGAAGCGGAGCTGCAACGCACTGTCGGATACCGTCATGGCGTCCAACATCCCTGCCAGCAAACTCCTCCTTATTGGCTCCACCTCTTCCGTCAGGACTACACCATCCCTCCGGTTGGAGGTGAGGACTACCTGCATTTCCGTCCTACCCGCCGGACCTGACGTTCCCGAGGGGCCAGGGCCCGCTCCAGCGACCGGGGTCGTGACAGCGCCCCGTCCCCGCAGGTGTGGGGATACATTAGCCCCCCCCAAGGGTCCTGCCGGAAAGCGGAGTTTTATAGGTAAATCTCCCTAGACTAAATTCACAAAAAAATATAATTGTAAAAGTTTTATTCAACTTTTAAGGTTTTTATTGAGTTATTGTAAAGATCACAACTTAAAATCGGGCTTAAACACTTTAGCTGCCGAGTTTACCATATAGCTTTTTGAATCACAAATCAATTCTCAAAATATATATTACCGTTAATTTATCTAACGAGGGAAAGTTTCCAAGTTTGTGTAATAAAATTTTGAAACTCACAACTCTGGCTTATTCAATTCATTAGGCAGATTTTCTATCTTTCCAACATTCAAAGAAAACAAGCTAAGACATCTGTTATGTCAAATGCTCCCACGTACATTACACAACGCCTTAATAAACTTTTAGGAGCGTGTCGCGTGTTGTAGCTGTTAAATTCCTTTAATGCAGGATACCTTAAATTTGTGTTGAGAGAAACGCCTCAAAATTAATATATGAGAAGATCTTTGAATCCTCTCCATATATGAAAAATTCCATTCAACTCACTTTAATAATTTAAAAAATATAGTGTTTTCACAAAGTTTTCCCCGATTTTCCACCGAAAAGGCTGTTTAACGAACTCTACCACAGTTTTCGCCCAAACAAGATTTTTGCCAAGTTTGATTGAAATAAGTGTAGTATTTTTTGAGTTATCGCTCGGATACATACCTACCTATATATATATATATATATATATATATATATATATATATATATATATATATATATATATAAACATATACCAATTTTAACGGACTTTGGTTTTGGGTTTTGGGGATTTTTCAAAAGCTTTTCATCGTGACCTCTCTATTAGCGAATTTTTCTTAACGAAAATTCGCTAATAACAGAATGATTTTAACTTCAATTAGCTACAAGAGTTGCTAACAACAAAACAAAATACATCGCTTTGTCCTAATTATTGAAAGAAACTTATCTCTCTGTTGGGAAAACTCGCTAAACTAATTGTCGATAACGCCGTTTAATCTGTGAAAAAATGCCTCGAGGTTATGCCGTAGAAAAGTGGGAAAGAGAAGCATCATTCCAGTCGCAACGGCCACACACATAGACGTACCCGCACTCATACACTCGCAGAGGGTTGACACAGTTACCGTGAGTCGGAGCAAGTTACCACACACCTAATGGGGTCGTTAGGGTGCGTTTTTCATGTTGTCCAGCCGCATGGGACCACGAACGTCGGTAATTGCGTCGCATTTCCCAATTAGCTAAATCTCTGTTACGCACGCTCGCGCTTATTAACGGTCTCTAATTGCACCTTCAATGCTCTCCTAGCTCCACACAGTTCTCTTTCGGCCCCTCTCTCCTTGTTCTCTTTCCTTGCTTCTCTCTGTTTCCTCTTTGCGGATGAATTTTCATCGGAAAAGCTTTGCGATAAGCACTACAGGTTCACGGCAATTCCCTGTATATGATTAGATCAACCATCGAATCATAATAATAGACGATAATGATAGGGCTTAATTCACATCTATGATGTTACAAAATACACCGCTTTAGAAAATTCATAATATATTCACTAATTTTTGTTGCCCCTACTTGGTGAAACCGTTACATACCAAATACAGTTGTAGAGACTTCCTCTCTGGTTTCACAAGTGCTCGTTGTCCTCTCGGTAACCGGTCTCGCCTTTTACGACATCGTTAGATTGTTACAGAGAAGAAAACAAGCACTTGTGAAGTCAAAAAAGGCTCTACATCTGTGTTTATTTAAAACATATTCATAAGACTTATTGAAGTGCTTTTATTTGCAAGAAACTCTTTTTCACAAAAAATTCAATTACCTAAAAATTGAAAGTCACAATTAACACAGTCTAGCACTAAATTTTGCAAAAATAAGAAATAGTCAAAAGGTCCTACTCGTCTTGGGTTGTAGCTGAGATACTAGAAGAATGTTTAAAACCCAATCGCACTTTTTCATATATATATATATATATATATATATATATATATATATATATATATATATATATATATATATATATATATATATATACAGTGTGTCCCAAACTGGATGGGAATGTACTGCTATCTCCGTTATTATTAGAGATGGGGAGACGGTTAAATTTGCAATGTTTTGTAGAATTTCATGGTTGTTTCAAATATGACTTGTATTTTGCCCTGCCTATTTTCGTTTTTGAGTTATTTTATAAAAACCAAAATTTGTCGATTCCTTTTTTCGTCAATATCTAGGTAGGCGTTGATCTGACATGTCTAAGACTTGCACTTTATCGGGACACTTTTTACAGAGTAACCTTTTTGTGCTATTCTCAACTTTGGATTATTATTTGTTTTTGAGCTACAGGTATCAACGTTTGTTTTTATTATGGCATCCATATTGGATGTTTTGTTTACGTGAGAGCTTGTGAAAAGAGCTTTCCAATGATGTACAACAGGATTGAGAAATCTTGTAATTGCACTGACAATTTTGAGAAAAACCGTTTTGAGGATAGTAGGCTATGAAACCCAATACCAGAAAACAAATGACCAAAAAAAATTGCTCAAGAAGCAGTAGGCCATGGAGTCTAACAATATACTTCTACTTTTAACATAACTTTCCGTAATGATTTGCGATACAGAAATAGGAACTTTGAGCACACCAATGAATCGGTCCATTATTACAAATGATATTTTACATTACAACATTATCATTAAAAATTGTTATAATTTAATTAAATAGGTAAACCTAGTGAATAAATAAATTTATTAACAGAACTCAATAAATAGCAGATTAATGATTTATGAAGACGTCTTTGAAAATTGTTTGATTTTTAAACGTACGTCAACTGAAAAACAACAGAATAAAAGTTGCCATGGATATAACACTATCGTGACAATTAAGAATATTGTCATTCTTAATTATCTGAACAATTTGATGTGTATTTAACACGTTGCTTAAAATTTCGTCCTAAATAATTTGCTTCCTGTTTTTTTAAATATTATTTAACAATATGTTTAGTAATGAAGAATATTTTGACATGTTGGAATGGTATATTCGTTCTAACCAAAATACTAAGGCAGCTGCAAATTCATATCAAAACAACTACCCAGAAAGACGACAACCAAACACTAAAATATTTCGTAGGATAGTGACCAATCCATTGAACGACAGTAGCTTCCACGCAAAGAAACTACCAATGCCTAGAAATGAAGAAAGAAATAATGCCGTCTTACAGGTTTCAAACGAAAACCCTCCTCAATCTGTTCGGTTTTATGGTAACAAATTGACGTTCCAAAAATACGGTACACCGTGTATTCAAAGAAAGTTATTATCATCCATACAAACCTACAATCGTACCCCAAGCGACTTTAATTCTGCAAATGGTATCAAGGACAATATCAGCCAGATGAAAATTTTTATTTGATAATAATACGGATTGATGAATCCAGATTTACAAACTGTGGTGTGTATAATCGCCATAATGGGCATTATTGGGCAAATGAAAATAAAGGAAGAAAGACGATTGCAATTCAGGTAACTTCATTGCTGGTCCGTTCTTTTTTGAAAGGATCGTCAAATAACTTTTGTACCAAAATTTTAATAATCATGTCGTTTGTAACAATGGTCTGGTTCATTGGTGTGCTCAAAGTCCTGATATAACACCCATGGATTTTTATTTTTGGGGTACTCTGAAGAATGATGTGTATAAATTCGATCCATCACAAAATATCTATGAATTACGAAACAGAATCACGGAAGCTATAAATAATATTAACAAAAAAACCCTCACCAGAGTTTTCAGGCATGTTTAAAAAAAAGTGTATAAAGTACATTGAACAAAACGGTGGCCAGATTGAACAATTTTCTATTTAGCGTATTTTTAAATTTCTATTTTATTATTTGTTGAGTTCCATTTCTAATTGCGTTGTTTGGTGGAGTTTAAGTTTCTATTTGTTATTGCCGTGTTTCGTTATTGAACTGTTTCACATAATATTACCTAGCATTATTACCTAATTAAGTATTGTAGAATAAATCACAATATTTTTTTATCGTGAATCATTACGGAAAATTATGTTAAAAGTAGAAGTTTATTGTGAGACTCCACGGTCTACTGCTTTTTGAACAGTTTTTGTCATTTGTTTTCTGGTATTGGAGTTCATAGCCTACTATCCTCAAAGCGGTTTTTCTTAAAATTGTCAGTGCAATTAGAAGATTTCTCAAGTATGTTGTACATCATTGGAAAGCTCTTTTCACAGGCTATCACATTAGAAAAAAATCCAATATGGCTGCTATAATAAAAACAAACGTTGATACCTGTAGCTCAAAAACAAATGACAATCCAAACTTGAGAATAGCACAAAAAGATTACTTTGTAAAAAGTGTCCTTATAATGTGCAAGTCTTAGACATCTCACATCAACGCCTACGTAGATATTGAAGAAAAAAGAAATCGACAATTTTTTTTTCAAAATAACTCGAAAACAAAAAGAGGCATGACAAAATACAAGTCATATTTGGAACGACCATGAAATTCTACACAACATTCCTGATTTAACCGTCTGCCTATCTCTAATAATAACGGAGGTAGCAATCCAGTTTGGGACACATTATATATATATATATATATATATATATATATATATATATATATATATATATATATATATATATATATATATTTTGTTTTTGTTTGTTGGGTAGCTATTACGATGCGCATTCAACCAGTAGTCAACTTTATTTTTGAAATGTAATCATGGTCGACTGTGACCGTTTTAGGAGTTGAATTTTAAAAACCATATTATGGATTTAAAGCACACTACAGGAGCTTCGAGAAAAAATGAAAAAAGTACGAGATGATTTATTCTAAAATTATTAATAGGAATTTTTTAAAACTGACCAGGGCTTCGTATGTAGAATCTATCAAAACCTGCTAGTACCGGTTTTCATTGTTTTAATGTAAATATTTAGCGACAAAATATGGGTTAGTCAGGGAGGTTTGAGAGAAAAAAAGAGAAAAACGAAAAAGAGAAAAAAAAAGACGAAATAGATTATAAGAAATTACTAGTAGGAATTTTTTTTCTAAACTGACCAGAGCTTCGTATTCAGAATTTCTTTAAACCGGCTTGAACGGATTTTCATTGTTCTAAACTGCAAGGTTAGCAAGAAAATGAGGGTTAGTTAGAGATGTTCGGGAAAATAGTGCTGCAAATTGAATCATAATTTCCACATAGCTGTGATAATTTATTCTCTGCAGAAAGACATTCTCATGGAGTGAATTTAGGGCACATGACTTAACCACAAAGTAAATATTTGTATTCCTGTACAGATAAACTTTTGAAACGTTATATATTACTCGAGTTTTATTGAAAAAAAGGTTAATTTTCACCGACTCACCCCTAATTTATCCGCTGCCCCCGGAGCGATCTCATCCAAAAACAATTCGAAGCGTTCTTTGTCGGGTGCTAACTGGATACGAAATTTGAAGATTCGTTCAAAAGTTATTGCGCCTATTAACAGACATGCGTACATGCCGACAGACCGACCGACGGACAGACAAAAACATTTTCGTTCCAGAATCAAGTTTTCTGTATGTTTTGAGACTTAAGACGCTGTTTTGACTAAAAAAAAATTCGAAATTTTTGTCAGCAATACCACCCCAAACATTCAACACTTAATTTAATTTCAGCACAGAATACCAGATTTTTGATAAGCTTAAAATTTTTCTAATAAATAAACCCTAAACCGTTCTAGTACTCGAGTTTTAACGAAAAAATATACATTTTCACCAAATCACCCCCCATTCCTCCCCCTACCCCTGAAGCGATTTTACCCAAAAAGAATCCGGACCGTTCGTTTGTCGAGTGCTAACTGTATACCAAATTTGAAGACGAAATCTGGATTCGTTCTAAAGTTATCGTGGCCACAAACAGACGGACCGACAGACAGACAGGCAAAAAAATCGTTCCCAAATCAAGTTTTATAAATGTTTTGATATTTTTTACGGCGTTTATGCAAAACAAAATTTTTGGAATTTTTGTCGCCTATGCGATACTTCCACACGCTGTGACGATGTGGAAGTAAAAATGAAAAAATAAATTACGAAATAGTTTATTAAAAAATTACTAATATAATTTTTGTAAACTGACTAGGCATTCGTATTTATAATCCCTTAAAACTTGCTTGTTCCGCTTTTAATTGGTGTAACCCACAGAGTTAGCGAGAAAATAAGGGTTACTTAGGGGCCTTGATAGAAAAAAAATTACGAAATAGTTAAAAAAATGACTAATAGCCACTTTTTTCTAAACTGACTAGATGGTCGTATTCAGAACCTTTTTAAACCAACTTGTACAAATTTTATTTGTCTAAACTACAGGGTTAGAGAGAAAATAAGGTTAGATATGTTCGACAAAAAATGAAAAAATATATTACGAAATAGTTTACTAAAAAATTAATAATATGCTTTTTTAAACTGACCAGAGATTCGTATTTATAACCTTTTAAAACCAGCTTCTAGCGATTTTCATGATTCTGATTTACAGGGATAGCGGGAAAATAAGGGTTAATTAGGTGTTCGAGAAAAAAAATGCGAAATAGTTTATTAAAAAATTACTGACAGAGATTTTTTTAACTGACGAGGGTTTCGTATTTATAATATATTTGAGGCCGCTTGTAGCGATTTTCATTATTCTGAACTACAGGGTTAGCGGGAAAATAGGGATTTATAAGGAGGGTCCGAGAAAAAAAAAAGGAAATAGTTTATTAAAAAAATACTAAAAGGGATTTTTTTAAACTGGCCAGGGTTTCGCATTACTAATCTCTTAAAACCTGCTTGTACTGATTTCCATTGTTCTAAAGTATAGGTATTTAAGAAAAAATACAACTTTCTTAAGAGTGATGAATTAATCTATTTAAAAACCTATTAGTGACTTATAAAAAACTTAAGACAAATTCTAATTTAAACTACGTTATGGCTTGCCTCGAGGCCTGCCTGTATCGCTCTTCAATGTTCTAAACTACAGGGTCTCCGTCTATTAATCAAACCATTTTTAGTGAATTTTCTTAGAAAAAATTCACTAATGAAGAGATCTCGACTTTTGAATTTTAAAAAAATGTCTTCAAATGAGCGCGATCTAGGACCCCTAGAACCTATATCCGGGGTCAGTTTAAATTTTTATATGTTTATATATATATATATATATATATATATATATATATATATATATATATATATATATATATATATATATCACACCGATAACTCAAAAAATAATGAGCCGATTTTGATAAAATTTGGCATGTACATTTCTTTTGTAAATGGCTTGGATAAGTTCGTTAGTCAGGAAAATCGGACGAGGTTTTCCGGGAAAATTTTGAGTTTTCATTCGAAAAAAATTCTTATCTCAAAAAGTAATAAGCCGATTTTAATAAAAGTTGGCATGTACCTTCCCTTTGTAAATGGGTTTGACAAGTTTGTTAGTTAGGAAAATCTGACGAGGTTTTCTGGGAAAATTTTGAGTTTTTATTCGAAAAATTTTTTTATCTCAAAGAATAATGGGCCGATTTTGATAAAATTTTGCATGTACCTTTCCCTTGTAAATGGCTTTGATAAGTTAGTTAATCGAAAAAATCGGACTAGGTTTTCTGGAAAAATTTTGAGTTTTAATTTGAAAAAAATTTTTATCTTAAAAAATAACAAATCTATGATAACCAAATTTGGTAGGTAGGTTTACGATATAAAAAGTAAACTATACACCAAAATTTAGATTTCTATGTTACAAGAAAAAAAAGTTATAATAAAATATTTTGTGCCAGATCATTTCTATGAAAATTCACTACCATAACGCACTTGCTGCACCAGAGTTTTACTTTTCTTGCAATATTTAATTCAAACGACGTTTGGTATAGAAAAAAGCGTGTTGTAAAAACAAAAATGTTATCTTAGTTACCAGCTGCCAGTTAGTAATGGCTAAGTCTATTTAAACTGTAAAAAAAAATTGGGACGCAGCAAGTGGGTTATATCAGTGAATATTCATAAGAATTGTACACTATTATTATACGACATATTAATTAAAAAATTAATTAATAGACACAGGACGAAGCAAATGTTAGCGGAATGCACCACATTCGGGAAACATAAAATAGAGAAAAAATTTGTTTGCCTACCTTTCGAACCGCGTATCTGGAGAGCATTTTTAGGAAAGCCGATTTGCAGCTAACTTTTTCGGCAAAAAATAATTTAAGAAATTTGTTAGGTAATACGAAAGATTAAGATAAAGCCACCGAAATGTGGGGTATCTATGAGATATGTTGTATAGATTGTAATCTTAAATACGTTGGGCAGACTAAGAGAACTATAGGGCAGGGGCGTGCGATGACATTTGAAATAAGGGAAGCAATTCCCAGAAACTTACCTATTTATAGTGTAACTCAATTCTTCTGTTGTTTTTGGAAAATTCGTTGATACTGTCTGGAAAATTCGTTGATAATGTCGTCATGTAGCTGTGGATTCTGGGACATTTCCTGGACGAGTTTATTTTCAAGTGACAAAATTGAAATTTGGGAAAGTCTTTCCTGTCCTGTTGAATTTCTAACAAAACTCTTGATACGTTTCAATGTAGAAAAATTTCGTTCTACAGATGCACTAGTAGCAGGACTTGTTAATACTAGTTCACATAATTTGAACACTTCAGAATATGAATTTTCCAATTTTGATTGTTTTAAAAAAGTTAAAAGTTCACTAGCGTAAGTTTTTGTGTCAATAATATCGGGTTCATAAATGACTGTAAGTTCTGATCGTAATAAGGCTTTGTCAAAATAATGCCCATAGTGGTTAAATAACGATTTGAATGAATCTTATGTGAAAGGTATCCCTTTAAATCCTCCAAAATTACACAATTCAAGAAATTTCAGGTCACTGAGATGAACAAATCTGCAGTTAATTTGCTGCTGAATTAGATCTATAATTTCGTAGAAAAGGCGGCGGTAAGAAGTTTGAAGGTCTCCCACATTATCATTGCGCAGACGCTTTCTTCGTGGCTCCACTTCTAATTCAATTGTTTTTTCCCAGAACTTATCAAATTAATTCCTTTTTTGAATTATAATGGATTTAAATTCACTAATTTTTTTCAGGAAAAAACCAATGTCATTTATTTTACATTGCAATATGTTAAATACATTATCTGAAAACAGAAATATTTCCAAAAATATATTAGGTAAAAAATTAAAATTAAAGTCTCCTTTCAAACCATCCAAAAATCCTCTAGAACTATTTATTGATTCTGCGTCCCAATTTTTGTTATTTTCCACGATGTTTTCAAAAAGTTCAATTAACGAATCACGGTGTTCAAATATAATTAACACAACCCTGCCGTTGTAGTTCCATCGGGTTGCAGCTACTTTGGGTAAACGTTTTTTAACAATTGGGTCTAAGGCTTGTGTGCGCTTCGTAGATTTGGAAAAAAAGCAGCCATTTAACACTTAACATTCTTTAATATGATTTATAGATTGGGATAAACTTAAATTTAATTTATGAGCACAACAGTGTACAATTGGAGCAATGGAGAACGTTTCCCGCACTTTAGCTTGAAGACCTCCTAAACGCCCGGCCATAACAGCAGCCCCATCATAGATTTGGCCAATTAATTTATTATCAGCCTCCTCAATATCTTTCATAATATTAAGCACAATTTTATATAAAGCGTTTGCGGTACGATCTTCTGTCACATTTTTAAGGCCTAAAATCTTTCTTGTACACTCCCATCCATTTTTACGTGGCGTATTACTACAGATAGTTGACTTAAATTAGTTACATCTATTGTTTCATCTAGAACAATAGCAATGGAAGGAGTATGTTTAATTTCAGATTTAATTCTGTTCAAAATAATAGTGGCAGCAGCCGAAATTAAATCATTCTGAATGCGATTTTATGTCCCGCGAAAAACGTTAGACTGTTCCAAGTGATTTTTTAAACAAATGTGGTATTTGGCTATTAAAGAAACTAGGTCTTGAAAGTCTCCTCTATTTGCAGATGTAGTTGTTTCGTCATGACCCCTGAAGCCCAATTCATGCTGCGACCAAGAAAACACACAGCATCAATAAGTCTCTTTAATATGTTTCTGTTTTTATCAACCAGTTCATTGTGTTGGCGATGAATTTCAATCTGCTTGTCAACGACGTATTCAATTCGCGTTTTTCCAAAGACACTTAATTTCAAAATGGTCTGTAAATGTGCTTTAGACATAACATGTCTTTGTACTAGTTTATGTAGATTATTCAAGTCGGAAAACCCACTTTTATTCCACAACCCCTTTTCAGTCACAAATAGACTACAAGACCAACAAAACAGTCTATTCCTGTTTTCACAACCCGTTAACCATTCATATTGTTTATAAGTTTTTTCCGCGTTGAAATATCGAATAGGTACATGTTTTAATTCTTCTATTTAAGTTTTTTATAGTAGGTTTCGGCCTACCTATATTAATAATAGCAAGTTTTTCAGCAAACAGTAAAGCTGAAAATTCTTTAGTTATCAAAAAACATACAATACAATCACAGTTATTATTACCACTTGTTTGTAAAGTTTGTAAATCCCCACCGTCACCGCTGTTAAAAGCTGATCTACTTGCAGCCACATTAATAATCATAAAATGCCAATGTATTTAACTTACTCGACTGCTTATATATACGAAATAATCAGGCACATTCGCTTAGAACGCGCACCCGGTCTTCGTAGTACAACACGCTCTTAAAACATGCGTACATTGCGCCGAGCCGAGGTTTCTTTTATAAAGTTGCTTGCTGACTACGTGTATTTAACTGAAGTCATTGCATGCATCCACTCGTAGTATTAGATCAGGTTCATGCTGTCCGAAATCGGTCGCATTCACCTTGCTAGGAGCGCATATACAAATATAGTATGCTGCATAATAAATAATTATGTGTGTGAGCTTGCGAAATAAAAGATTTAATAATTAAATTAGTTTCAGAATTTGAAATTTAATATTTAAAATACAAAAGGAATTTAAAATAATGCAGTTTAGGTATGTAGTCGTTATTTTAAGGGAAGCAATGCTTCCCTTGCTTCCATGGACCGCACGCCACTACTATAGGGACTAGATTTAGTAAACATCAGCCATATTTAAGATACGGTAGTGTAGACAAGTCATGCGTAGCACAACATATTTGGGATAATAACTAACATATTGATAGGGAAAATCTGAAACTTATCAAAAATGTTAGACAGAAAACGATGATTGATGCGTATGAGAGTATTTATATTTCCAGAGCAATAAAAAAACAAAAGTTCTTTAAATCCAACCGGGCCACTGATCTCCAGTCCTCTGTTTGCGATATGTCTTGATACACATTCCGAAACCTTTCAGGTAAAGTAATAAAGGAAGTTCAATAACCTCGTCCGGCAATAGAAATACAATACACAGAAAATGTGCCTGCTATTTAAATCTCCCTCTCGATATCGTTCTTTATCTAAGAATCAATATAAATAGATGGTGTTGTAGTAGAAATTAGTTAGAATTACTTATCATTGAAGCTCACTTTGTTAGTGAAACGATCGTCAGGTCTTTAAAATGATGTGTTGTTGGGTTCTCCAAGTGTACTTATCAGTGCTCATCACAGGTTGCAACGTTCGCTTTGTGGCTGTTATAGTTTCGGAGATACCTAGCGTGCAAGCGTAAGTGAGTCATACTGTATAAGGATGAAATTGAAAGCGACAAAAATTTTATTGCAGGTTTTAAATTAATTTTAGTGAATTTTCTTAAAAAAAATTCACTAATGGGGAGATCCCGACTTTTGAATTTTGAAAAAATTTCTTCACATGAGCGCTAATTAGCCCCCCCAGAAAACATATCCAAGGTCAGTTTCAATTTTTATATGTTTATATATATATATATATATATATATATATATATATATATATATATATATATATATATATATATATATATATATATATATATATATATATATATATATATATATATATATATATATATATATATATATATATATGTATCACACCGATAACTCAAAAAATAATGGGCCGATTTTGATTAAATTTGGTGAAAAAATTCCTTGTGCTAATAGCTTGGATAAGTTCGTTAGCCAGGAAAATCTGCCTAGGTTTTCCAGGAAAATTTTGCGTTTTCTTTCGAAAAAAAATTATATCTCCGGAATCAACAAAGTAAGGGCAACCAAATTTGGCACGCAGGTTTATATCCTTATAGGTAAGTTACCTACCAAAATTTAGCTATGTAGCTCAAAAGACAAAAAAGTTATACGCATTTAAAGAAAATTAAATTGGGGTTTTCCTCAAAACGTCAAAGTGGCGATTTAAAATGTCAAAATTGGCAACATTTAGGCAAATAACTTGAATCTAATACGGGCTATAGAAATAAAATGTTTCAAGAAGGATGTTTTACAAACCCTAAAGTCTTAGTTTCAACCGTCATTGTCCTTCATTTTACTAAAATGTTTCCAGAAAATTCATTTCAAATAGACCCTTACTCTGATGCTTGGCAGTAGCCTTAGCTATAGAGTTTATCGTTTAATGGTATATAATTTTTGTCGAATTTTCGTAAAAAATCAATAAAGCTCAATATATCCGTTATTATATAAGAGACGAAAAAAATTTGTATATATTAATTATAGAGTGTCTTGAGCTACATCTTAAAATAATATTTATACAATCACAGGGTGGCCCATAAGTCGTTGGTGATACAAATTTCCTTTTTTTTAATCAAACACGCCTTATGTTATTGCATTTTTGCATTTTCCATCGAAATATAATGCATGTTTGTAAGAAAAGAAATTTTGAATGCAGCAAGTGCGTTATGGTAGCGAATTTTGATCAAATGTTTCATATTTTTTTAATCAAACACGCCTTATGTTATTGCATTTTTGCATTTTCCATCGAAATATAATGCATGTTTGTAAGAAAATAAATTCTGAACGCAGCAAGTGCGTTATGGTAGCGAATTTTGATCAAATGTTTCATATTTGAACAGCTCAATTTGTTATTAACCTATAAGGTTGACCAAGAAACGTGTTTTTTCGGGAACACTTTAAGTTTACTTTTGGAAATTTTTGTATATTTTCACACAATAAAGTTATTTTGATGAAACATGGCACATTGTTTTTAGTATATAGGTTATACTGGTAACCAAATTTGATGCCTGCTTTCTTAAAAAAACACATATTTGTTATTAAAAATATTTTTATGAAAATTCACTACCATAACGCACTTGCTGCGTCCAGAATTTTTTCACCTGCTTGTGCTCTTTACTAACAATGAGCTTGAAACACTGGGTATTGACAAAACCGGCGTGCATCTTTCATTATAATAACTAAACTGTATTAAGCGTATGCTGCTGTTACTGGCATGTAGTTATCTTACATGACAAATTCCAAGTGAAATATGTCGTATTACTTGCATGGCTTAAGATTAGAGGTAACGCAAAATAAAAGCATACTGTGTTAAAACTTCACACGCCCCTCAAGGCATTATTTTAATGTTGGGAAATTCAACGTAGATATGACCATATCAAGAAGTCAGGTTTGCAAGTTTGCAAAAGTCGGTTAAAGTTTGAGTATACCAGTTCAATGAATGCCAGTGCCTGGAACTTAAATATATTTCTACCCCACTTGCACTTAGAGTATATTTTAGTAACTTCCAGAGTGTTGCACCACCATCGCAATAGGTGCACTTTGATATTAGTTTTTAGTTTGCTTATGAAGCGTTTTAACCTAGAGATCTCGGACTAGAACTTTCTTATATCTAATTCATAGACGAGTCAGTTTCAGATACGTTATTATTAAACCTTTTATAATTGTCACTGAAAAGTGCAATTTTATAGAACAAGTGAACTTGTACCGGGTGATTCTTTATAATGTCGCCCTCCTTTAACTTTGTTATTTTAAGTGTCCCAAAAAAATTGAAAGTACGGTTCTGTAGGTGCTAAAAAATACTTTTTTTCTACGTATTTTTTTTAAATGATCAGTATACAGGGAAAACCAAAAGGTTCATTTTTTTTCAATGGATCACCCTATATATGAATTTACTTTTCGATTCCTCGTAAAATTCTAAGCATAATTTATATTCTATACCGTATACTTTAAATGAATAGTTTTTGAAATATTCGCATTTGAAACGTTATCATCAAATATTTTATTAAACAACTGTTACAAATCAAGAAGTCCTAGGATACCACGCTTTTAATTGAAAACAAATAACTGACAGTGACATTCTGTCAATATTGTTGTAGTTGTATTGTTTAGTAAGTAAAAATGCCGTACCCAGACAGAGAAAAAAGAGTTATTTTAAGTTATTATATTAAACATATTTTAAATTGTCGCGCTGCCATTAGAAATATGATAGAAGATAATCCCGGTATGCATGTCCCAACGTTCACATCTATATATAGGAAGTTTCAAGAAACGTCAAATTTACAAAGGAGAAAGAGAACTCCTGTGAAAGTAGATGAAAATGCAGAATTGAATATTTTACTTGCTATAGAAGAGAATCTAAACAAATCCATAATAAACATTTCAAAGACATTACGACCAACACAAGAAAATATTCCGCGACCTTCATACAGTAAAGTCCAAAGAACGTTTATAAAATGGAATCTAAAGCCATATAAGATTAAACCCAATACAAAGCTTACCCAAATGCAAAAAGATGATCGGGTCACATTTTGTCAACTGATTCTAGACAGAATAAACATAAATAACAATTTTTTGAAGACAGTTCTATGGACTGACGAGTCTACGTTTTCTACTAGTGGCCTGCTTAACCGAAAAAATACCAGACAATGGGCAAGAGAGAATTCCCATTCTTATAGGGAATTTAAGTTCCAAGGGCGACAATCCGTAAATATGTGGTGTGGTATCCTGGGCGATCGAGTTATCGGTCCGTATTTTTTTGATGCTGTTTTAAATGGAGGCCGCTATTTAGATTTCTTGGAAAACGAGTTCGTAGCATATTTAGACGATTTGCCTTTAAATATATTACAACATATAATTTTTCAACAGGATGGAGCACAACATTCGTGCTGTGCTTAATTACCTAAATGAAAGGTTTCCTGAATGGATCGGAAGAAATGCGCCGATTTGACACCTATGGATGCGTTTCTTTGGGGTTATATAAAAAACCGTGTATACAACCACCAAACTGAAAACCTCGATCATCTTAAAGATTTGATACGGAATGAAATTATTAATTTAAATGAAAATAACCCGGCATTCATAACAGATTCATTAGAGAAAATGCGAAGAACCTTTATACAATGTGTTGAAGAAAATGAAGGCCCGATGCACTTTGATACACGCCACAGAGGAAATTATCAAACTTTATTTTGTATACCTACATTTAAGGCCGGTCCTGTATAGTCAGATTCGAGGCTTAAAACCAGCGACGCCATGAGGCAAGCATATCGGGATACGTGTACCATAAGAGGATCTACACGGCAGGATTGCTATTGACGCGTCACTGGCTGTCACTATGAATGAGGAAATATATGAGCAATTCGACGGCAGGATCCATCGAGAGGAGAGACGCCAAAACGTCCTGTACAGTCTCAGAGTATCGTATGCATGCATAGGATGCAACTCTAAATCGTTCCGGATAAGAAGTGTGCGACTCGTAAACTGTGTGAAGAATGGAAACTATGCATAAATACGGTGTGTTTGCTGGAGTTGTTGGAAAAGTCACAGTACAAAGTGAGAAGCGGCCAGACGTCGTACGAAATGTTTAGTTCCTGCATTGGATTTTTAATACCAGGACGCGTTTTTTTTTTGGTACAAAACTGACACACAGAGTGGCTCAGCAAAAACGAATCAAACCCGATGTTTCATATTTCCTGTTATTAAGAAAACATTCCTGCATATGTCAATTTTTATTTCGAGGGGGAAGGGTTTCGCCGATATTTTCAACCCTGGCAGTACGTTCCTCTAGCGGGGATTCAAAGTTTAAAGGAAAAGGGGTATTGAGTTGCACTTTTTTTTCCCCAACAACACACCACGAGGGCTCACAGCCAAAATACTATCGTACCATGGGTGTCGAGAAGGAGGAAAGAGGCAACTTGTTAATTCTGGACTTGAAGGTTTGGAGGTTCGGAGGAGAAGGAAAAACATGTGCCGGCAAGGAATTCCACAACCTGGAAGTCCTCTGGACAAAATAGCAGGCATAACAAGATGTTCTATGTCTGGCGACCTGGACAGTAAAAGGGTGCATTCGCTCTGTTCCCCTGGTAGATCTGTTGGGGGCAGCAGGTGGAGGAACTATGGAAGAAAGCTCTTCTGAGCAGTGCCCGTGCAGATATCTATAAAAGAGAGAGAGGTCACCAACGGCACGTCGGTGGGCAAGGGATGGCAGCCTTTGGGTAAGGGTAGGGTCACCGATGAGACGTATAGCTCTCTTCTGAATGGAGTCCAGGATAGCGAGTGTAGAAGCAGCAGCAGCACCCCAGATGTGGGAGCAGTATTCGAGGTTTGGTCTTATTTGTGAAGTATATAAATTATAAAGATTAGCTGGTGAAAAGTATTTGCGAGCCAGGAAGAGGAAACCTAATTTCTTAGCAGCCGCTTCTGCAATTGATGTGACATGTTGGTGTCAATTGAGATTTCGATCCACAGAGATGCCAACAAGTGAAAAGGACTCATTACTTTGAATAACTTGATTGTTTATTGTGATGGGTCTAGGGCTGGTGTATCTCTTATGAGAAAGAAAGCAAGACTGTGATTTGGTGGGGTTGAATTGTACAAAATTTCTACTTCCCCAGTCTAATTTTTTTTGGAGATACACGGAGATAGAACCCTCCATGAGTCTGCGATCCTCATCTAATTGGGTTAAAGAGACAGGCTTAGAATATTGTATATTTGAGTGGAAGGTGCTGTCGTCCGCATAACTGTGTACTGGGTTGGATGTGCTAGAGATGAGGTCATTGATCTGGAGAAGAAACAAAGTAGGGGCTAAAGCTGAACCTTGATGAACTCCTGCATTAATTGGATATAGTTTAGAGGAATGGCCATCCACGACAACAGAAATGCGTCGGTTGGAGAGGAAATTTGCTGTCCACGTAGAGAGTTTTGGTGGTAGGCCATAGGTCGGTAGTTTATTAAGCAGTGCTGCGTGCCAGACTTGGTCGAGTGCTTTGGATATGTCTAGAGCGACAATTTGGGATTATCCGTGTAGTTCCATAAACTTGTTCGAAAAATGGGTGACAAAGGAAAGGAGGTCGGCAGTTGATCTGCGCTGACGGAATCCATACTGCCTGTCGTGGATTAGACTGTGTTTTTCAAGAAATTTTAGTAATTCGGTGTTTATATAGTTTTCCATCACTTTAGAGACAACTGAAATGAAAGAAATAGGCCTGTAGTTGCTAGGAAGCGCTTTCGATCCTTTCTTGGGGACGGGTTGTACTCTAGCTGTTTTCCAGTTACTAGGGAATATGCCTCTATTGTAAGATGTTTTGAACAGACGAGTCAGGACAGGAGCAAGTTCTGGTGCGCATTTGTTAAGAACAATTGCTGGGGTCTCGTCAAGGCCAGAGGCTTTCCTGGTATTAAGAGAAGAGAGCATCTTTCGTACCTTTTTAGTTTTGAAAATGATATCCGTCATTTTATGCGCGATATTGGGGACTGTTGGTGGTTGAACATTTGGAGGTGGGTTGAGAGTAGAATTGCCGGCGAACAACGAGGCAAAAAGTTCAGCCTTGCCCAGAGCGGTAGAAACAATTTCATCCCCTGAAACAAGAGGTGGGAACGTGCTCTTGCAGAAATTATTCCCAATAGATTTAGCAAGAGTCCAGAAGGGTTTGCTGCCGTTGGAGCTTAAGAGGACTTTGTTTTTGATGTGGTTATTAAACGAGTTTTTTGCGTCAGAAAGAATACGGATATAGCGGTTTCTTGCGCCTTAAATGCTTGACGGTTTTCTTGACTGGGATTGTGTAGAAGCTTTTTGTGAGCTTTGACCTTTTCAAGTCTAGCCTTGTCACAGGAGATAGAGAACCAGGGCTTTTGAGTGGCTGCAGTGGTTTTCTGTGTACGTGGAGTAAATAACTCCATGCCAGCTTGGATAATTTCGGTGACGTTTTGTGAGATATCAGAGGGGTTAGGATGAGAGAAGCAGACAGACGCCCATGGGAATGAGGTGGAGTAATCTCGCCTTTCGTCCCAGTTCGCGGAGTTGTAGTAACAAACGATACGTGGGTGTGATGACTGTGTGACCTCGGGTTGCATTGTGCAGGAAGCAGTGACCATGCCGTGGTCTGAGCGACCCAGCGGGGCGGTGACTGATATCTTATAGCAGTCAGGATTTGTAGTAAGAAGGAGATCCAAGGGATTTGAGCTGTGTGTGGGTGGAGGAAAATAAGTAGGTTGCTGAACCATATTTGCTAAAGAATTGCGGACGGTAAAGGCTTCCGCTGCTCTTCCTTGTGGATCGGTTTTTGAAGATCCTAGCCATTCCTTATTATGGACATTGAAGTCACCAAGAATAGTGACCTCGGAGGAAGGATATTCAGAAATCAGATGGTCGGTTTTTTCAGAAAGGTAGTCAAAGAGTTGGACAAAGTTGTTGTCAGGAGGGGACCGGTAAACGCAACAGATGAATTTAGTTTTTTTTTAAAGTATCAGTTTTTGAAACTCGGTTCAGTAGTTTTTGAGAAAACGTAATTCAAATGTTGTTTGCCAAACAAAAAAAAACAAGTTTCCCACATTACTTTGATTACTGTAACAGTATACTAACCTACTGAATGTTTTAAATGTTGACATCCAGCTTCCATGTATCAATACAGGTTTTGTTCAAAGTGAATTCGAACGTTGCGAAGCATTCCTGGTGAAATTTATTGACATACGGCGATGATGCGTTGGCGTGAATCATGTACATACTCTGGCAGTGTAGTCTAAGTCTTATTTTTCAGGTGGCTCTACAAAAAAGTTCAAACGGTCTAAATCTGGTAACCTTGCATGCCATTCTATTGCTTCTCTTCGCCTAAGCCATCCCCCAGAAAATGTTTGATCGAGATAACGACAAACAGCAGGGATATAGTGTGGGAATGCTGATCCATCTCAAATATTAATTTATTTTCATTGTAACGGTCACTTTGCTCACAAATTTCTGTTGGTGCTGGATCAACGTCATCTTTCAAATACTGTAGATTTCCTGTTAGAAAAAGGACCAACAGTACAATCGCTATATATTCCGCCCCACACATTTATTTTTTCAGGACTTTGACCATGAGCTTCATGAAACATGTGAGGATTTTCGCCAGCGCAATAACGACAGTTGTGACCGAGGGGGAAATCACTGAAACAAAAGTGTACACTAAAATTCCCCTTTCGGAAACAATTCCCAGATATTACCCAAAATTCTTTGAAATTCCCCGAAATACCCGAGAAATACCTCTAAACTTTCGAAATACCCTGGAAATTCCCTTAAGTTGTCTGCAATTCCCCAAAAATTCCCCGAAATTCCCTGCAATTCCTCAAACATTCTCCTAAATTCCATGCAATTCCCCAAAGCGCTCTTGAAATTCCCAGCAAACTCTATTTATTTTGTGACATCACAACTGTTATTCTGTATTAAAACGCAAATAAATAGATATACATACATTTCTGTAAATGCTTACTCTAACCGAAAAACATATTGGCTGAAGTAGTGCAATATGTATTGTTGGTAGGTTAGGTTAGGTTAGTTTGTGAGTGATCCATATCGGTCCCTCCACCGCGACCATAAGGTCTATTGTGGCTCACGCCTAATGTCTATATTTCGCCCAACAAATCCAGCCTCCTACAGAGGTCGATAACGTTTGCGGGCGAAAGTTAATCCAGATCCTCTGGAGCAAGCTTTACCTTGCCAAAGAGCAGGTGTCTAGTCCTATCCGCTGCCGGACAGGAACACAGCACGTGCTCTGCTGTTTCGTCATCCTCCATACACAGCCGGCACTCGGTCTCCTGACCGATCCCAATACGGTGCATGTGATGCCGCAAGCGACAGTGTCCTGTATACAGGCCGACTAGAGTACTCAGTTGTTGTCTGTTCAACTCTAGAAGTTTCTTAGCCCTTGACTCAGACAGGCCATTTATGAAGGCCTTAGAGTGAGCTAATCCTGGAAGATTTTGCCAATATTGAATTGTCCTTCTATCTGTCCAGGTCTTTAAGGTGCGTTTTGCTGTGCAAGATGTTATTCCCAGCACCGGTTCTGGTCCGACAAAGTCACACTGGGCACCACTCCTGGCAAGCGCGTCTGCGGCAACGTTGCCATCATGGTCCGAGTGACCCGGTATCCAGACCAGCGACACCTCATTACAGCTTCCCAATTCGTTAAGGGCAGATTTACAACTCCATACCGTCTTTGAATTGCACCGGTAGGAACCAAGAGCCTTTATTGCAGCTTGGCTATCTGCAAATATATTTATCGATTTGTTTGTGCATAGGTCTTTTAAGCTTTCCCTTGCACACATCTCGATGGCATAAACTTCTGCCTGGTGTATGGTTGCGTACTTGCCGAGGCTAGCTGATAGTCTAGCATCGGTGCTGCCCCCATATGCGCCGGCTCCTACTCCCATATTGGTTTTGGAGCCGTCAGAGTACCAGCAGAGGTCCGCTCTCAACAGGGTCGATTGGTTCCGGTCCCAGTCCTCCCTTTCCGGGAGGACGGTCTTGAAAGACTCTGCTGATTTTTGTAGGCATCAAGTCCGAGACCATTCCCAGAATCCTGTGACAATCACTGTCATCAAGGAGTCCGGACCCCCTCAGACTGACTTCCCTCGGCATGTTATCTGCCGTTTGTATTAGTCTGTACGTTGTCCACCTCGCCACCCTCTCCAGCCATATGTGAAGTGGGGGAATATTGAGGAGGACCTCCAGAGCGACTGATGGTGCGGTGCTTATCGCTCCCGTTATCATCAGACATGCTTGTCTCTGTAGATGAGCCAGTTTGGCCCTCGCGGTACCACGAAGTACCTTAGGCCACCAAACTATGGCTCCATATGTTATCATAGGTCTGATAACCACTACATAGAGCCAGTACATCTGTTGGGGGTTTGTTCCCCAGTTGTTCCCACAGATTCTCCGGCAGGTCCACAGGGACATCTTAGCCCTGCGGATAACATTTTCTAACTGTCTGTCCCAGTTGAGCTTCTTATCTAGGATAACTCCCAGATATTTTGCTTGGTCCGAAAATGGAATGTTTTCCCCCATAAGATTAGGTGGTTTTAATTTGTCCAACCTTCTTCTTCTGGTGAACGGGACAATGATCGTTTTGCGAGGGTTCACAGACATCTGTTCCCTACGGCACCAATCATTGACTACATTTAGTGCTTCTTGAAGAGTACTAGACAGTTCCTCCTCAGATTTGCCTCTAACCATTATGACAAGATCATCCGCATACGCCTGGACCTCAACCTCCCAGAGTCCGAGGATAGCCAGCAGGTCGTCCACAAAGAGGGACCACAACAGGGGGGATAGAACGCCCCCCTGAGGACACCCTCTCGCAGCCCTAACGCTGACCACCTCTCCCCGTAATGAGGTAATAATGGTCCGATTGTGCAGCATGTTTCCGATCCAGCCACAGATGGTAGGTTCCACCCCCCTAGCGATAGTGGCCTCGTAGAGGGAGATCGGTAATGCATTATTAAATGCTCCTTCTATGTCGAGAAATGCCGCCACCGCAACCTCTCCATTTTTCAGAGAGTGTGTGATCTTCTCGACGAGGTTATTGAGCGCTAACTCAGTTGATTTGCCAGTTTGATAGGCATACTGGTGGGTATTTAGGGGGTTCTTGGGTAAGATGTTCCCCCTAATGTGTCCGTCCAGTATTTTTTCCAATCCCTTCAGGAGGAATGATGTAATACTGAGAGGTCTCAGTGAAGTAGGTAGGAGGTCATTACGTCCCAATTTGGGAATGTAACCACCGTCCAGCTGGAAGGAATATAGTTCCAGGCCAGACTGGCTCTGAACAGCCTGATAAGGAAGGGTAGGAGAATCTCCAGTCCCTTTTGTAGTAGGACCGGTACCACCCCATCCTCCCCTGGCGACTTGAATGGCTGGAAATGATTCACAGCACACTCCACTGCCGAGGCTGTAACTATTCTCCGAGCAACTAGCCAGTCCTCCCTTTGGGGGCGTTTAGATCGTCCCTCAGCTGGTAGGACCTCACCGTTGCTCAGGATCAGACATCTGGGAAGTGTGTATGTGCTAAGAGCTCTAACGTTTCTTTCCGAGATTCAGTAAAGGAACCATCTGGTCGTTTTATCGATCCCAGTTCCTGTACACGGTCGCGTGAGAGAATCCTGTGGATTCTGGCGCTGCTGGGCAAATTATTAATGTCCCCGCAGAACCTCCTCCAGGACTCCCTCTTAGCGTTCCTGATCTCTTTATTATAATGTGTTAGAGCAGTTTTATATTGCTCCCAGTTGCCTGTAATCTTAGCACGATTGAAGAGACGTCTAACTTCTCTTCGTAGTTTATCGAGGTTATTATTCCATCAAGTAGACCCCCGACTGTCTCTCTTTGACCTCAGTGGACAGTTTTCGTGATAGGCAGAGACCACAGCTTCCCTAACCTGTTCGGCCGCAATCTCGATCTCATCACGATCCCTCACTGTGGGGATTGCGAACCCAAGTCTGTCGGCGAGGGACTGTTTGAATCCCTCCCAATCCGTCCTCCTCGGGTCCCGATACTCCAACACAGGTCTAGGGCCTGTTTCAATTTCAAATAGGATATGGGCATGGTCTGAACATGAGGGTTCAGACGACACCCTCCATTTGAGGATTTTTGAGCTCAAAAGCCTTGAGCTGATCGTAAGATCTAAAACCTCTCTCCGGTTAGCTGTAAGAAAGGTGGGTTCCGAGCCTATGTTGTTGACAACCAGCTCCTCCCCTAAAATGTATTCAAATAATGATTCACCTCGTCTGTTAGTGTCCGTGCTCCCCCAAGCCAAGTGATGGGAGTTCGCATCACACCCCATTACGAGGTGATAATTGTTCCTCTTGCAGTAGGCGATCAATTTCCGCACCTCTGCTGGAGGTGGTTGTTCTGCATCTCTGTCTCCAGGGAAATAGGCCTAACAGGCCACTACTTCCAGCCTGGTCCCCCCGGATGTGATCACGAGATGGATGGATGCCATGTCCTTGGTGCAGTACTCTGAAAGTGTAAAATACTGCAAGTTGTTTCTGATCCAGATACAGGCTCTGGGGTTAGTACCAGAGTCCACCTCTACTATCTTACCAGAAGTGTTACCCAGCCCTTTAGTTCGTTCCGAATTAGCGGTCCAGGGCTCTTGGAGAAGAGCAATATCTATTTGCTCTTCCTTTAATTTCATGCTAAGGAGGTATGTCGCAGCCTTAGCATGATGCAGATTAGCTTGAATGCACCTTAAGTTGGTGGGCATGGGGGTAGGAATATAGGAATGTATGGAGGAAAAAGGAGTAGTTTAAGGAGCTTAAAGGAAAAGGGAATTATGGTGCAGGTTCCTCCTCCTTTTTAGGAGCTCGATAACCAAGCTTCCTATAGGAGGGTCTACCTTTGGTAGTCGTCCTAGGAGTGGACTTTCCTTTCCCCTGTTTTTTTCCCTCTGGAGGTTCCAGTGGAAGGTTGAATCCTGCCACCTCCTCTATTGGGTCTGTGTAAGTCGTGTCCATGTTTGGTCCCACGAGCAGCAAGGGAAAATAGACCTCCATGGAAGAGCCCCGCATCCCATGAATAGGCATTTACACAGGGAGGTCGCCCGGTTTCCCTATTATTTAAAATTTTTTAGAAAGAAAAAATTCATGTTTGACATTGAATTTTTATTCACTCTAAATTAAGAAGAAAACAAACTAACATAACAACACAACACAAAATGTTCTTAAGCAAGAAATAAAACTAAACTTATATCGAAACTCATATAACATAGATGCTTTGGCTCTTTAAAATAGGCATTCTTGAACAAACCCTCGCAAAAACTTATAAAAAAATATAAAACACATCACAAAATATATATGGTATATTATGATGGAGATCATTAGTGGATACAACTTTAAAAACAAAACAAAATCTTTTAAGTATGTATTAAAGAAGCCAGTAAAAATATTTCCAAAAATGTATTACGAGTTATAGATGAGCGAATAGACAAATTATCACTTGAGTTATCATTATGCACATTTAACCTATTTACAGTGTCGTTTAACATATCTACAATACTTGGATTGTTGTTAATATTAGCATCAATAACAGAACGGATTTCTGGTAAGATTTGATAAAAATTTGTTAATAATGTTTGATTTTCGTAAAGCTTTTCTCGTTTTCTTCTGCACGTTCTTCACGGCTGTATTTACAAGCGGCCCATGTTGAAGCAGCCAAATTTTTAGACGTTATTTTAGGCACTGCGTTATCCTGATTTTCAGATATTTCTTCTGGTAATAATTCGATAGTTTTATTACTTGTCGTATATGACGTGATGGGCAATATTCTCGGCCAAGTTTGATTGAAATCAGTTTAGTATTTTTTGAATCATCACTCGGATACACACACACACACACACACACACACACACACACACACACACACACACACACACACACACACATATATATATATATATATATATATATATATATATATATATATATATATATATATATATATATATATATATATATATATAATATATTTTCGCGGACCTTGGTTTTGGGTTCTAGGGAGCCAAATTCGCACTCATCTGAAGAAATTTTTTCAAAACATTTTTCGTGACCTCTCTGTTAGCGAATTTTTCTTAATGAAAATTCGCTAAGAACATAAACAGAACATAAACTTGTGAACGTGGCACTTTGCATCAGCATAAGAGCTGCCCGGCGACGTTTAGTACAACGTTGCCAAATTGTGCAATATTTTATGTAATATTATCCGTTTAAAATGCCCTGAAGCACCTCGAAATTCCCCGAAAAACCTTGCAATTCCCCAAAATACCTCAAAATACCCTAGAATACCTCGAGACTCCCCGGAGTTTCCCGAAATACATTGAAATTCGCCGAAATATCTCGAAATACCCTTGCAATTCCTTACCATGTACACTAAAATACCCCAGTAATTTACTCCTCGGTTGTGACGAAATGGGACGGTAGTTGGATGGTAAAGTTGTATTTCCAGATTTAAAAAGAGGGATTACTGTAGATAATCTATAGCTATTTGGACAAATTCTATTTGATAATGCGAAGTTAATTAAATGTAACATAAGTGGACTAAGAGTTTGTGAAATAGTTTGATAATTTGGTTAGTAATAAGATCATGGCAATGTAATCAGTATATCTAAAAATGAAAATTCTCAGCAGCTCTTCTCATTTCGTTGTTGTTTTTGCACTTCATAAATCGGGTTAATTTTCTCAAAGATTTATTTTGGGTCTACCTCTTCTCTATGTGTACTTGTAATAAAGTTTTCAAAGAGTTATTATATCTTAGAATACGTACAAAAATTTGTGGCTGTCTTCTCTTAAATTCCTACAGCAAGCATCTTCATCTCTCATTTGTACTCGCACAATTTTATTAGTCTTTAAATCGGCGTATCTTCTTGACATTTTCCTCAAGGTCCGACCATCAGAAGCTTGTAATTTCTTTATGTTCTGCTTAACCGAATTCAGGCTTTTCGTCACGTATCTTATAACATTCGCTACATATGACCTGATAAACCTTTTGCCCATATCAAATATAAAATATTTATTACTGAGAAGAGTATTTTGCGTATTGAGTTGCTTTGCCAACCTGATCCTTATTTTTAGTGTTTTGCTACATTTACCATCATCAGTAATAGAAATCATTCTTGAAGCTCTCCCCGTAAAAATAAAATAATTTTGGTTATATTTTAGCGCCTACGAACAACTTTCCCTCACCGGTCCTGTCGTGAGACAGTTCTCCGTGTAAGAAGACTTGAAGTAGAGCTCTATCGTGGTGATCTAGTATCTGCAGTCTTGCATGTGTATCTATATATCTCACAATGGCGTTCCTGTTCAACATTGGCATCGCGTATCCTTCTTGATGTCTATGTTAATGTGTGCCGATGCATTTCCTTAAATTGAGAACACCCGCTTTGCATTTGGGTCACACTTTTTAGCGGCGCCATTGATATTAATAAAGTTTAGAAGCTGAATTCAAATTTGCTTGAGTTTCGCCCTGTTGTATTTGACTTTCTGCGAAAATACAAAAAGTTTAGTTGGCAAGTTGAGATGCTGAATAAATATCGTGTAATTTTCAGGCTTCCCACGTCAGGCACGCACGAGGGAAATCTCAATAGAATATATGAATGTATTTATAATAGAGATCCGGATACGTCTCATGTTAAATAACTTTCTGCTGGAAATCTGTAAAGAATATATTGAGGTACGTGAACTGTGTTTTAACCGCAACTAATTATATTAGGAAGAAAATTGGATTTTGTTAATTTTAATATTAATTTCCTATGCCAAATTTTTATTGCACACTATTATTATTTATTAATATTACATGGATTTTTTTGTAAATTATATAATGACAGATTTTTTTTTATAAACTGCAACTGACAAGAATTCAGAGGGTTGATTTATATCTAGTGAGCATTGTAAATTTCAATACGCAAACATAATAAGTACATTTGGAGAACCGAAATCACCACAATACATATTTTTAAAGACCTGACGATCGTTTCACTAACAAGGTTAGCGTCATCATCAGATGATGGCAAATTCTAAACTGGTTACTACCAAACATCACCTTATATACTGAGTTTTAGGTAGAGATCGATACCGAGAGGGAGACTAAATCGCTGGCAAATTTTCTGTGTATTTTATTTTTATTGCCGGACGAGGTTTTAGTGAATTTTCGTAGAAAAAATTCACTAATGGGGAGATCCAGACTTTTGAATTTTAAAAATTTTTTGCAAATGAGCGCGAACTAGGACCCCTAGAACCCATATCCGGGGTCAGTTTCAATTTTTATATGTAAAATTTGGCGTGTACCTTCCTTGTGTAAATGGCTTTGATAAGTTCGTTAATTAAATAAATCGGACGAGGTTTTCCGGGAAAAATTTCAGTTTTCATTTGAAAATTTTTTTTCTTAAAAAGTAAAAAATCTATGATAACCAAATTTGGTAGGTAGGTTTAGGATATAAAAAGTAAACTATACACCAAAATTTAGATTTCTATGTTACAAGAAAAAAAAGTTATAATAAAATATTTTGTGCCAGATCATTTATATGAAAATTCACTACCATAACGCACTTGCTGCGTCCAGGCTTTTTCAACTTTACCTGGTAAGTTAATGTATATTTCATCTGTATCAGAGACAGAGGGTACACAAAGGACTATAAATCAGTGGCTGCGCTCGATTTGAGGAACTTTTGTTTTTCTATTGCCTTAGAAATATAAATACGTTCGTACGCATCTAGATCCGGTGGCTGTGCAACATTTTTGATAACTTTCAGATTTTCTTTATCAATATGGTTGTTATTATCACAAATATGTTGTGCTACGCATGACTTGTCTACACTATCGTACCTCAGCTGTGTCAGATGTTCACGAAATCTAGTCTGAATGGTTCTCTTAGTCTGCCCAACATCTTTAGGATTACAACCTCTACAACTTATCTCATTAATACCAGACATTTACAGTGGCTTTATCTTTTTCTTTCATATTATACAACAAATTTCTTAAATTATTTTTGTCGAAAAAGTTAGCTGCAAATCGCTTTTCTTAAAAATGCTCTCGAGATCCCGTGTGATATGCGTTTCAAAAGGTAGCAAACAAATCATCATTACAAGGGGTCTCGAGAGCATTTTTAAGAAAGCCGATTTGCAGCTAACTTTTTCGACAAAAAATAATTTAGGAAAATTGGTTAGCTAATACGATTTATATATATATATATATATATATATATATATCTTTTCGAATGTTGCACTACACTGTAATCACATTTAAATACACACTTTATTTGTTTGCTGTACTTTTTGTGACTTTTTATTATTAATCGTCCCGATTCATTATCAGCACGTTACTGACTGTGATCGTTCCTATGTGGTATATGCCTGAGATTGTACGTGGCGCCTGCGCGTTGAGCTTCTATTGGTCGATTTACTGTTCTCTAATTGGTCGTGTTTTCGGACTGCGTCGTATGTATCGGTCTCCTGTCTTGATGACTGTGGTTTGATAATTTGTCTATTTGTATGGCTTTTATTAAGTTTTGTTTAAATGTTTGGACTTTGATTTCTTCTGGCATTAATTGTTTCTTATTGTTTGTTTGTTGAATGTAGTATTGTTCCCAGATTTCCATTTTTTTTTGTGGTCTTTAATAGGTTTCATTAGTTGTAATTGGGTGATGTCTGGTTTTTGGTGTTTTCTGTTGTGAATGTATGTAGCTACGTTCGTTCTATTTGTAGCTAGGTATGTGAATTTTACCTAATGCTGTTATATGTTTCTTGAATCTTGTTTCTATTGATTTTTTGTCATTCCTATATATTTTTTATTGCATGTGTAACATTCTATTTGACATATTCCGTTTAATTCATGTGGGTTGTGTTCTTGTTTTTATTTATTTTGTTTATTATTTTGTTATTGGTTTTGTAGCTCATTTTTAAGTCATACTGTTCAAGTGTTTGTGTTATTTTTTGGATGTGGAGGTTATAAGTGAATGTTGTGTATTTTGTGCTTGTTCCTGGTGGTTTTTTTTCGGTTTTGTTAATTTGTTTGTTTTTAATTTGTTTTACTAGCTTTTCTATTATTTCTTGTTGTATCCATTTCTTTGTGCTATTTGTATTATGATGTTGTATTCCTTTTATCGTTCGTCATTATGGAGTGGTACATTTATCATTATGTTTATTAAGTATCTGTATGCAGCCATTGTGTGTGTGTGTGTGGGTGTATTGAGTGTTTGGGTATAGTGATGTCTGTTTGTGTAGGTTTTCTGTATATTTTGTATTCAATCTGGTTTTCTTTTCTGATTAGTGTTAAGTCTAGGAATTTTATGGTGTTGTTTAATTCTTTTTCTATTGCAAATTTTATGTTGTTGTTGATTTGGTTTCTTTTTTATAGGATATTGTCTATGTTGGTTTTCTGATTGTCATATATTATTAATATATCATCGAAGTATCTTATCCATTTGATGTTTGGGTCTGTTTCTTTTATGATGATGTTGATTTTATCTCCTAACTGTTGAATGTATATTTTTGCCATTATGCTTGATAGTCGAGATCCCATTGGTAGTCCGTCTTCTTGGATATGGTATTCTCCGTTGAATTCAAAGTAATTTTGTTTTAATATTATGTTTAATATTTCGTTGATAGTAGATGATAATACACAAAATGGCCAACATGACAGCGATAATATACAGACAAATATCAAATTATTCAAAAATACTTACAGGAAGATATATTACAACAAACCAACATATACTTCAATAGAGAATGCTTAAGACACAAGATAACACCAAAATACGCTAAAATCACTGTTCATAGCCATACCAATACGACCAAATACACCCAAACATAATCAGAAAAACTATGTATCACGAACGAAATCAAACATCAATACAGCAATATAACCACACTCACAAAAAAATGTGTCAAATTTTCTCTGATTTTAAAGAGAATATGCACATTCAGACAGCTAAAAACGCAATTTGGCCAATGTTGAAGTTGAACAGGATTTGAACTTCAAGTTACATTATATTTGTCATTTATTGTGATCCCTTGACTGAGTCATGTTTCTCAACAACCGTTAATCGTGATGTATGTTTTTTTAAATAGTAATATCCACTTTTGTAACATCCTTCCTCACACTTATTGAAGAAATGCACGGTACTACTATGTGTGATTTTTTAACACAGAAATTATTTTAAATCTTCTAATCTAAAACCCCTTTGAAGAGCCGTTGGTCTCGTGTACCATGCAATGTTGTGCACGTACAAAAACTCCCATTCTGTTTACATGAGGCACGATATCGGCAAACTTTATTAGCTGATGAGGCAAAACTGCTCTCTGGCGTCGGTAATTTGCCATAGCAGCGCAAGAAAGTTGACGTTTTACGGCGAAATAAGACGCAATACAAGACATTATATAACTATTGTAAAATTTTAAGAAGACCGGAAATTTGCAAATCCAACGGAGGAGAGATTGCATCACATACTGTTAAAATTCTATAGCATGAGTAAATCATCTTCTCAAAGTGTTTTACGTACCGTTTGCTTTATTCTAAATTTTAACGTTGTTGTACCTGTTGCAATTAAGTGTTATTGACCATGATTAATTGGAGGTAGGTATTTCATTTCACTTATTATTAATGACCTGAACTACAGTTATAGTCTAATAAGAGCCAGTGGCCGGCAGACTTACGGTATTTTATAAACCCCTAAATTTTTTCTCCCACTCTCTTATACCTGTCGTACATGAGACCGGGGCTCGTGAGTTCGACCGGCGGTTCCTATACTGTCACCAGGTATGGAAGGTATAAAAATTTGACAGAGTTTGACGTCATAAAGGCTACCGCTTGGATATTTTATAATATATATTAAATTATTTATTTTTATTGAAAAATAACAATGGCTTACAGCAACGGCGATTCCAAAGGCATGGCAGACACTTTGGAAAATCCTAAAAAATTTAAGGTTTTTATAAAAGCTGAAATTTATATATGATGTTAATAATACTATTGTATGCCGATATTTAGCACGGCAGACATTTACCTCTGGCACGAGCATAGGCATGTATAATCGTACTTATTCCAACACCCATTCAGTTTGCATTGAATATAATGTGACTAATGTGCATAAAATGGAAGACCGAACATCAAACCAGGCTTCAGGGGCCACTGCAAAATTCAGGAGATCGTGAAGGCGCTCATACTTGAAATGAGGTCAGACTTCGCGAGCCCGCGAATCTGCAGGGAAAACAACTTTACAGTGGAAATCCCCGACCGCGAGGCATGGCGGGAGGAGACGCCGGGCATACCACGAGACGCGCTTGTCTGGTTCACGGACGGAACCGGCGGGGAGCGTGGGACGGGGCATGTGTTTACTCGGAATAACCGAGGGTAAGTCACAGTATTATCCTCGGAGCCCATACAACGGGTTCCAGGCCGAAATCTACGCCATCCTGCACTGCGTGCGGGAGAACAAGAGGAGGGGCTACATCAACAAGCGGATCCTCATAGCCACAGATAGCTAGACAGCCCTTGAGGCACTAAGTAGCCCACGGGTAAATTCCTGGCTGGTGAGTGAGTGCCGAGACGAGACGAGCGACCTGGCTGGGCAGAATGAGGTGACCCTCATCTGGGTGCCGGGTCACTCGGGGGTCAAAGGCAATGGTTAAGCTGACAGTCTCGCGAAGAGAAGGCCAGTAGAACCATTTATGGGATCAGAACCGGCTCTGGGCGTGAAAATGAGCACTGCCAGGGGAGCCATTAAGTCCTGGGTCAGAAACCAACACAAGGTGTACTGGGCAGACTGTCCAGGGTTCAGACATGGGAAGTCAATAATTGACGAACTCAGTTCAAAGAGAGCTGTGGAGCTGCTAAATCTTAGCAGAGGACAGCTCAGAAACACAACAGGTCTCTTGACGGGACACATGGCCGTCAAGAAACACCTGCATAAAATGGGGCGGTTCGAAGGGGACCTCGCATGCAGACTCTGCGGTGGGGGGGGGTGAGGAATCAGCCCAGCACATCTTGTGCGAGTGTAAAGCTCTGGACCGCAAAAGACAACTGATCTACGGCCAGTCTAGGCCGGAGACAGAGCAATATAAAACTTCACCTACCAATCGCTGTGCAGACTAGTTCAAGGCACAGTGATTTTGGAATGGGTGGAGTAAGACTAAGGGTATGCACAATCAACCAACGGTTGCAGTGCTATCGGGGCGGTAAGGCCGCGGACGAGCCCTGAGAAAAAAATTGGCATATAATAGTATGTATAATTGTACGTACATATATATATATATATATATATATATATATATATATATATATATATATATATATATATATATATATATATATATATATATATATATATATATATGTACTGATGACATTTTTAACGCCGTAAATGTCTTGTACCAAGCAAGATGATATATTAAAGTGTGATAAAAGAAAGTCCGTCTGAGGGGTGGTGTGGGGTGGCCCTCTCCTTCTCTTAATAGAGTGAGTGCTACAGTGTTATGCATGCCTCTGATCGTTACAGAGGTAGCGTTCGGTTGTCTGCCGGGATGGTAGAATCGCGAAAAATGTCTGCCGTGCTAAATATCGACATAAAATAGCATTATTAACATCATATATATATATATATATATATATATATATATATATATATATATATATATATATATATATATATTTCAGCTTTTATAAAATACCTTTAATTTTTTTTGGTCTTTCCAAAGTGTCTGCCATGACCTTGGAATCGCCATAGCTGTCTGCCGTTCTTATTTTTCAACAACAATAAGTAACTATTATAAAATATCCAAGCGGCAGCCTTTATACTATGACGTTAAATTATTATGTGTGATTTTTTAACACAGAAACTATTTTAAGTCATCAAATTTGCAATGCGTAATTTAAAACACAAGAGGGGGAGGGGGTGAGGTTGGGCAGTACGTACAACTGCTGTCACCAATTAACCTGGTTAATCAATCAGAAGAGCGAGGCGGGTTCTTAATCAAGTGAACGGTGGCGCGCGGACAGGAAACACTTTAACCGGATCTGCTACCGCCGCCGCCCGTGATGCTCAGATCCAATTTGATCCCAGAGTGGCCCGATGATCTCTGTACCTTGCTCCGGGCATTTCCAGGTAGCACATTCTCAAATATTATACGATGATAAGCAATAATAAAGAAAAAGGATATTATTGCTTACCACAAAAGTCAAAACTGGTGGTTTTAACTCTTTCAGCATATTTTAAAATACCTACATTTTGGCAAAACCTAACTTAACCCAAAATTACCTTAAACCGAACGATCTTTTCGTCAAGGAAGTTGGCTTTGTCGGGGGATCAATTAAAATGTAGTTGGGTTTAATTCATCCCCTCAGGAAGTCATATATGTATGCAGAAGGTTGTTAGGTTTAAAACTGTATTATGTTATATTAGTTTTCACTAAAATTTACCAGTTAACACAGCTTCTAAGCTCCATATGCAAAGGGTAAAGGATTTTTTTTAAATATTTGTTTAGCCACTAAACATGGATAGTCTAATTTTCAAAACCACAAGTAATGGCATCAGTAGCTTGAAACTTACTGCCACTGGTCACTTTTAAAATACTTATTAATATTAAAGTCACTCAGCACATACAAAATATAACAACCAATACGGTGGCATCTTTTTAACGGAGCAAGTTAAGCGTCATCAAGTTCCCCCCTTTGAAGAGCCGTTGGTTTCGTGTACCATGCAATGTTGTGCACCATGCAATGTTGTGCACGTAAAAAACTTCTATTATGTTTACATAAGGCATGATATCGGCAAACTTTATTAGTTGATTGGGCGAAACTAGTCTCTGGCGTCGGTAATTAGCCATAGTAGCGCAAGAAGATTGCCGTTTTCGTCGAAGTAAGACGCAATACTAGACATTATATAAGTATTGTAAAATTTTAAGAAGACCAGAAATTTGCAACTCCAACGAATGAGAGATTGCATCACATACTGTTAAAATTATATAGCATGAGTAAATTATCTTCTCAGTGTTTTACGTACCGTTTGCTTTATTCTAAATTTTAACGGTGCTGTACCTGTTGGACTTAAGTTGTATTGATCATGATTAATTGGAGGTACATATTTTATTTCACTATTATTAATGCCCTGAACTAGTTAAAGTCTAAGAGCCAGTGGCCGACAGACTTACGGTATTTTATAAAACCCTATACCTTTTTCTTTCGCTCTCTTATACCTCTCGTACATGAGACGGGGCTCGTTGATTCTAACCGCGGTTTATATACTGCCACTCGGGCATGGAAGGTGTAAAAATTTGACAGAGTTTAACGTCATAGTATGAAGGCTGCCGCCTGGACATATATTTTTTTATTATTAATAGATGCCTCGACAATAAAAGCCATTGACACCGACAAAAAAAATTTAAACAGAAGTTATAACACTAACGCTCCTCTAACTTAGTATAACATAAATGTGCAATCTTAAGTTACTATGTGTTGTAAACATTAGTAGCTTTCAAGAAATATATTAGTCTCGTCAGGTCATATATACATCAAAGCTGATATTGCTATAAGACATCAGACATCAGTCATCAGTCCCCGCTCCCCTTTGTCGCTCAGACCACGGCATGGTCACTGCTTCCTGCGCAATGCAACTCGATGCCACAGAGTCATTACACCCACGTATCGTTTGGCACTACAACTCCGCGAACTGGGACGAAATGCGGGATTACTTTTTCTCATTTCCATGGGCGTCTGTCTGCTTCTCTCATCCTGGCCGCTCTAATATCTCACAAAACGTCACCGAAGTTATCCAAGCTGGCATGGAATTATTTATTCCACGTGCACAGAAAACCTCTTCAGCCAATCAAAAGCCCTGGTTCTCTAAATCCTGTGACAAGGCCAGAAAATGTCAAAGCTCAAAAACGCTTCTACAAAATCCCAGTCAAAAAAACCGTCAAGCATTTAACGACGCAAGAAACCGCTATGTCCGCATTCTTTCTAAGGAAAAAAACTCGTTTAATAACCACATCGAAAACAAAGTCCTCAAGCTCCAACGGCAGCAATCCCTTCGGGACTCTTACAAAATCTATTAGCAATAATTTCTGCAAGACACATTCCCAGCTCTTGTTTCAGAGGATGAAACTGTTTCTACCGCCCGAGGCAAGACTGAACTTTTTGCCTCGTTGTTCGCCGGAAATTCTACTCTCAACCCACCTCCAAATCTTCAACCACCAACAGTCCCCAATGTCACGCATAATATGACGGATAACATTTTTAAAACTAAAAAGTTACGAAAGATGCTCTCTTCTCTTAATACCAGGAAAGCCTCTGGCGTTGACGAGATCCCGGCAATTGTTCTCAAAAAATGCGCACCAGAACTTGCTCCTGTCCTGACACGTCTGTTTCAGACATCTTACAATAGAGGCATATTCCCTTTTTACTGGAAAACTGCTCGAGTACAACCCATCCCCAAGAAAGGTTTCAAAGCGCTTTCTAGCAATTACAGGCCTATTTCTCTCTTTTCAGTCGCCTCTAAAGTGATGGGAAAGTATATTATCACCGAATTACTAAATTTTTTTGAAAAACACACTCTAATCCACGACAGGCAGTATGGACTCCGTCAGCGCAGATCAACTGCTCACCTCATTTCCTTTGTCACCCATTCTTGTAACAAGTCTATGGAACTACGCGGTGAATCCCAGATTGTCGCTGTAGACATATCCAAAGCATTCGACCAGGTCTGGGATTCAGCGCTGCTTAATAAACTTCCGACTTATGGTCTACCATCAAAACTCTGTACCTGGACAGCAAATTTCCTCTCCAACCGGAGCATTTCTGTCTATACTGTATCCGATTAATGCAGGGGTCCCTCATGGTTCAGCTTTAGCCCCTACTTTGTTTCTTCTCCACACCCATGACCTCCTCTCTAGCATATCCAACCCAGTTCACAGTTACGCGGACGACAGCACCCTCCACTCAAATATACAATATTCTAAGCCTGTCTCTTTAGCCCAATTAGATGAGGATCGCAGACTCATGGAGGGTTTTATCTCCGTGGATCTCCAAAAAATATTAGACTGGGGAAGTAGAAATCTTGTACAATTCAACTCCACCAAATCTCAGTCTTACTTTCCATCTCATAAGAAATACACCAGCCCTAGACCCATCACAATAAACAACCAAGTTATTCAAAGTAATGAGTCCTTTTCACTTTTTGGCATTTCTGTGGATACAGATCTCAATTGGCACCAACATGTCACATAAATTGTAGAAGCCGCTGCTAAGAAATTAGGCTTCCTCTTCCGGGCTCGCAAATAATTTTTACAAGCTAATATCTATAACTTATATACTTCACAAATAAGGGCAAACCTCGAACACTGCTCCCATATCTTGGGTCCCGCTGCTGCTTCTACACTCGCTATCCTGAACTCCATCCAGAAGAAAGCAATACGTCTCATAGGTGACCCTACCCTCACCCAAAGGCTGCCACCTCTTACCCACCGACGTGCCGTTGGGAACCTCTCTCTTTTTTATAGATATCTGTACGGGAACTGCACAGAGGAGCTTTCTTCCATAGTTCATCCACCTGCTGCCCCCAATAGATCTACCAGGGGAACAGAGTGAATGCACCCTTTTACTGTACAGGTTACCAGACATAGAACATCTTGATATGCCCGCTCTTTTGTCCCGTGGACTTCCAAGTTGTGGAATTCCTTGCCGGCAGATGTTTTTCCTTCTCCTCCCAACCTCCAAACCTACAAGTACAGAATTAACAAGTTGCTTCTTTCCTTCTTGTCGACACCCACGGTACAAGAGTATTTAGCCTGTAAGACCTCGTGGTGTGCTGTTGAAATATTTTTAAAAACCTGGTCGTGCTCGTTAATTTAGACAAGATATATATATATATATATATATATATATATATATATATATATATATATATATATATATATATATATATATATATATATATGTGTGTGTGTGTGTGTATATAAACTTTTTAACTGAACATGGAAATGGGTTCCGGGGTTCCTAATTCACGCTCATTTGAAAAAATGTTCGAAAGTCTCACCATCGATACTCTCTATTCGTGAATTTTCTTAATGGAAATTCACCTAAAGGATTAAATTTTTGCGAGAGACCCTTTGAGTGTTGAGTAGTGTATATATTTTGACGTATATCCTTGTTTAATACGCAATAGCTATTGAAAAAGTCTAATAGTTTTGCTTCAGGTTAAATGAGTTAATATATGTATCTGAAACATGCGCACCGATTCTCAAAATCTGCAGTACCAGTCAGTCAAACTCAATTAGGCGGTTCCGATGGTGCCTGGTCTCTTGGAGGCGGCCATAGAGTAATTGGTCCCCATTAGAACACGATAAGATTGTGTGTTGTTTCAGAAAACACACGGATAAATTTCGGTCTCCCTTGCGTTTCTTCCCAAGGGCGATACTACAGTTTGATGTTTCAATGTGTCCTAAACCTTTATTAGCTTTATATGAAACAACAAACAAAGTCTTCGACTTGGAAAATCAAATTGAAATGTTGGTTCAAGTCCTTCTAACGCAGCCAACTTTCTTAAAGTATTTAATGTGCATATTGTTACAGTACATGGTCTTATACACAAATAAATTATTTGTTTATTATTTTTGCAAAAAAAAAACCTCAAGTCTGAGATATACGTTATTAAAAATCGACAATTTTAAAAATATCAATTTTACCTTACTTGTATTTTGTCAAACCTTTGCTTTCAGTGCGTCTCACGATAATTTTTAAGAAAAATTGTTAGCAAAGAAGATGTAGAATATTAAATTTATATCAATCTGATATACAGTTTTGCCAGTATATCTTTAACATATCCAAAGTTATAGCATTTCTAGCATGTACGCTCAGTTTCGATGTTCCTCTAGAAATTAATATGTTGAGAGCCTGTTGCGTTTAACTGCTATAACTCGCTATTATAATGGATAACAATAACATGTATTAAAATTGAACATAACTCCACTTAACATTTTTATTAAGAACGTATTTTTTTGCAATTTTGGTAAAAAAAAAAGTGGAGATGCAAGTGACATCAGCAAGCTTACACAATCGTTGGATGATCACCCTCCTTTTCTGAGGAACGAGAAAATCATGTCAAGGGGGTTGTGGGAGATGAGACAATTTTATGCCATGATGCAGTTACAACTGGCAATCGAGTAATGGTAAAAATGGCAAACTTGCCATTTACAAATATTAAACTGTCACGGAAAGATCGGGCACTTCCTCTATCCTCAATGAATTCGACAATCAAGATCCATTCTTGATTTTTCAGAGAATCTCCACTACCGAGTAAATCGGTCGAGGATTTGAACAATTATATGTAATATAAACTCTATCCCTACCCCCTGTCATTCTTTAACGAAAGTGGAATGAGGAAGTGCAGAAAGTCAGCACTATACAGACTACCTTTGAGTTTGTTGTTGGGGGGGGATTCCTAGCCCACAAAGTTGTTTGTCAAAAAAAAAAAAAAAAACCGACTGTATCAACCATTGGTGATGGTTGCGTTAGATTTCTGAAGACCCGTTATAATGGGAGAGGTTGTACAGTGGCTTTCGATGGATACACTGACATATCACATATCTCAAAAGCAGCTAAGCGGAGCCGACAATATTGGCTCAGGAGATGTGTTGATATCAATATCAGCTTGGAAAGTGAAATTAAAGTCAAACAAGATTATTTCCTTTCCAACATTCATAATAAGACTCAGCTGAGAAACCTGCTGAGGATGCAGCTCCAGAAAAATTGAATAAATACGCTCAGGTGATGCTGACGTTGATATTGTGAAGACAGCTATCAACAAATCACAAAGTTGTTAAATTGCAATTATTGTAAAAGACGTCGACTGGGCTGTTCTCGTGGCAGCCAAAACCCCAAATGATCGAGATTGGTGGTAAAACCTGGAAGAGAAAGGGTCCAGACGAGTGTATATTCCTCAATAGAGCTGCATCAGGAGTTGAAAATGAGGGACAATGCCCATTTGTTATTCTTACATGCATACACAGGCTATGACACAACATCCGCAGCGTATTGCAACAGTAAAGTGGGTTTTGTCAAAATGCACCAGAAGTTCAAAATTGCAAAACGTGCAGCTGAGGTGTTTGCCAGCGGTTTTTTCCCCTGACTCCATTGAGACAGCTGGGATCATGAGTACTCTCTCATGGTATGGCACTTCAGCAACAGAAGCGAATTTTCCCCCTGACTCCATTGAGATTATGAGTACTCTCTCATGAGTGGGGTCATGAGTACTCTCTCATGGTACGGCGCTCCAGAAACAGAAAAATCCTTCAAATCCCTCGTTCCAAAAAACTTATCACAGCAGTTGCAAAAATGAAAACTGCTCTCTCAACTCTCCTTCCAGCTGAAGGAGCTATTAAGCAGCACGCATCACGGAAGTATCACCAAGTACATTTGTGCTTAGGGGTGGAACCTAATGGGGAGGCACAGAACTGACGAAAAATCTCGAAGATGATTTTTTGCCGATGCACGAAAGGATGTGACAGTGGGAGGTGTGGTTGTAGAAAAGCATCGTTAAACTGCTTTGTCACATGCCCGAAGTGCAAGGGCAATTGCAACAACGATATTTTTCTACAGTGCACCGTTTCCGAGATCTAAGCAAAAAACAGAAAAATGGGGCCTTTCCACCCCCACCTCCCAGTGGCGGGAACTTTTAATATGTTCAGCTCCTACCTATTCTCAAAAAAGTCCTGAAGTCGAAAATCCTTGCATATTCCATGCATCTCACAGCCAGCTTTTGGGTACTCACTGACTGGACTAAATAAGATTGAGAGAGATAACAAATTAATGTTAACATATTTTCTGAAAACAACGCAATAAACTCAAAAACTAGTGAGGTTAGTTATACTCAATGTTCAATGAAATTGATAGAGGACCAAGCGAGCTATCAGATAACGATGAGAAATATAGGTGTCCCATTTGAAAAAACTTATTTCGGTTCGCGTTTTAAGCAACCTGTATATCGCTGTCAAAATAAGAATAAAGAAACCACATAGGAAGAGGCTAAACTACTAATATAAAGCATTTCACTAAGAATTGAAGTTCAATTTCATTTGTCTTATATCATATAGACTGATCAATCGATCAGACGATTCAGGAAACAAATTGCAATATCTTTGGAAATACCCTGTATAATCTAATAAAAGTCTATACTGAGCAAATGTAGCAAGGAGAATGTTAATCTTGATTATATATATATATATATATATATATATATATATATATATATATATATATATATATATATATATATATATATATATATACAGGGTCGCTGATAAGTCTGGAAACGGTCGATTATCCGGGAAAATATACAAGGTGTCGAAAAAAGTTTTATACAAAAGTTTTTGGGTTTTTCAATGTCTACTAGGCGGTGATAATTTCATTTATACAGGGTTGGTCATACAGGCGTGGCACACCAATATTAATTTTTTTTAATGGAACACCCTATATATTATTCGATATTTCAATCCTTCTCTTAATTTTGAGCAACATTTATCAGAAGCATGATGTACATAAACTCAATCGTTTCCGGGTAAAAAAATAAATAAAAATAAACGCTATTGTTTTTAAAATCTATTGGATGAAGAACAAAAATAAATGAAAAGTAGAATATCTCTTGAAAACAATCTGTGAGTGTGAAAAGAACCGGTTGCGATGTTTTTAACATTGTTTGAAATCCTATTTTATAAGATGTTCAAAGTGTTCTCCATTGACCTCCTGACAATAATGAATTCGCTTAACAAAACATTGCACTGCATTTACAAGAGCGTTTTGAGGAATGTTATTAATTTCATGCACAATCCTTGCTTGCAACTTTTCAATATTCTGCGGTCTATTTTGGTAAATTAAATTTTTTACATGACCCCACAAAAAAAAGTCAAGCGGCGTCATGTCGGGAGACCTAGCTGGCCATTCAATAGTTCCCCTGCGCCCTATCCATCTGCCAGGAAAGGTTTGATTCAGATATTCCCGTACCTCAATTCCAAAATGAGGGGGTGCCCCATCCTGCTGAAACCATATTTCTTCCGCTGGTAGATTTGGGTCGTTATTGTTCGGAAATAATCGACTTACGTCTGGAACAATTGATTCTTGCAAAAGTGTCAAATATCGAGCAGAGTTCAAATTACCGTGTATAAAATAAGGTCCTATGATATGTCCACCAATAATAGCACACCAAACATTTACTTTTTGCGGTCTTTGGGTGTGAATTTGTTCCATCCAATGTGGGTTTTCGTCTGACCAGTACCTACAGTTGTGTCGGTTGACTTGTCCATTCAAACAAAATGTAGATTCGTCGGAAAACAAAATGTGGTTGGCAAAGTTAAAATTTTGGCGTAACTTCTCCATAATAAGTTCACAGAACTCGATTCTGCGATCAAAATCGTCTTCACTCAGTTCTTGCAATAAATGAATTTTATATGGACGGAACTTTTCCCGCTTCGTAATCTTTTGAATTGAATATCGACTCATATTGTGATTTAAAGCCAATTGCTGTGCCGAAGTTTTCGGATTTTCCACCACATCCAATATTACATTCAAAGAATTTTCTTCATTTGTAACGGTTACTGGCCTTCCAGTTCTAGGTTTATCCTTGATACCGCCAGTTTCGTGAAAACGATGCAAAGTTTTCGAAACTGTGGATTTGGAGATCGATTCCCGCTCAGGATGCAACTCATTGAACATAATCACCACTTGAGCAAAACTTCGTGTTCTATCACCGTACCCTATCATCATTAAAATTTCGATACGTTCGGTTTCACTTAAACTTGCCATTTTGCACAAAAACTGTTGACACTAAATTACTAATGTTTCAAAACTGTTGACACTGAATGAATGTTTGACATTCGTTGTCCTGGAAACATTTTAAAACAAAAGAATAATACTGCGTTTCTTATGGGCATCTTATCTTATCTTGGGATTCCAAACAATGTTAAAACCATCGCAACCGGTTCTTTTCATACTCACAGATTGTTTTCAAGAGATATTCTACTTTTCATTTATTTTTGTTCTTCATCCAATAGATTTTAAAAACAGTAGCGTTTATTTTTATTTATTTTTTTACCCGGAAACGATTGAGTTTAGGTACATTATGCTTCTCATAAATGTTGCTCAAAATTAAGAGAAGGATTGAAATATCGAATAATATATAGGGTGTTCCATTAAAAAAAAATTAATATTGGTGTGCCACGCCTGTATGACCAACCCTGTATAAATAAAATTATCACCGCCTAGTAGACATTGAAGAACCCAAAAACTTTTGTATAAAACTTTTTTCGACACCTTGTATATTTTCCCGGATAATCGACCGTTTCCAGACTTATCAGCGATATATATATATATATGTTTCATTTAAAAAAATACAAGTTTGTGATGCCATTCACTTATGGAACACCCGTGTTTGCGAAAAGATTTTTAAATTGTGGCCAGCCTAACACCACACTACTTCCATATTAAAAAAATCCCAAATACTTTTAAAAGCCTGGACGCAGCAAATGCGTTATGGAAGTGAATTTTTATAAAAATGTTTTTAATAGCAAATATTATGTCTTTCTAATACAAGCAGGCATCAATCTGGTTACCGGTATAGCCTATATAATAGAAACAATGTACCATATTTTATCAAAATTACTCCTTGTTTGAAAATGTACAAAAAAATTTCAAAAAAAAAAACTTAAAATATTTCCGAGAAAACTGGTTTCCTAGCCTAGTTATTGAAAATTGAAAATTTACTACTAAAACGCACTTACTGCGTCTCGATTTTTTTTCTTACAAACATGCATCATATTTCGATAAAAAATGCAAAAATGCAATAATATAAGGGGATTTGAAAAAAAAATGGTAGGGATCACCAACGACTTATGGACCACCATATGATTGTCAAAATATTTTTATAAGATGCAGCTTAAGATGCCCTCAAATTAACGTATACAATTTTTCCTCGTATCTTATATAATAACAATTATATTGAGATTTACCGTATAAATGCGTCACCCTGTATATATGTAAACAAATAAAAACTGAAAGCAAACCCGGAGGGCCTAGTTTGCGCTTATTTGAAGAAATCTTTTTAACATTCAAAAGTCGGAGTCTACCCATTAAGGAAATTTTTATACGAAATTAGCAAAAACTTATAGACCGTTAAGAACGTAACAAAACCTACAGCCAAAGCATCAACTTAATTAAAGCTAAAGTCAAAGCATCAGAGAAAGCATCTATTTGAAATGAATTTTCTGTAAACATTTTAGTAAAATGAAGGGCAATGACGGTTGAATCGGAAACTTAAGGCTTTGCAGAACACACTTCTTGCGACATTTTCTTTAAGTCATCCGTGATTATTTCAGGTTCTTTGCTTAAATATTGTGAATTTTGACGTTTCATAGCGACTTTGATGTTTTGAGGAAAAGCCCTTTTTTTTAAATGCCTATAACTTTTTGGTGTTTAAACTAATAGCCCCAAATTTTGGCACCTATATCATTATTTATAGTGTTAATACGCCTACCAAATTTGGTTGCCCGTGCTTTGTTATTTCCGAAGATATACATTTTTTCCGAAAGAATGTTATGGGTGTGATACACTGATACACGCACACACACACGCATATATATATATATATATATATATATATATATATATATATATATATATATATATATATATATATATATATATATATATAATTGAAAGTGAGGGGCCTAATTAGCGCCCATTTGAAGAAACTCTTTCAAAATTAAAAAGTCAGGATCTCCACATTAGTGAATTTTTTAAAGAAAATTCACAAAAAATCGTTAAGTACCTAGTCACGTAATCTGATCGGTTATTAAATAAAAATCAGTGGACTTGCGCGGTGGTCGAAATTCGATTTATTAAAGCTCAGCTCAGAACTGGGACGGGCCGGGGGAAGCCGACTGACTAATTAAAACAAAGCATTCCTTAATCTATTTGAACTGATCAGATTTTTCTGGCTAACTAACTTATGGAAGCCACTTGCAAAAGAAAGATACTAACCAATTTTGATCAAAATCCGCCCATTATTTTTTGAGTTATATATAAACATACAAAAATTTAAACTGAACCCGGCTATGTGTTCTGGGGGGCCTAATTAGCGCTCATTTGAAGAAATTTTTTCAAAATTCAAAAGTCGGGATCTCTTCATTAGTGATTTTTTTAAAAAGAAAATTCACTAATAAAGCAGATATTGGACTTTTTGGCAACTAATGGGCCACTTTCTACGCGAAATATGCAAAACCTGCATGTGCATGCGTTTTGCATATTATATTCCTTGCGTTACCTCTATGATGTCTTTATTTTATTTCTCACAAATTTGTTGATTTTTGTACCAGGTAACAAAAAAGGAACAAATTTTAGCCTTGTTAAATTGTTAACTGGCCATAGTTTCATTGGGTATTAAAATTACATAAGCTGTAAAACGAAGCTTTTTAGTGTAATGTGAGAAAACTATTTCGCCACTTTAACGCTGTTAAAAAAATTATGCCCTTCCAATTTGTACATTAGACCTGAATGATGTCTAAACTGCCACACCGGTAAAACGGAATTTCAAAGTTTACGTTGGCTGAAGGCATTTCGGTGTATTACCCCGAGGGGAAAATTGCACTTAGCGATAGCTTATTCCACTCTGTTTAGATATGTTCTTAATTGCTCATTAATATCTCCACAATACTAATAATGCATTTCCTTTCAGGCAAACGTACAAGGGATCTGACTTAATTAATACGCAAAGACAAAGAAGTGAAAATCAAACTCGTGTAAGTGCTTTCTGCTTTGATATGTCATCAATTATGCAAATGTCAATGACTGCTTACTTGAATAATTCAAAGTGAAATTAATACCGCGTTAAAATAAAGGGTTGAAAGTAAATCTGTTAAAAAAACATTTATTTGCAAGGTTGGAAAACCAAACAAGAAATTTTTTGTTGTTGTTGATTTGGCTAATTTTTTCGAGGATATTGTCTATGTTCGTTTTGTTTTCGCCATATATTATTAATATACATATTAATATATGATCGACGTATCTTATCCATTTGATGTTTGGTTCTGTTTCTTTTATGATAGTATTGATTTTATCTTTTAACTGTTGTATGTATATTTCTGCCATGATGCTTGATAGTGCAGATCCCATTGGTAGTCCGTTTTTTGGATGTAGTACTTTCCGTTGAATTCAAAGTCATTTTGTTTCAATATGATGTTTAATATTTCGTTGATTTGTTGTTTTTTGTTGTTATTTTCTATTTTATTTTCGATTATATTTGTGGTTTCGTTAATTGGTATATTGGTGTACATATTTGTCATATCGAATGAGGCGAGTCTTGTGTTCTTGTTTATGTTTTCTAATTAATGCACTAGTTCTATGGAGTTTTTGATGTTACATTTGTTTTCTAGTTTTATATCTTGTTTTAGCACTTGGTCGATTTCTTTTGCTGTTTTGTATGAAGGTGCACCTTTGAAGTTGAGTGGTTTTATTGGGTATACCGTTTTGTGTATATTTATTATATATATATATATATATATATATATATATATATATATATATATATATATATATATATATATATATATATATATATATTTCTACACTGATATTAAAACCATCAAAATATCTACCGCGTTTTCATTAAATTTTAGAGTTTGGGGAGTAGTCCTTTTAGATCAATTTTCACATTTAAGCAAAGTCTGGTCACAGCAAGTGCGCTATGGAAGTGAATTTTCATACAAATGTTTTTAATAGCAAATATGTCTATTTAATTGAAGCAGGCATCAATTTGGTCACCGGTATAACCTATATAGTAGGAACAATGTACCATATTTTATCCAAATAATTTGTTTGAAAATGTACAAAAATTTTCCGGAAATAAACCTAAAATGTTTCCGAGAAAACTCGTTTTCTAGCTGACGAACCTTAGGTTAATATCAAATTGCGTTATTGAATTTCGAAGCGTTTAATGAAAATTCGCTACTAAAACGCCTTACTACGTCTCGATGTTTTTTTACAAACATGCATAATATTTCGATTAAAAAACTTTTTAGGTATCACCAGCGACTTATGGGCCATCCTGTGATTGTCAACATAATTTTATAAGATGCAGCTCAAGATACCTGTAGGTAACGTATACAATTTTATCTCGTATCTTTCATAATACCAATTATATTGAGCTTTACCGTAAAAATGCGTCACTCTGTATATATGTAAAGAGAAAGTGAACTCGGATATGAATTCTAGGTGGCCTAGTTTGCGCTCATTTGAAGAAATCTTTTTACAATTTAAAAGCCGCGTTCTCCTCATTGAAGAATTTTTTCTACGAAAATCAGCTAAAAATTATAGACCGTTAAACCATAAGCTTAACTAAAACTACTTACAAAGCATCAGAGAAAGTGTCTATTTGAAATGAATTTTCTGGAAATATTTTATTAAAATGAAGGGCAATGATGGTTGAAGCTGAAACTCAAGGGTTTGCAGAACACTCTTTACAGAATCCGTAATTCTTTCAGGTTCTTTGCTTAAATGTTGCCAATTTTAAAGTTTCAAATCGCGACTTTTTACGTTTTGAGAAAAAAAACCCTTTTTTCTTTAAATACCTCTTACTTTTTTGTCTTCAAACATACAGACCTAAATTTTGGTAAATTAATCACCCTTTATATATATATATATATATATATATATATATATATATATATATATATATATATATATATATATATATATATATATATATATATATATATATATATATATATATATATATATATATATATATATATATATATATATATCTAATCAGATTGTTGTTATTCTGATGAATTTTTTAGCGAGTTTTTGTATAAAAAATAATTTTATAAAGAGGAGATGTAAATTTTAAGACTTAATTCAATTTGAATAGCATATCTGATTGCTTGTTCTTGCCCTACCTTAGCGAAACCGTTCCATGTACAATACAGTCGTAGAATTTTCCCGTGGCTTCACAAGTGCTTGTTTTAGTGAATTTTCTTTAAAAAAAATTCACTAACGAGGACATCCCGACTTTTGAATTTAGAGTAAATTTCTTCAAATGAGCGCGTGGCTTCACAAGTGAATTTATATGTATATATATATATATATATATATATATATATATATATATATATATATATATATATATATATATATATATATATATATATATATATATATATATATATATATAATTGAAACTAACCCTGCATATAGGGAGTCTAGTTCGCGCTCATTTGAAGAAATTTACTCTAAATTCAAAATTCGGGATCTCCTCGTTAGTGAATTTTTTTGTAAAGAAAATTCACTAAAACATGCACTTGTGAAGCCACGGGAAAATTCTACGACTATATTGAACACGGAACGGTTTCGCTAAGTTAGGGCAAGAACAAATAATCAGATATGCTATTCAAATTGAATTAAGTCTTAAAATTTACATCTCCTTTTTATAAAATTATTTTTTATACAAAAACTCGCTAAAAAATTAATCAGAATAACAATCGGATTAGATAACGGTAAAGTGAAATGAGACTGAAAAAAATTTAAAAAAGTAAAGTCACTAACTAGGGTTAGAACTCGTCATATAGGAGTCGATTATCCGATGTACAGGGCTTACCCACTTAGCTACGCTCGACATGTATGTACTAGCAGGTATATCCCATAATACATGTTATTTGTTCAACGTGTTAATATTGTTGCGTTTTCTCCGGGTTCTGGATAAGTGAGACTTTTAATTTTAACAAAACAACTTTATTTACACTCTAAATATGGATACAATAAAATTTCTAGAATGTCTCTCTCACAAAACACTTAATTTACTGTCTACAATTACTAATCTGCACACAAGTCTCTACACTGGTACTACAGTAGCTACTCTCTTAACACTTTACACTGCTTCTTCAAGTCACTACCACATTCTCTTACTGAACTGAACTAACTCGGGCTGGCTTGCTTTCGCTTTTATATACTCGCCGTACCTTCCCCTCCTTTCTAGAGCGTTCCATTCTAGAACGTTCCAGGACCTTCTTTTACTAGAAGGTTCTGTGAATACAGATCGGTCCCGTGTGTATACAGGGGGATGTATATACAGGCTGATCCAAATGTGGTCACCACTCCTATGTTACACAAGAGGTGTTTCTCGAACTATAAGATCTCTCTGCATATACAGGGTGTAAGGGTTCTCTGCGTATACAGGGTGTATATACAGGGTGTTCGGAATGTGCAGACCTCAGTTATCCGTTCCGACGGGGTACAAGTTGGTAACTTCGTTATTTCTGGTCCTAGAGGGTTGAGACTTCGCCTGAGGGGGGTCACCCCAGGCACCGCCAGGGGGGAAGCGGTGTTGCCAGACTGTGCAAAAATTCCCAGATGTTGGGGAAATTCTGGAGATGTGGCAACAACGCACCTACGTCTATTGAAGTGCTTTGTAACAATATTTACACGGAATAATATTGATTTAAAATATATTTTTTGCTCATATTTTAACAAAATCAAGGAAACTAACGACTTAGATACATAACTGGGAGCTTGTTAGACATTTATAGTCGTATTTTTTCTTGTAGTATTTTTTACTCATATTTGCACTCCTAACATAATTATCGATTTTGGCGTTTTAACTTTCTTAAATCAGATTTAATTAATTAAAAATTAATTTACCTCTAACTTTTTTGTCTTTTAAGATAGGGATTCGAGTTTTTGTGCAGAGGATAACCTTTATGACAGAAACTAGAGCAACAAATTTAGTTGCTCTTGCTTTGTTATTTTCAGAGATATAATTTTTTTCGGAAGAAAACAATATTTTCCGGGAAAAACTGTGCCGGTTTTGTGACTAACAAATTTGTCCAAGCCACTTGCAAAAGCAAGGTATGTACGAAATTTGATCAAAATCGGACCATAACTTTTTGAGTTATTGGTCTGATACAATATATATATATATATATGTATATATATATATATATATATATATATATATATATATATATATATATATATATATATATATATATATATATATATATATTGAAACTGACCCTGGATATGTGTCCTGGAAGGCTTAGTTCGCGGTCATTTGAAGAATTTTTTCAAAATTTAAAAGTCGGGATCTTCTTATTAGTGAATTTTTTAAAAGAAAATTCACTATAAAGCTAGACTGGTGTGTGTTATTGTAAAACATGTGGTTTTGATTTACGAAATAATGCGCGTGAAGAACGTGTCACCCGCTACCCAGTTGCTTTTAAATATAGAGCTACCATATGCCTTGCAAATTTTATGTTAGCAAAATATGTAGCAATATAAGCATATGAAGTATGAACTTGACCTCGGATATGGACTTCATGGTGATTAGTTCGCGCTCAATTGGAGACATTGTTTAAAGATTTCCAAGTCGCGTTCTCCACGTAGAGAACTGTTTTTCCGAAAATTTGCTAAAATACAAACTGCATCAAAGTTACGGCCTTTATTCAATAATCTACAGACCAAACAATTAGACACAAAAGCAGGGTTGTACTTCCAGAAAATACACAGCTGTTACGTTTCCTGACCACAATACCACTAGAAGACTTTTAGAAATAAGCCTACTCATATGTGGTGGACGAGGTATGAAACATATACAAGTCGTTTAACTGAATGGCTACATTAAGCTTTACATACTCAGAAAATTTAGTCAGCTCGACTCTGTTTAGACTTGCTAGGGAACAAGGTGTTGACATTGTTTGTTAACATGAGTCTAATTACTGAAACCACATGAATGGCTATGCTTTCTTGTGGTTTATATCTCATTAAAGTTGATAAGAATAAAACTTGGATAGTGTATGTTTTAGTTTTACCACACATGTTCATAAATCGTACAAATAAAGCTCAAAAAGCCAGTGAGGTATTAAGAGATTTTGTAATTACCAAGTGTACGAAACAGATGGGTTAAATGTAATGCCGCAAAAAACTTAAATGTTTGATTTAAAATAAAATGCGCTCATTAACATTACTAGTTTATAGATACTAGCACAGTGGTTCTAATTACCCGTTTAAGACTCTGTGAAGGACCAGAGGAATTGTTTTCTGTGGGGCAGATCTATGAATACACGTAATAAAAGTAATAACAATTTAATGCTACAAGTTACAAGGTGAAATACAGAGATGAATGTTGTGATCCAATAAGGGTACAATAAAAAAGGTGACTTACAATTGGACAATTGGAGCTGGGTGCTTGCCGTGATCAGCACGTGATGGTCTCGCTGATACCTGGGGCTCCATCCAAAGAGCCAAGGTAGTTCGTGTGTACAGGTGACGGCTGTGAAGCTTGCGGTGTCTTGATGCCGTGGTAGACTGGATTTCCCTTAACATGGATCAGTCGCTCATCGAGAGATTGGTTCCACCACAATGAGGCTCACTGACCTGTCCACGTGTCACTGAAGACAACCGTGGGTCTTGACTCCGTGCCGCGGGTCAGGCGATCTCCCTGTGATGCTCCCTGACCGCTGGAACGCGCACGGTGTTAACTGTGAGGTTACCACAGCATAATCAGACATTATGCTGTGTCTTGACTGCCGATCTCGGTTCGGCCTGTTTTCAACGACGTTACTGGACGCTGGATGAGATCGAAGTGGTTGAGTGTTGAGCTCTCTCGTCGCTGCTTCGCTTGATTCATGACGCTCGACAGGGATACCAATTTTGTACCTGCGCCTTCGGTGGTTGTGGTTGCCAACTGTTACAGGTGCCACTGTCGTCTCTGCGCCTTTAGTTGCTGTGGGGTGCATCAGGTTTGCCGACTAAGGATGGACAGAGTGGACTCAGGGAGATTAGGGGTGAGGATTAACAATATTAGGACACAACACCAAGTGATGTCATGGAAATATGTCAACCCCAGATATTCATATCACGGAGCAGATATAGAGAATGACCGTAATCATATACTACCAAAGTGACATCACCGAGGCGAAATTAATTGTGTAGAAGATATGCAGAAAATAGGAAAATTGAGAATATTTCAATTTTATTGGATTCACTTGATTAAAATTGTCACAATAGATTTAAAGCAGGCTTTGGAACTTGATAATATGCTTGTTGACGTCTACATGTCAAGTCCCACCCCTTACAAATGCGAACATAACATTTACTAGGCCTTCTCGCGCAAGAAAAGAGAACACTTTGTATTTGAATCTAAATCGCTGCATTTCCCTTGTTTTAGTTCTGTAAAATCAATGTGTTGTTAACTAACTTGTAAAACCAAAATACATCTCAACAATATAGGTAGTTATTTATTATAAATGAGTACAGAAATTAACTAATAGCTGGAAAACTGGAAAACTAAAACACAAAACAAATAAAAAAATTGTGGAACTTATAACAATGGTCAAAATTACTCCCACTGACATGGAGGCATTTTGTTATTCGACTTATAATGTTTTGGTTCGTAGCCATTCTGATTTGTCTCGAATTCAGTGAATTGAAGGCACGTAAAACTCTACCTACCATGTCTTCTTTTGTGGTGGCAGGTTCGTGGTAAACTTTATTTTTGATGTAACCCCAGATGCTTGCATCCAGAGGTGTTAAGTCAGGGGACCGTAGTGGCCATCTATGTGGGCCGTTATTGGCAATCCACCTGTCTTCAAAATGTTGTTGCAAAAAATCATGAGCTAAATGTAAACTGTGTGGCGGTGCTCCGTCTTGCTGATACCAGCTTGTTCTAGCTTCTTCCAAACTTAATGTGTTGAGAGAAACTAGAATCACTTCGTGCAAAATATCATTATAACTCCTACCAGTGAGAATTTCATGGTATATTTTAATCCCAAAAATCTTATCGTTCTTAATTGCACAAAACACATTGAATGACCACCTGTCTTGGAAATAGTTGATCCTGGTAACATGGGGATTCTCATCTGACCAGAAGTGACTATTGTGGCGATTGTGCATGCCTTTTTTGGAGAACTTTGCCTCATCGCACCAAATAATTCTCTTGCAGAAATTCTCATCTTCTTGTGTTTTCAATAGGAACCATTCACAGACCTCAACACGTCTAGGAAGATCGTTTGGTTGCAAACCATGTATCGGGTGGTAAGAGAAGGGTATCCAATGATGCTTTTTCAAAATTCTGTGAATCTTTCTCGCTGACAAGTGTAATTCTTTTTCGCAATCCCTGATAGATGCCTTGGGATCAGCAACAAAAAATGCCAATACGTTAACTTCGTTTATCTCGTTATCGACGAGTGGCTTACGCTTCTGTACTTTTGGGTGAAAACTTGCTGTGAACAATTTTGTAGCAACTTCTTTATCATGTCGTGACTGGGTTTCTGGTACTTTTGTGCAAATGCACGACGTGTTCGCCCCACAATTTGTGGGCACTGACCATAAATAATCAGAAGCTCCAAAAAATCGTCGTTTGTGTACAGCAAATTAACCATGTTTGCACCGCGTTGACTGATAGCATCTCGTTTTTTATGACAATAAGCTTCACTTGACGCCCTTTTAACATGTATACGTCAACAAGCCTATTATCAAGTTCCAAAGCTTGCCTTAAATCTATTGTGAAAATTTGAATAAAGTGAATCCAATAAAATTGAAATATTCGGGAAACTGTGGAATTTGGGTATAGGGAATGCTAATACATGATGAAAGGGAAACCGCATGCAAACCGAAATAGCTCATAAAATATACGGTGTTCCATTTGAAATAAGCGAGTAATTGTGATTTCAATTTTACCAAATGGCACGTTATAAAACGTATCGTTTAGGTGCCAATCTGAGGGTAATCTGTACAAAAACGGAGTCTTCTCAGTTGTATTTCCACACACACACACACACACACACACACACACACACACACAGAGAGAGAGAGAGAGAGAGAGAGAGAGAGAGGGAGAGAGAGCGTGCAACGTTCACCTTGGTTTTCGCGAGAATTTTCAAAAAAATCGAAAATTTTAAAAAACGGTTGATTTTTGACATATTATGTTGTATTAGTAATTATTTATCCTAAATTCAATGTAGAATTCAAAAATATAATGAAAATTACCATGTTCTATTTAAACTAAGCAAGTTGATGGTCACTTCCGGTTAAACCGGAAGTTTGACATAAAGTAAACTATTTTCACTAAACTGGAATTTGTCACGATCGTATGTGTGTAAATTTTTAAATTTCAAATCGGAGTAGTTATTGATAAACGGCTAACTAAATGTCTTGGCGCCACACCCTGTATAACATAATTTATGATATGAATTTGGGTTTGCTTAATGCAATAAATAAAATGCCAGGTGATGCGTTTACGCATCGATGGCCTTAAATGGGTTTTAAGGTTTTATGGCGCAATAATTATCTTGCGACTTTTTGACGTGAAATTTCACATTGGCGTTTCTAATAGTTATTTCGTCGCTAAATTATTTAAAATTTTTGTCTGCCTATAGAAACAGTAGAGGCTAACTAGATGTCACGACTTACTAGTAAATGTACAACGAACTGTTGAACATATATTCTCATGTATAAACATCCATAGATGGTCGCAGTTCAGATACCGGAAACGGATCATAAAGGTCAACGTCAGCAGTGACGTAACAGTGCGTGTATCCTGACTAATCACCAGAGGGAGCCAGTGCCGTCATTCCGGGTCCGTTTTCAGATATTATCCACCGTTATTAGGCGGGAGGAAGTTTAATCAAGAGCTATATCGTAAGCCAGAGGGCTCAGATATGTCTACTTTGTAAAGTCGGGTCAGGTGAACTACTACGGGCTGCTACGTTGGCACAATATGCCCTTTCTCTCTACCCTTCTGTGCTACATTCTTTATCTTTCTGTTTTAACTAACGTGGATATTACGTTAGCCACAGAAACTCTAATCTCTAATCTGTTAATTGGTCATACTATTAGCGAGGTTGCTGGGTTAGTATCCCTAGGTACATGCGGACTCTGCTGATATCCACAGTTAATATTTAAATATTGATTTACCTGTATCTATACAGTAAAATTTTTATCTAAATGAACGTGCGTAAAAAATAACAACCACTAGCGTCTTTAAAACGGGATAGCGCGCCTGTCCATATAAATAACCGTCTAAATACTTTTAAGATAATAAATCTAAAGTCTGGCCGCAGCAAGTGCGTTATGTTAGCGAGTTTTCATAAAGATATTTTTAATGGTGAATATGTTTTTTAAAATGAAAAACGTAAAATATGTTTAACAGTGTGATCTTTATAATAGGCAAAATGTTGGATATTTTATCAAAATAACTTTATAGTTTGAACAATTGCAAAAAAATTTCGAAAATAAACTGAAAATATTACCGAAAATCTGGTCCGATTTTCTTTTCCAACGAAACTCCTAAAGCAATTTACAGCCCTGCCAAGATATAATTATTCACAAAAAGCTATTTGAGAAAAAAATTCACGTGAAAAGTTGCAATTTCCTTCACGAAAATGTGCAATTTCTGGCGAATTTTCATTAAGAAAAATTCGCTCATAGAGACGTCACGATGAGCACGAATTTGGTCCCCTAGAACCCAAAACCAAGGTTGGTTAAAATTTGCATATGTTTATATATATATATATATATATATATATATATATATATATATATATATATAATTTATGATTATATTTAATTGTGATTTCATACTTGGTTTTAAATTTGTGTAATTTTGTATATAGTATCTCGTGAAAAAGATCACCCTGTATAAATATATTTTAATGGGTATAATTTAGGATGATTTTACTTTTATTTGTTGTATTTTAAAATGTATATAGAAATTTTTATATTGACAGTTTACACATAATGTTTATGTATAACCCTGTAGATTTTATTAATGTATTTGTGTTTGTTTAATAAATGTTTATAACTGTGGTGTTGTAATTATTTCAATCCATACCTATAGATATGCTAGAATAAAAATTGACTTTAGTGTAATATTGGTTGTATATTCCCCCTTATTCGTCAGTTAAATATAGCAATTATTGATTATTTACTGGAATAAATTTACCTTTTAATTTTATTTACTGCCTGGATCTGCTCTCTTCTAAAATTCCTTCTCAGTGGTGGTTCTGTTATATATAAGAGAAAATTAGCCTGCTAATATGCAATTAAATCTTAATTTATGATTTTATTATTTACGCAAAGAACTACCTCTTCAAATTTATAACAAATCTTATTTTATAGACTTTTTAAATTCAAACTTAAAGCGGATCCTCTATGAAAATCTTAAATTTTATTAACAAAGTGGGTTATTAAAATTACGGACAAAATTATGATTGGTATTAAAGTTTATAACAATATTAAAATGGCTTTTCGGATTTTGCACTGCGGACTTCGCACCCTCTCGGTTCCTAACTTTTAACTATTGTGAGAACGCAAATAAGATTTCTGTTTATTTATTTAGAAGTTCTAATTTCCCACAAACGCTTTATATTGATTGATGTTTGACAGAAATGCCTGTCTTCATTTGATGTTTCTGCCACCTTGGTCTAATTTAAACAAAATAAAATGGATTTCAAACCTTGATTCCTGGCTAGCTTTTATAGGTAAGTCTGGACGTGGTTATTCTTCATATATTATTATTTTCTATAGTTAATTTCTTACTGTAAACATTACTTCTACTTGTTCAATTACTTGCAGGCACAATACATCTGGTTTTATACACAACATATAAAAAATATTCCAATTTTTTGGGAAGTAAAATATGACGCTCCTTATCGCGTCTTAATTCATTAACAACCAACAACCGAAGCCCGGAAATTCTGTCCAATTTCATCTGGAATGTCGTTTCCCCTTTTCTCAAGGCATTCTCTCTTGAAATAATTAATACCTTTTTGACAGCTGTGCATCTTTTAAAAAGCCCGGTAAGTTTAAATCTTATCATTTACATGCCTACTATTAAAAATGACATTTGGCATAACCTTACTAATTCTAGACAATAATAAATACTAAATACTAAATTTAAAACGAAAACACTTTTAAATGCTGTAATTCTTGATAAAGAGTCTCACAACATAAAACACTTTGTCTTTGTTAACTTTAGTCCATTGCTTACATAAAAACACTCTCTTATATATTATATACAAAGTGCTTAGTTTCTTGTTACATTTAGGTTATTGTTTTAGAGCATAATTCTTTGGTTTTGAATGTCATGATTAAGAGTTTAAGCTATTTGCATATATATATATATATATATATATATATATATATATATATATATATATATATATATATATATATATATTTGGCTCATTTAAACCCATTTAAACTGAGATGCTATCCAAATTTGCTAAAGTTATAAATCTCAAAGGTTTCACTAATGATTATTTTAATAAACTATGGCTTTTATACCTGTCATTGCTCATCCAAATAAAACTGATTAACAATAATAGAGAATATGCTTGTATATTAATGTTTTTATTTTGTTTTTATGTTTTAGTGTAAAGAAGAATGTCGAACGATATGGATATATACACAATTTACAGAGAGCCCATTTACATCACGTGTAAACTGTAAGTATTGTACTTACTACTGACCTGTGGTCCAATTATTGTAACAAACGTTGCTAAGATAACCCCCCAATATACCTATAATATCTGAACATTTACATATTTCAACAAATAATAGGAGTTTAACGTCATCAAATTAGCTTTTCGTAAGGGTTTTCCTTTTTTGTTTTATAGTAAAATTTATAGAGAACTTGTATTATGTACACTCTGATGTACTAATAGTTTATAATGTGCAATTTCCCAGCACAACATATATATATATATATATATATATATATATATATATATATATATATATATATATATATATATATATAGGGTGGGGCACCATATAGGCGTCGGCCTTTCTAATGGACTGTTCGAATTTACAGATTCCGCTTTTTCCTAGCATATGCAAGGTCAAAAAGATACATATCAAAGGTATATTTTTTTAAATGAAACACCCAGTATATTATTCGGTTTTCATCATCTAGAATAAATAGAATAAAGGTAAGTTACAATAGGATTACCTAAAGCCTACCATTTTTGAGAAATACAGCAATTTTTGAAAATGGAAGCCTCAACGCAAATTTTTTTTTCTTACCCTCGGCAACGTAGAAAAAATCTAACTTTTATTAGTATTTAGTAGGAAGATTGTTGCATGTAACAGAAAAAAAGATTTAATGTAAAGTTGTACATGATGGTCAGTAACTTACCAGGGATATTTGACGCATAATATAGCAAATAAGTCCCTTATTTTAAATAGCACACCCTGTATATAATGGCTTATTCTTCTACAAAATTTTATTACCTTTTAACTGATACTACGGTTCCCTATACCTAATTTAAGCAGTTTTCGAGATATTTAGAATTGTTTGAAAAGAGCGTAAATTGAGCCCCCAGAACCGGAAACCAAGGTCGGTTTAAATATATATATATATATATATATATATATATATATATATATATATATATATATATATATATATATATATATATATATATATCTGTGTATGTGTGTGTATGTGTATCCGTATGAAAACGGGGGGAAGGAAGTTTTGCCGCTGATATATTTAAAAAATTTGCCCCTTCGGGGTTGAGTTTTGACCGGTGAAAGTGTTGGTAGGGGTCGTAAGTAATATTCAACACCGTGCTTAGAATCTTCGAAAACGGGGGGGGGGGTACTTTTTTCTACAGGGAAATGATGTGATACCCGTTTCACGACTTTAGGGGGTGGTTTTTGGCTATTTTAGGGAATAGACTGGCGCAAAGAGAAATTATGACACCCGCATCGTGTTTAGAAACCTCAAAAAAAAGGGGGGGGAGGTACTCTTCTGTCTAGGCAAAATACTTACCATTTTCTGTTTTTTTTTCCGACTCACGAACGCCACTATCTAGTAATATTTTATTTTTAATATTTTATTCCTGTAAAGCATTATATAAAGTTATTATTTTTTCAAACTTCAAACGGCATAAAACTTATCTATCTAATATAATAAATACTATCCAATCAGTTGAGGTAAATAACTCATAATATTATAATGCGTCCTCGTTTAACCTAAGCAGATATATCCGGCTTAGAAGGACAACGTACTGCAACGGACAATTTCCCTTGTCTATAAATATCAAAGCTGGCTGATCCTAGAAATTGACTTTCAACAAAGAATCCCTGAAAAACCACCCAGAAAATTCGGTAGCTAAGCGAGCGGACAATTGACTAGATTCTAGATGATCCTAAACAAAAGTGAGGCGGTCTGTATTCACGGCACAGTGGCCGGATTCAATCAGGAAACTGAGTGCATCCAGACTGCAACGCCAATTGTGCCGGTAACGGATAACAGATTATAGAGACCGGTACTGGTTCCTTGCAGATGCTCCCATCGACGAGCAGCTCTTCTTAAAGAAGGAATGCTTACAGGGAAAGTCGCCGCCTCATTTTCACAAGAATCGCTCTACATCCTTTCGACGACGATGGTATTCTGTATTCGGTACGCGCAACTTCCTCTAGATTATCCGCTCAAATCCTGTAGCCGGTTTATGGAAACTTAAATATAGGTACGTGGATTACATACAGTTCTTTAAAAGCTCTGGATCTCTCAGACCGTTTACGAGATTACTACATTATCGTACTTATAATAGATAGAGAATTTATTTATGGTGGTCGTACAAAAATATTATCCTAAAAAGACGTAAGATTTGAAGCGGTAAATGAAAACTCATGTAGAAAGTTTAATAGCATTTTAGCTTCTAAAATACAAAATTTACCACATGTTTATAAGTTAAATCTCTAAAAGTAGATGACACCATTAAAATAATTAAGTCTAAAACTTTGAGACACGAGTACATAACATTTAGGGTGGGCGATTTTAAGTGTCGATACCATTAAGACCTTGGAAACTATAAGATATATAAAGCAACCTGAATTATACAAAAGTTGCAAGATCTCTTAGAAGTCCCTTCCGAATTAAAAAAATTCTCGGGACGCAGCGAGTGCATTATAGTAGTGAATTTTCAAAAGAATTGTACACTGTTAGTAAGGTATATTATTAAAAATAATTATTTAAATTTAAAAATACCTGGGAGACCGGTTTTAGAGCTCCCAGTTAGCGATCATTTGAATAAGTTTCAATTTTCTATGGAGCTAGAAAATTATAGTTTGGTAGAGATATATGTAAGTACTGCAAGTCTCTTTAAAAAAATTGTGTTACAAATTTCATTTAAGTCAAAAAAGTATTCTAAAAAAAACTAATTATTTGCGAAGAGAATGTACCTGCCAAATCATAAATATGGCAGGAATTTTTCCTGTTAATTGCTTGGATGATTTTGTGTCAGTCGACCCAATCGAACTAGTTTTTGCAAACAAAAAAACAACAAAAGTTTTTTAAAACCAACTTGCAGTTATCCGCGAAGCTCGTTATGTTATTTTTATTTAATTTAGTACCCAGGCTGCGTTAACATAGGTGTTACTATGGTTCAAGCCTGAAGATTCTAGCTTAATAGAAAATTGAGTTCTCGGATTTCAAATATTTTTACAGAAACTCTCTACCATAATGTGTTTGCTACACCCAGATTTTTTTCAACACTCAATCGAAACAGTTTCTGCAACCAAAATAACAAAAATGGTTTTCTAAAACAAATTTATCGTTGCCTGTGAAGCTCATTGTGTTATTTCTGTAGTCAGTCCCATCGTTGCTTTTATATAGGTTTTAGTATGTATCAAAATTGAAGATTCTAGTTTAATGGGAAATTGAATTATCACCATTTGGAATATTTTTACGAAAATTCGGCATAAAACTTATCTATCTTAATGAAAATTCACTCAAAACTCGTGGATCATGTTACCTCTTAAGGTCCCAAATATTGTACATGTTTTTTTTTTTACTTCAACAACATACTATCGTACCGTGGGTGTCGATAAGGAGGAAAGAGGCAACTTGTTAATTCTGGACTTGAAGGTTTAGAGGTTCGGGAAGAAGGAAAAACATGTGCCGGCAAGGAATTCCACAACTTGGAAGTACGCGGGACAAAATAGCGGGCACAACAAGATGTTCTATGTCTGGTGACCTGGACAGTAAAAGGGTGCATTCGCTCTGTTCCCCTGGTAGATCTGTTGGGGGCAGCAGGTGGAGGAACTATGAAAGAAAGCTTCCCTGAGCAGTGCCTGTGCAGATATCTATAAAAGAGAGAGAGAGAGAGAGAGAGAGAGAGAAAGAGGTCGCCAACGGAACGTCGGTGGGCAAGGGATGGCAGCCTTTGGGTAAGGGTAGGGTGACCGATGAGACGTATAGCTCTCTTCTGAATGGAGTCCAGGATAGCGAGTGTAGAAGCGGCATCAGCACCCCAGATGTGGAAGCAGTATTCAAGTTTTGGTCTTATTTGTGAAGTATATAAGGTATAGAGATTAGCTGGTGAAAAGTATTTGCGAGCCCGGAAGAGGAAACCTAATTTCTTAGCAGCCGCTTCTGCAATTGATGTGACATGTTGGTGTCAATTGTGATTTCGATCCACAGAAATGTCAACAAGTGAAAACGACTCATTACTTTGAATAACTTGGTTATTTATTGTGATGGGTCTAGGGCTGGTGTATCTCTTAAGAGAAAGAAAGCAATACTGTGATTTGGTGGGGTTGAATTGTGTAAGATTTCTACTTCCCCAGTCTAATATTTTTTGGAGATCCACGGAGACAGAACCCTCCATGAGTCTGCGATCCTCATCTAATTGGGCTAAAGATACAGGCTTAGAATATTGTATATTTGATTGGAGGGTGCTGTCGTTTGCGTAACTGTGAACTTGGTTGGATGCGCCAGAGAGGAGATCATTGATGTGGAGAAGAAACAAAGTAGGGGCTAAAGCTGAACCTTGAGGTGCTCTGTATTAATTGGATACAGTTTAGAGAAATAGCCATCCACGACAACAGAAATTCTCCGGCTGGAGAGGAAATTTGCCGTCCACGTACAGAGTTTTGGTGGTAGGTCATAGGCTAGTAGTTTATTAAGCAGCGCTGCGTGCCAGACCTGGTCGAATGCTTTGGATATGCCTAGAGCGACAATTTAGGATTCACCGTCTAGTTCCATATACTTATTCCAAAAATGGGTGACAAAGGAAAGGAGGTCGGCATTTGATCTGCGCTGACGGAGTCCATATTGCCTGTCGTGGATTATACTGTGTTTTTCAGGAAATTCTAGTAATTCGGTGTTTATATACTTTTCTATCACTTTAAGACGACTGAAAGGAGAGAAATAGGTATGTAGTTGCTAGGAAGCGCTTTGGATCCTTTCTTGGGGACGGGTTGTACTCGAGCAGTTTTCCAGGTACTAGGTAATATGCCTATGTTGCAAGATGTCTGAAACAGACGAGTCAGGATAGGAGTAAGTTCTGGTGCGCAATTTTTAAGAAAAATTGCTGGAAGCTCGTCAAGGCCAGAGGCTTTCCTGGTATTAAGAGAAGAGAGCATCTTTCGTACGTTTTTAGTTTTGAAAGTGATATCCGTCATTTTATGCGCGACCTTGGCGACTGTTGGTGGTTGAACATTTGGAGGTGGGTTGAGAGTAGAATTGCCAGCGAACAACGAGGCAAAAAGCTCAGCCTTGCCCAGGCCGGTAGAAACAATTTCATCCCCTGAGACAAGAGGTAGGAACGTGCCCTTGCAGAAATTATTCCCAATAGATTTAGCAAGAGTCCAGAAGGGTTTGCCGCCGCTGGTTCTTAAGAGGACTTTTGATGTGGCTATTAAACGAGTTTCATGCCAGGTTGGATAATTTCGGTGACGTTTTGTCAGAGGGGTCAGGATGAGAAAAGTTGACAGACGCTCATGGAAATGAGGAAAAGTAATCTCGCATTTCGTCCCAGTTCGCGGAGTTGTACTGCCAAACGAAACGTGGGTGTGATGACTGTGTGACCTCGGGTTACATTGCGCAGGAAGCAGTGACATGCCGTGGTCTGAGCGACCAAGGAGGGCGGTGACTGATATCTTATAGCAGTCAGGATTTGTAGTAAGAAGGAGATCCAAGGGATTTGAACCGTGTGTTGAGATACGAGGAAAGTAAGTAGGTTGCTGAACCATATTGGCTAAAGAATAGCTGACTGCGAAGGCCTCCGCTGCTCTTCCTTGTGTATCGGTTTTTAAAGCCCACTGTCCATAGACTACTATGGACATAAAAAAAAACGTTCGGGGGCAGCAAATGCGTCATGGTTGCGAATTTTCATTAAATTCTTAAATCTGGATAACTCAGTTTTATACTAACTGAAGACTGGAGCTGGCGATGAGCCCTGATAAGTTCACTTGGAGAACTCAAATCACCAAAACACATTAAAAAACCTGGCGATCGTTTTATCCTATTCATTATTCATCTTCTAATGACGTTGACTTGGTAAGTGAAACGATCGTCAGGTTTTTTCAAATGTGTTGTACTGATTTGGATTCACCAAGTGTACTTATAAATTTTCTATAAACTTAGAAAATTAAATTTTGGTATGTAGTAATACCTTTAGCGGGGCAACATATTTAATAAATTTCGTGAAAATAGCTATGTTATTTTTTTAGTTAAAAATTTTTTTTCGGCAAAATCAATTTTGTTTTGAAAAACTGGTTCAATAGGGCTGGATATCGAACTTATCCAAGCTATTAATAAAAGAAAGACTCTTGATGAGTTTAAAAAAAGTCGGTTAATAACTTTTTGAGTTATCGGTTGGATAATAAATATATATATATATATATATATATATATATATATATATATATATATATATATATATATATATATATATATATATATATATATATATATATATATATATACAGGGTAATGCACAACGCAAAGGACACGGAATGTGTGCGTGTATAGGACCCTAAAACATGGCGATTTCTTATACAAAACTTTTCGCTGACGCCCACGGTTAGTGAGATATTGATTTCGGAAGATTCTTTAATAATTACAACAAAGAGCTGTATTGGATCAGCGACCTCACATGGAACAGCCAAATTTGGAAGATATATTTTTATCAACATCGTTATTTGAAAAAAAATTCAAGTAGACATAATCTCAAAATGGGGTGAATTAGAGGTGGATGACAGGTTAAATGATTTGATTTTTTTAACCCTAACCTAATTAAAAGTTAGTCGATCAGTTGTATAGCAAATTAAATTTTGTACGTTCTCCTCCTCTTGCCAATTTTTCGACAAACCACCTGTTTTTGAGAAAATTGAGATGTTTATAGTTGAGATCAAAACAAAATTATGCCCCTTGAGGATTTTATTAAACATTAAAGTCTCATAGGGGATGCATTGGGCGCTCTGTAAGTCATCTGTTGCTAGGTTACAGTTGTTGTCAAATCTGACATTACTTACATTTATTAGCAGCAGTGTCCTAACATAGAACAACCAAGTTTGGTAGATGGTTTTCAACATCCTTACTGGACAAAAATTTGAAGTGGATATGAACTCAAAATAGTGTGACTTGGAGGTGGGTCACCCTTTTAATGATTTGATTTTTTAAACCTTAACCTAATTAAAAGTAAAGGTACATCAGTTTTATAGAAAATTAAATTTTGCATCTTTTTGTCCTCGTGTAAATTTTTCAACAAACCACTTGTTTTTGAGAAAAGTGGGATTTTTAGAGTTGATATCAAAACAAAATTATGTCCCTTGAAGACTTTATTAAACACTAACATATCTGAAATTTAACAACCGCTACTAAAAACTAATATATAAAAAACCCTTAAAATCACGCTAAAGATAGTCTTCAAAATGACATCCATTTTCTGTCACACATAACTGCATTCTTCGTCGAAACTTAAAGTCGACTCTGTTTAGTAATTGGATGTCACTTTTAATAATGGTCCAGTTATTATTGATGCGACTCCACAAATTTTCCACAATTTGAAGTGGTGTTAAATTCACAGATTATTTTAATGCCCTCCAGAGAAAAAAGTCATATTTAGTCAAGTCTGGTGATCGTGCTGGCCAATGTTGAGGGCAATTAATTCCACGACCTATCCATTGATTTGGAAACTATTGGTTTAAAAACCCACGAACATTTGTAGTGAAATGTGGTGGAGTCTAATCATGCATAAACCACATTTGGCTGCGCCGTTGTAAGGGCAACTCCTCCAGTAGCTCAGGAAGAACATGTTGCCAAAAAACCAAATATGTTGCGCTGTTTAAGCGGTTTGGTAGAACAACCAGCCCAACCAAATATCCTCCAACAATACCTGCCCACACATTTATTTTTAATTCTCTTTGGAAATAGTGGGTTACTGCAGCATGTGGACTTACATCCGAATATTCGTGGCAGTTGTGCGAATTTGTAATCCCTCTCTTTGTAAAGCAACCTTCATCCGTAAAAAGAATCAATGTTCTGATGTAGGATAAAATTAAAAAGAACAGTCTTCCCTCTAAATCCTGCGGTAGCAGTTCTTGCACTTTTGAAGGTGATAGGGATGCAGCAGATTGCGTCGGATAATTCTATGGACCGTCGGCTGTGTTACACGAAACTGCCTCGATGGTCGTCTGGTGCTGGTTTGAGGTTCACTCTCAATACTGTCTAGAAGACGCTCCTCAGTTCGTGCATTCACTGCATGAACGTGTCCTTCAGCATTTTTTATGAAAAAGAACCCATCTCGAGATCTACGTTCAACATTGTCAAACGTTTGACGATGTGGTACATTATGATTAGGAAATCTTCATCTATTTACCTCTAGACTTCTGCAGCAATTGCCCACGCAAAACCATAATACCCTAAGCTTGTCAATTTGTTCATTAACCGATAATTTTCCAGCCTATTTTGAGCAACAAATTATTATCACAAAAGAAAACAACAAACACAAGACAACAATTATTGTAAAACTTAATTAATTTAAGTAATGTCAGATTTGACAACAACTGTAACCTAGCAACAGATGACTTGCAAAACGCCCAAGGCATCCTCTATGATACTTTAATGTTTAATAAAATCTTCAGGGAAAATAATTTTGTTTTGATCTCAATTATAAAAATCCCAATTTCCTCAAAAATGGGTGGTTTGTCAAAAAAGTGACAAGAGGAGGAAAAGATAGAAAATTTAGTTTGCTATAAAATTGATAAACCATAAAATTTAATTAAGTTAGGATTTAAGAAAATCAAATCATTAAAAGGATGACCCACCTTTAATTCATGCTTTTTTGAGCTTATATCTACATATATCACCAACCATGGGCGTCAATGAAAAATTTTATGTAAAAATCGGCAGCTTTTGAGGTCCTCCACGTGCACACATTCTGTGTCTATTGCATTGTGAATGACCCTATATATATATATATATATATATATATATATATATATATATATATATATATATATATATATATATATAATAATAATAAAATAATAATAATAATAATAATACACATTTATTGAGAAGGTTTCCCTCCATAGAGAAAATACAAGTAAACATACAATAATAAAAAATTCACACACAAAAAAAATATTTTCCCCAATAAATGTAGAGAAAAAAAACTGCCTAAGTCAAAGACTTGTTGGCAGTATAGTTGAATACAATAATGCACACTTTACACAAACAAACAAAAAATCTCACCCAATAAATGGAGAGAAAAAAAAAACTGCCTAAGTCAAAGACTTGTTGGCAGTATAGCAAAAACAAAACTACACAAAAAACACATTTTTTTTATCATTTCTACCATATGCTTCCCTCCAAAGAAGTCATTAATTAAAAACATCGTAACGCATCTGCTACACAAAAACAAAAAAGCATATATGCACTTACTTTAAAATACCAACATCTAAAAAAAAAAAACTAATATATATATATATATATATATATATATATATATATATATATATATATATATATATATATATATATATATATATATTAAAAGTTCAAAAGGGCCTTGGTTTCGGGTTCTAGTGCTCAAAAATTCACGTTCATTTGAAATCATTTTTGCAAAGTTTCACCATCGAACCCTCTGTATTAGTGAACTTTTTTCATAAAATTTCGCTAAAATGTAATTTACTTATCCGTCTAAAAGATTATCTATACAAAAACATTAGTTTTCTAATAACTGACTGTTGTTCATCATCATATTAGAAGTCACGAAAATTCAGTATAGAGCTGTTACTAAATTCCTTACTCGAGGCGGCCTTCCACCCAAAAGCATCAAAGATGGGCTGGGTTCTTTGTCTTATCCTGTAGTAAAGGATTGGTCAAAATGGTTCTAATGGGGCAGGAAGTCTTGGAAAGTGACAAGAACAGAAGGGACGTTGGAAGTGGTAACGGACAACAAGACTGCCGTTGCTGAGGATCTCGCATATAGACGCTTGAAAGTCAATGAATTGTCAAAAATGTCAAATATGTTTATCGAAAAATCTATACTAAACAGAAAACATGTATTTACCTCATTAAAATCAACGTAAAAAGTCTACTGGAATTGGGGGCGTCTAATATTGTGTCATTGTGAATCACCCTGTATATTATTACAGCTTGAATAAGTGTTGCAGCTTGTAAAATACTGCGAAAGCTCAATGACCATAAAGCACTTTTAAAAAGAAGCAAATAAATGAAAAAACATTGTATTTACTGAATCACCTCTAACGACACGAGAAGAAGTTGACTGTCAAATATTATATGAAGGGTCTATTTTTAATTTATTTTTCTTACAGTGGAAATATTTGTATTTGGGAGTGCGCTTAACAGCGTAAGGTAAACTTTTAATTAGAAGATCTAGATTATTAATTAGTGTCGTATAGCTTGCAGTAAATACCTTTGTCGTTGGCATCGGGCTTTTAGGTTCAGGGAAGTGTGAATATTCCAAAATGAGATGCCTTGAGCTATTTTAAAGTAATTAAAAATTCTTCCGCTTTAATTATCGAGAGGAAATTGTGTAATCGATATAACAAAAACAAGGGCTTAATAGCGTCTAAATCTAAACGAGGTTGTGCTTTTGATCGTCTAAATGAGACAAACATGGAATAGATTAGGTTAGAAGGATAAAGAGTTTTGTGGGCACATTTTAATTGAATTTTTTGAGGCCTACACAATATGTACATTTAATGCTACTATTGATGACTATACTATCAATAAGAATCAGACAACAAACAGGCAGTTAACAGATTAACTCCTCCAGAAGGCAAAGTGAAAGAATGATAGCCAACAAAATAAAATCTCTGGACGCAGCAAGTGCGTTATGGTAGCGAATTTTCTTAAAAATATTTTTAATAGCAAATGTCTTTCTTTGATGAAAGCAGGCATCAAACTTGGTTGCCTATATAGTAGAAACAATGTACCATATTTCATCGAAATAAATTTATGGTTTGAAAATATATAAACATTTTTCAAAAGTCTAGATGCAGCAAATGTGTTATGGAAGTGAATTTCCATAAAAATGTTTTTAATAGCAAATACGAGCAGGCATCAATATGATTACCGGTATAGCCTATGTAGTAAAAACAATGTACTATATTTTATCAAAATTACTTATAGTTTGAAAATATACAAAAAATTTCCGAAAATAAACTTAAATGTTGGTTCCTAACCAACAAAGCTTACGTTAATAGCAAATTGAGTTATTGCAATTTGAAGGATTTAATGAAAATTCGGTAAATTTGCAGATTAGCTCCCGAACGCTTTTCAAATAATTGTTTTCAAAAACATTACTAGGATCCCACCTGGATGCACAAACCACAAGAAAAATTTCTTGTTCACACCCCCCAAGGAAGTTACGGGACTGGGAGTGCTGGGCGGGGTAGGTAATAAAAAGGAAATATGAGCAGAAAATGCGAAGAAACCTGCTTGAAAGCTGTCTATTTGAAGCCATATTCTTATTAAATCCTGCCTACCCCGCACAGCGCCCCTATTTGCCCCAGGTCACGTAACTTCTTTGAGGGGTATGAACAAGAAGTTTTTCTTGTGATTTATGCAACGAGGGTGGTTGTATGCACACAAGGGGGGAAGGAAAATTCCTACGACGAAGCACCCGGGGGAAGGGGGTTCGACCTGCGTCAGGGGCGTGGGGTTGGGGGGTGGCTGCGTCATCATGGGAATTTTCCTTCCACCTCGCGTGCATAAAACCACCCTCGTTGTATAAACCACAAGAAAAATGTCTTGTTCCTACCCACCAAGGAAGTTACAGCACCTGGAGGGATAGGGGTGCTGTGCAGGGTAGGCAGGATTTAAGGGGTATATGGATTCAAGATGTGAAAAAGACAGCTTTTAAGCCCGTTTTGATCGCATTTTCTGCTCATATTTCCTTTTTACTACCTACCCCTCAGCACCCCTACTCACTCCTGATCCCGTAACTTTCTTGGGGGGTGTGAACAAGTAATGTTTTTTGGGGTTTGTGGATCCAGGGGGGTCCTAGGCAGGTGTCTGAAAACAGTTATTTGAAAAGCTTTCGGGAGCTAAACTGCAAATTTACTGGAAATTTACTACCAAAACGCACTTACTGCGTCCAGATTTTTCTTACAAACCATCATATTTCGATAAAAAATGCAAAATTGCATTAACGAATTTGTTCTATGAAAATTATCTAGACCGTTAAAGCATAAACTTCAGTAAACCTACAGCGAATGCATCAACTTAACCAAACCGACAGGCACAGCGTCAGAAAAAGGGTTTATTTGAAATGAATATTGTGTAAATATTTTAGTAAAATCAAGGACAATGACGGTTGAATCTAAAACTTAAGGGTTTGCAGAACACTCTTCTTGCAACATTTTCTTTTCACAATCGGTATTTTTTTCGATTTCTTTGCCTAAACAATGCAAATTTTGACGTTTAAAATTGCAGGTTTGACGTTTTGAGGAGAACTACAAAATTTGTTTCTTTAACTGACCATAACTTCGTTGTCTTTAAAGCTAAAGACCTAAATTTTGGTACAAAGTTCACCCTTTATAATGCAAACACGCGTACCAAATTTGGTTATTAACGGAGATATGAATTTTGTTAGAAAGAAAACACAAAATTTTCCGGGAAAACCTAGTTCGATTTCCCTGGCTACCGAATCTATCCAAGCCACTTGCAAAAGAAAGGTACTTACCAAATATGATCAAGATCGGGCCATTATTTTTTGAATCATCTGTCACACACACACACACACACACACACACACACACACACACACACACACACACACACACACACACACACACACACATATATATATATATATATATATATATATATATATATATATATATATATATATATATATAGGCTCCAAAATCTCCCCGGAAAACCTGAATCCATAATCCTGGCTAACGAACTTATCCAAACCATTACGAAAGGAAGGAACATGCCAAACTTTATAAAATCAGCCCATTATTTGTTGCGTTATCGGTGTAAAACCTATATATATATATATATATATATATATATATATATATATATATATATATATATATATATATATATATATATAATCTCCAAAAATAAAAAAGCTACGGTAATCCAATTTGACACACGAGTTTATGACATTAAAAGAAAACTATACAATAACATCTAGATTTTATGTTACAGAAAAAAAGTTATTAAAAATATTTGGTGTCAGATCATTTCTAGGAAAATTCACTACCATAGCCCACTTTCTTTCGTAAAACAAAAAATTCACTTATAAGGAGGCCTGTGTGATATGTATATATATATATATATATATATATATATATATATATATATATATATATATATATATATCACACCGATAATTCAAAAAATAATAGGAATATTTTGATGCAATTTGGTATGTACCTTCACTTTGTAAGTGGCTTGGATAATCTCCAGGAAAAGAAGTCCAGTTTTTCCGGAAACATTTTTGGATTTCTTTCGGAAAATTTTTGGAAATTTTGATGTCTGCGTTAAACACAAAAAAGCTATAGGTATTTAAAGAAAAAAAATTGGGTGCCGCTGGTGATCAGAGGAAAGCCCAAGAAGAAAATCTTTTGTGTGATTAACAAAACCAATTGAATATTATATACAACAATGTATGAGGAGGGGGTACGCGTTGAGGTACATATCACGATACATTTTAGACGCTTCTAATGCATTACTATTTGCAAGACCGCACACGAAACGCCTAAGTATTACGATAAGGTGGCTTGCCCTTAAATGATATTCTGAGTATTATAACTAACATATTTTGTGCATTTTAGTTACAAACAATACTAAAGAATTTGATATATAAAGAGATGACAAACGATGGCAGTGATCGTGATATTTTGAAGTCCCATAATTGAAACTTGATATGTTATCATTATTGTGTAATCTGAGAGTAGGCGATCTCAATTTGTTGAGTTAGAAACTGATATATGGTCTAGATGATGGACAGAGGCATTGACAGTGCTACGTGAGAAGCCTTATAAAATACACCTTCAATTTACCTGGGATATTTGATAAAAAGACACCAAGAAAACCATTATATATCTGTTATTCTAGAGCATAAATACACGATACATGAGACTAATGGTATAAACAAGATAAACCGAAATGGCGATAACAGAGAAAGCAATAATTTTCAGATTTCTTAGCCCCCTTATAGGCAGCTAGTTTTCGTGTGCTTCTAACTCCAAGGATTTGAAAAAGTTTCGTGCGTGGCTAAACCTGTATAACATAATTTAAGAAGACGTTATTGCTACTCGACTATTATCAAATTAATTGGTTGCATATTTGCGTCATTTACCAACGTTGCACCTTTATTAATTGCTGTTGCCCTTAACTGTTTCATAATATATATATATATATATATATATATATATATATATATATATATATATATATATATATATATATATATATATATATATATATATATATATATATATATATATATATATATATATATACTGGGCTAGAGCGGGCGAAGAAATGGCGTTAAGCGGGCTATTACGAACAAAGTGGACTGTAATTTGCGTTTGTTAATTAAGTAACGGTTTTTAATGAAAAGAGAAGGGGCAAAAGCAGTGGAAATTGATGCAAACTCGTGAATGACCAAAAAGCCACTTACCTTTGTGAATTTCTTCTCTTGTCGAGTACTGGACTCACAGAAACTCGTGCGTGTCCCGGAAAAGGCTATCCTGGGTTGCTGGTGCGTTTAATGGATTTGTTAAGGCTGGTTTGACTGTATCACACACACATATAATTTTAAGGTAGCGGTACTATACGATATCGCGGTTTTGCGTTGCTGACTACTTAAGTTGTGTTCTTCTTGACGATTCGTGGAATTCTGGTCTGTTCTTCTTATCGCAAAATAAAGATTATAAATTCCACTGCTTTTACACTATACGAGGAGCGAACATCCCGCCCGGCCAAAATGGCTGCTATAAGCAAGACATTTTTCTACACAAAAAAAATAATTAACGCGAAGGAGAAGCGATAACATGCGGCGGATAAGAAAAAAGAGAACAAGAAACAAAATAAATGATTATCCCGGTTAGCAAGAATCCACAAAACAATAAAAAGACTTAAAATAAAAATTAAATTAAATTAGAAACAAATACTACTACTACTAGTCATTAGTTGGCAACGGGCACAACTTCACCAAAGGGCGACGAAGGATACCATTCGAGGTCTTTACAATAGCAACTCTTACGACACCATCAGGACCAGGAATTAGAGACAATAGACGACCTAGTAGCCATTTAGAAGGCGGAAGTTTTTCAGCTTTCACGGCCACCATCGCCCCAATAGTAGGAAGAGCACCAGCGTCAAGCCACTTGCTTCGTTGTTGTAGGGTGTGAAGGTACTCCTTGTGCCAGCGAATCCAAAAATCATGGTGCATACGTTGGAGAAGTTGCCATCTTGACAGACGAGTTAAGGGGACAGACGACAAATCGGGAGTTGGAAGCGTAGAAACTGGCTCCATATGAAGAAAGTGTCCAGGAGTTAAAGCGTGAATGTCATCGATATCCGAACTCATGGGATTTAAAGGTCGGGAGTTCAAGACAGATTCTATAAGCGTCAGGACAGTGTAGAATTCTTCGTACGATAGGATTTGTTGGCCAACAACACGAGAGAGATGAGATTTTACACTCTTGATACCAGATTCCCAAAGACCACCGAAATGTGGTGCAGAAGGGGGGTTGAAATGCCAATGGATTCCTTCCCTAGCAGTTGCATCAGAAAAAATGCGTTTAAGCTCCTTGGCGGAGCCAACGAAATTTGTACCACAATCACTATAGAGATTATCACATCGACCACGACGAGCAATAAATCGTTGGAGGGCAGCGAGAAAAGCGTCAGTCGAAAGACTACAGGCAGGTTCTAGATGTATAGCCTTAGTCGCGAAACACACAAAGAGGCAAATATATGCCTTAGAGGTTTTAGCACCTCGGTATCGATTCATAGTGATCGCGAATGGACCACCAAAATCTACCCCAGTATGCGAGAATGGTTTGACTTGCGAAACTCGAGAAAGGGGTAAGTCACCCATAGGTGGCTGATAAGGTTGAGGCTTTATTTTCCAACATGGCATACATTTCGAAATAACAGTGTTTATGGCACGTCTTGCAGACAAAATCCAAAAATTCTGACACAACAAAAAATGAAGAGTGCGAGGGCCAATATGAAGATACCTCTTATGGTATTGTTCAATTAAAAGCACCGTGAGTCGGCACTTTTGTGGAAGTAAGAGCGGATGCTTTCGCTCATAAGACAAACTTGAGTGAGTCAAGCGACCACCTACACGCAAAAGACCAGTATTGTCTTGAAATACGGCGAGTTTTCTCCAGGACTTAGGGAATTTTTTACTAGATAACTCCTTTTCAAAGTAGACCGCTTGAGTGCGCTTGACCAGAAGGGTCAGAGCATCATGAAGCTCTAACCGAGATAGCGGTCCAAATTTCGCAATAGAAGAATGTCTAGAATTAAAAGCGAAGCGTAATACGTATGACAAAATAGACTGTATGTAATGTAAAGAAGAATGATTTTCTAACAAATCATCAAGCAGATTTTCTTCACCTGTAAATGTTAAAAGCGAAACTGTCCTTTCCTCAACAGAGACCTCTTCAGACTGCAGCTCTGAAGACGGGGAGCAGGCAGACAGCTCAGAACGACATAGTAGCGATGGACCATTGAACCAAATATCATGGGCGAGAAATTGAGACGGATGAACACCTCGAGAGGCGATATCGGCGGGATTATTAGCAGAATCTATATAATGCCAAAATTCAGAAGAAACCCTTTCGTGAATGTAGGCAACTCGATTTGCCACAAAGGTTTTCCAACGATGAGGCGAAGATTTTATCCAACTCAAGACGATTTGCGAATCTGACCAGGCAAAAATTCTTTCGAAAGTCATGCGAGTCTGATAAACGTTCAGAAGAAACGATAGGAGTTTCGCCAACAAAACTGCACCACACAGTTCTAGCCTAGGAATGGTTAGTTTCTTAACCGGAGCGACTTTGGTTTTAGAGCAAACAAACTGAACAAAAACTGTTTTGTCAGGGCGGAGGCATCGTATATAAACAACGGCAGCGTAACCCTTTTCAGAAGAGTCACAGAACCCATGTAATTCATAACCACATCCAGAATGAGGTGGAAGGATTTTTCTAGGAATGCGTAAATTGCTTAGTAAACCGAGTTCATTTCGATAACGGTTCCAAGCCTCAACAATATGCGAGGGCGGGGTTTGGTCCCAATCTAATTTAGAAGTCCACAGCGACTGGATTAGAATCTTTTGAAAAATAGTAATAGGCGAAAGAAATCCAAGCGGGTCAAAGATTCTGGCCAGTTCCGAGAGCATGTTGCGTTTCGTACAGGGTTTCCCCAACGGCGAGACTGAGAAAAAGAATGTATCCTCAGAGGGACTCCACTGCAGACCGAGAATTTTTAAAGGAGTGTCGTTTGCCAGTGAACCAAAAATAAGCGGATTTTGCGACAAATGTTCCGGAGGTAAATGTGAAAGTAATGCGGAACAGTTACTAGACCATTTTCTAAGCTCAAAGCCGCCTCGTTCAAAAAGCGAGATCAGCTCTGACTGTAAAAGCTTTGCGTCTTCATAAGAAGAGCAGCCGGTTACAACATCATCAACATAAGTGTCGTTTAAAATGGCGGCAGAAGCTAGCGGGTAAGAGCCCCCTTCGTCATTCACTAACTGATGAAGAGTGCGTATCGCGAGAAAGGGGGATGGCGTTAGTCCATATACAAGCGTAACCAGGCTATAGTCCACCAAAGGTTCATCAGAAGCAAACCTCCAAACAATTCTTTGATAATCATGCTGTGATTGGTCGACAAGAATGTTACGATACATCATTTTGATGTCAGCACACAAGACATAATTATGAAGGCGAAAGTGACACAGAATTGTGGCAATATCTTGTTGTAGTTTTGGTCCAGTATGTAGACAATCGTTAAGAGAGCTTTGGTTGGGAAGTTTCGCCGAACCATTAAAAACTACCCTGAGTTTAGTAGACAAGCTATTTGGTTTCAAAATGCAATGATGCGGAATATAATATGCGTCGGGAGAATCTTTATTGTCATAAACACGTTTCATGTGGCCTAGTTCCAAATATTCTCTCATAAAAGCAGAATATTGGGTATACAAGTCCATGTTTCTAGCAAGGCGGCGTTCCAGGGAAAGAAATCTTTGGACGGCGAGGTCGCGAATGCCAGGAAAAATAGGCAGCGACTCAGATTTAAATGGGAGCGAAACGATATATTTGCCAGAAGGAGAGCGAGATATTTTAGTCTTAAAATGATGTTCACAAAAAATATCTTCATTAGAGTGATGCGACGAAGTCGGAACACTTTCCACTTCCCAAAAATCCCTAAGGGTGCGATCGAGATTTGATTCAAAGTTACTGCACAAGAAAGAAGAGACAGCAGAAGAATGAACTGTGTTGCCAATCTTACCCATGAGCACATAACCAAAGACGGTGTTGACGGCATCAGGTTGACCTTCCCCACCGGAAATGCGTCCGTTTAAAAGGATTTTAGAAAAAACGTCGGCTCCTAACAATATATCGACCTGACCTGGACGATTAAAATGGCGATCAGCCAATTTTAAATTGCGAATGTGAGACCAATTGGAAGAGCAAATAGCGGTTGCTGGCAAATTATCACAAATGGCGTTCAAGATCAATGCGTCGACAGTAAAATTGAAAGAATCTTGACCAACCGGTCTTCCAGTGAGCGTTACACAACCACTCTGAGAAGAAGTCTGCATAGATGCCAGTCCTTTGATTGCAAACATGCAGTTTTGCTTAGGCAACCCCAAACGCTTAAAAGCCCTTTGCGAGATAAAAGACATCATACTACCTCCATCCAAAAGGCATCTCATAATCTGATAATTTCCATGGTTATCAAGAACTTCAATCAGCGCAGTGGCCAATAAGACCGTGGTTTGATTAGATACAATCCCAGAAGCAGCAAAGACCTGCTCTTGGTCGAGCGGAGCGGAAGGAACTGGAGATCTGGAAGGGTTATTACACACTGGCGACGGAATAGGCGCGGAGCTTTTATCAAAATGCAAGAGCGTATGATGACGCTGACCACACTTGCGACAGGACCTGGTAGATTTGCATTTGTTAAGATAATGTAGGCTACTTAAACAGTTGTGGCAAAGACGAGAAGATTTAACAAAATTATAGCGATCTTTTGGAGTTTTATTACAAAATGAGGAGCAATTATAAATAGAATGCGAAGAATCTTTGCAAAACACACAAGTATGTAAGATAGATTTACAATTTAAATTATCAGCGAAAAAAGCGGAAGTTCGAGGCGTTGGTCTAGCTTGCGATTTGTCAGAATATTTCTTTTGAGAGTGCGAAAGGAATGACTTCTGATTCATAGCATCACCAGCGATACAATATTTATTTAGAAAGTCAAGCAATTGCGTAAATGTAGGGACCTCGGTGGAAGCGTGGTCTAACTCAAATTTCGTCAACATGTTCCTGTCAAGGCGTTTTGACACCAACATAAACATAACAAAGTCCCATTGGTCTGTAGGAAAGCCTAAAGTGTTTAAAGCAGAAAGATTTTCCGAAATAATGTCTAGCGAATTGCGAATATTGACGTGGTCATCAGAATTAAATTTCGAAATGCTATCTATAGCATGCCAGTGCTCTTGGGCACGCAGACGTTTGTTAGAATAACGAGTGACTAATGTATTATAAGCTATCTGATAATTGTCAGCGGTCAGAGGCAAAGATCTTATTAGAGATAACGGCGGGCCTTCTACTGATATAGTTAGATAATGAAACTTTTCAATGTCGGAATATGCGGGACAGTCATGTACTAAGGCATTGAATAAATCGATAAAAGTGTTAAAGGTTTTATAGTCACCTCTAAATTTAGGAATTTCTATTTTAGCTAGCCTTGCTTTAGCACCTTCATTAAGACCAGCTGTATTTGAATTTAGAATTTCCTGGACATTTGTTTTATTGTCAGGGAATAACCTAGAACAAATGGCTTTAATTTCAAAATAAGCGTCCATAAATCCAGCGTAAATAGTGTTTTCATCAGAAGCGTTTCCATGTTCACTACTTAAAATTACAGAAACGATATTTTCGTGCGTTTGAATAAACTGTTCCCTTAAATAGTCGATTTCGGAAGATCTAACCCTAAGTAAATTATAAAGCGAAACATCTGACTGGGCTTTCTGGGCTAGAGAAGACAATGTGTCTATTTCAGATAGCTGAATATTGCGTTGGTTTTTGTATTTCCTTAATTTAGTGTCAGTCATGATATTAATTGAATAGGCCTCGTATATGGAAATATAACAGATATACGTACCAATGTGAAACAAAGAATTATTCAGGTACAAATTGATAAGAATGAAACAGAAGCAAAGAGCGATATATGCGTGAAATGATATGCGTCGACTCCTAAAGCCGTGCTCGTTGTTCAAAATAAAGCAAAATTTAACTGAATGGCGGATTCTTGCGATAAGAAAATAACTTTTAAAAATTCTATAATTATAAAGGTTCTAGCGATATATACATGAAAATTGCGGGAAATTAATTTAAAATCTGAATTGAATACAGCTAAACCAGCGCGCTTTAGTTATTTTCAAAATTAACAAAGTTGAATAGCCAAATTTACTTGCGTATTATTTTCGAGACAAAAAAACTATCCGGCTGAGAAGGACCAAGAAATGGGCTAGAGCGGGCGAAGAAATGGCGTTAAGCGGGCTATTACGAACAAAGTGGACTGTAATTTGCGTTTGTTAATTAAGTAACGGTTTTTAATGAAAAGAGAAGGGGCAAAAGCAGTGGAAATTGATGCAAACTCGTGAATGACCAAAAAGCCACTTACCTTTGTGAATTTCTTCTCTTGTCGAGTACTGGACTCACAGAAACTCGTGCGTGTCCCGGAAAAGGCTATCCTGGGTTGCTGGTGCGTTTAATGGATTTGTTAAGGCTGGTTTGACTGTATCACACACACATATAATTTTAAGGTAGCGGTACTATACGATATCGCGGTTTTGCGTTGCTGACTACTTAAGTTGTGTTCTTCTTGACGATTCGTGGAATTCTGGTCTGTTCTTCTTATCGCAAAATAAAGATTATAAATTCCACTGCTTTTACACTATACGAGGAGCGAACATATACATATATATATATATATATATATATATATATATATATATATATATATATATATATATATGGATGTAAATACTTCTAATCCGCTCCACAAGCGCTTGTTTACTTTTTATCAACCAGTTCTTCTATTTCTAGCAACGCCAGACAAGAAAAAATTCAATTAGATTTAAAAGTTAAATTAAATTCAATATTTTTCTGCCTGATGATACCGTAAAAGATGAGACCGGTTGAAAAGAAAGAGATAATCACTTGTGAAGGTAGAGAAGAAGTCTCTATATTTGTATTTAGCTGCACCTTTAATTCGTTTTTATTTCGGCAGTATAGTGTGCTATAGAATACAGCCAAAACTTATTTAAAATTAATACAAATAACCCAAAAGAAATGCTTTAGACACATATTTATGCTCCATGGTACATCAGCAACACTCAGCTACACGCTGATTTAACAACTACAAAAGAACACGCCAAGACAGTCACCGAAACAACATAGAGAAAATGAGAAAATCACGAAAATCCACTGCTAGAAGAAATTGCAAGCTAAAACTCCAACTCGCCGGCAATTCTACTCTCAACACACCTCCAAATGTTTAACCACCAACAGACCCCAATGTCGCACTTAAAATGACGGACATCATTTTCAAAACTAAAATGGTACGAAAGATGCTCTATTCTCTTAATACCAGGAAAGCCTCTGGTTCAGCTTTAGCCCCTGCCCTGTTTCGTCTCCACATCAATGACCTCCTGTCTCTTTAGCCCAATTAGATGAGGATCGCAGATTCATCGATGGTTCTGTCTCCGTGATTCTCAAAAATTATTTGACTGGGGAAGTAGAAATCTAGTACAATTCAACCCCACTAAATCTCAGTCTTGCTTTCTATCCCATAAGAGATACATCAGCCCTAGACTCATCACAATCAACAACCAAGTTATTCAAAGTAATGAGTCATTTTCACTTGTTGGCATTTCTGTGGATTGAAATCCCAATTTGCACCAACATGTCACATCAATTGCAGAAGCGGCTGCTAAGAAATTAGGATTCCTCTTCCGGGCTCGCAAATACTTTTTACCAGCTAATCTATATACCTTATATACTTAACAAATCAGGCCATACCTCGAATACTGCTCCTACATCTGGGGTGCCGCTGCCGCTTCTATACTCGCGATCCTGGACTCCATTCAGAAGAGAGTTACACGTCTCATCGGTGACTCTACCCTCACCCAAAGGCTGACATCCATTGCCCACCGACGTGCCGTTGGTGACCTCTCTTTCTTTTATGGATATAGGGAACTGCTCAGAGGAGCTTTCTTCCATAGTTCCTCCACCTGCTGCTCCCAACAGATCTACCAGGGGAACAGAGTAAATGCACCCTTTTACTGTCCAGGTCACCACACATAGAAAATCTTGTTATGCCCGCTCTTTTGCCCGAGGACTTCCAAGTTGTGGAATTCCTTGCCGGCCCATGTTTTTCCTTCTCCTCCGAACCTTCAAGTCCAGAATTAACAAGTTGCCTCTTTCCTCCTTGTCGACACCCACAGTACGATGGTATTTAGGCTGTAAGCCCTCGTGGTGTGTTGTTGAAATAAAGAGAAAACACTGAAACAAAATACAAGTGACCTAAGTCAATGTTGTTAAACTGACCAAACAAGGACAAATGTAAGGCCAAGGAGAGACAGCCCTATTTAACCAACAGCATTAGCCGAACCATGGAAAACTCAGAGAAACGGGCCTGCAGTCTAGCCCAAGATAGCCATACAGTTCTCAGTTTAGTTCTAATCCAACTTTTCCAGTTGCCGCACCTGGAATTTGTTCTTCTAGTACCGCATTAAAACATAGTCATTATGACTGTCCACTTCCGAAGGGTGGAATGGGTCGGTTGAAAACACATGGTCAACGATAACACGAGAGCCACCACTTTATGGAAATATCTAACGTTTTGGGGAAAAGTGGCAGCCCAAAAGTGAGGAAAGAATTTTTAACGGGGCACCCTGTAGAAGTATCATACTTAGGTAAACTGATAAACTCTAGCGGAGATGGTCATTGTCCAGGGGTCGGATTTGCTCGAAGGAAAATTAGTTCAGATAGACAAGATATGCTTAAAAATAAATATCTACTTATTTAACTGATAAAAATCTGTACAGGCGACGTATTTATACAGTGTGATCCATTTGTTTGCGGGTCACCTGTAAAATCTTTATTTGTAGTGCGATTTTAACCGTATTTTCTTTAAAGTGTACATCTTGATGTCCTGTATCTTTGGTGCAATAAACGCCACATTTCTACAAAATCCAAGGCCTAGTTCGTCAGTTTTCAAGAGTAATATTTGCAGATTCCTTGTTAGGAATTTTTTTTAATAAGAAATCTGCTTACGCCACTGGATTTACCATCCTCCAAAACTGTACTAACTCAAGACTAAATCAGAAACTTGATTGAACTAAACTAGCCAGCGAACATGCTGATATATAGTATAAAATATGCTAGAAATAATAGTGCAAATAAACCTATGTTGTGAATTTTAAGTAATTTGGTACACCATATCTAGAGTTTTTTCCAAATTAAAAATAAAATTCTAAAGCCATGCGTTGAGACGACTGAGTGGTTAAAATCCAATGCCTGACAGACAGAGTAGTTAACTGCCACGCGTAGATTAATTCATACAACAGGTATAAACCATACATTTTTTAGAGAAGTTGTCTTCAGCAATGTTACACTAAATTACATTTTTTACAAAAATTAGACAACTTTAGACAATAGGTCACTACACATTTATTATTAATTATCAATATTTAACAAAAATCCTACAAAAAAATCATTTCTACAGAAACGCTAAAGAAATTTCTGCGAAAACTTATCAAATTCAGCCGCTGTTTGAGAGCGCCTGTACACGGCATCCCGATTGCTTCGACGAATAATACAAAGAAAAAGCTCTCTGAATGCATAATTTCCATGGGGCACCGCTATCTATTGGTAAAAACTTTTGGACGCAGCAAGTGCGTTATGGTAGTGAATTTTCATAAAAATGATTTTAATCGCTAACATGTTTTTTTAAGAAAGCAGGCATCAATCTATATAGTAGAAACAATATGCCATGTTTCATCAAAATAACTTTATTGTTTGAAAATGTACAAAAATTTCCGAAAGCAAATGCTAATTGTTTCCGAAAAAACTGGTTTCCTGGTCAACCTTATAGGTTAATAGCAAATTGAGCTATTCAAATTTAAAGCATTTAATGAAAAGTCGCTACCATAACGCACTTGCTGCGTCCCGAATTTCTTTTCTTACAAAGATGTATTATATTTCGATGGAAAATCCAAAAAATGCAATAACATAGGGCGTGTTCGATTAAAAAATTCGCTACCATAACGCACTTGCTGCGTCCCGAATTTCTTTTCTTACAAAGATGTATTATATTTCGATGGAACATGCAAAAATGCAATAACATAGGGCGTGTTCGATTAAAAAAAAAAAAAAAAAAACTGAATCACCAACGACTTATGGGCCAGCCTGTAATTGTGGAAATATTTTTTAAGATGTAGCTTAAGACACCCTATAATTAATGTATACCTTTTTTTCCGTAACTTGCATAATAACGGATATATTGAGCTTTAATGATTTTTACGAAAATTTGACAAAAATGATATACCATTAAACGATAAACTCTATAGCCAACACTACTGCCAAAGCATCAGAGAAAGGGTGTATTTTAAATTAATATTCTGGGAATATTTTAGTAAAATGAAGGACAATGATGATGGAAACTAAGAGTTCAGGCTTTGTAAAGCATTCTTCTTGAGACATTTTCTTTCCAATGCTGATATTAATTTCAGGTTCATTGCCTAAATATTACCAATTTTGACGTTTGAAATCGCGACTTTGACGTTTTGAGGAAAACCCAAATTTCCTTTTCTTTAAATGCCTGTATCTTTTTTGTCCTTTAACCCACGAAGCCTACCTATGATGATATGAACCCGCGTACCAAATTTGGTTAATTCCGGAGATATAAATTTTTTTCGAATGAAGATTCAAAAATTTCCCGGAAAACCTCGTCCGATTTTCCTGACTAACGAACTTATCCAAGCCATTTACAAAAGGAAGGTATGTGCCAAATTTTATCAAAATTGGCCCATTATCTTTTGAGTTATCGGTGTGATATATATATATATATATATATATATATATATATATATATATATATATATATATATATATATATATATATATGAACATCTAAAAATTGAAACTGAGCCCGGATATGGGTTCTAGGGGTCCTAGTTCGCGCTCATTTGCACAAATTTTTTCAAAATTCAAAAGTCGGGATCTCCCCATTAGTGAATTTTTTCTACGAAAATTCACTTTAACGTCGTATCACAATTTGTGATATGTGTTTCTGATATGTGCCAAAAACGTGAAAAGTTGCAAAACCTTAATCCAATTAAGTCAACTCTTTGATTAAACGGAATGTAGAAGCAACATGATAAGGAGATCTTCATATAATTCAGAAATCAGCCAGTTTTAATGAAAATATGAGCCTCCAGATGTGAATCGTCGTTGATTAGAGGCCTGTCTGATCAACAACGAGGCCCATCTGATCAAGTGACGTGCTCTGTTATAATATCGTAATCGCCACATTTCAAATATGTAGCCGGAGTGATTTAATTTGAAAGTAGCTTTTAGTAGCATGGAGGCTTGACGACATAAGCTCTTTATATCACAGATATCAGCAACAGGATTAAAAGAGTAAAAAGGAGAAAAGTAGGATGCAAATGCGTTGTTAGCGGAGATGGCACGATGCCGACCGTGTCGCTAGATTCCATTTATCATCCATGACAACAGGGATGGACTCATTTTTCAATTTTATACCAACATTAATTCTTGTTCAAAATAATACCTTATAAAATGTTAATGACCAGGTTCATGTAGAGTTTATTATCGAATTTTCGTAGAAAAAAATCGTTTATGAGACCGCAGCTTTTGAATTTTGAAAACATTTCTTCAAATGAGCGCAAACTAGAATCCTCCTTTCTCTCTCTCTCTCTCTCTCTCTATATATATATATATATATATATATATATATATATATATATATATATATATATATATATATATATATATATATAAATATATAGGACAGACATGTATAACAGTCAAAGTAAAGTAACTTTTGGCACTGCATAAAATTAAATATTTTGCTAAAAATATGTAGTCATTTTATTCTGCAGGTATTAAGTTATAAAACTTTGGACCGTTGTACCAAAATGATTGCTGAGAAGCATTTTTGACTTTTAATGGAAGCGCTAAGACATAATGTTAGTACGAATAAACTTCTCAGTTCCAAAACTTTGTTGCCACCGTTGCACAGAAACTTTTAGTGGAGTTTTGTAAACTTTTTTACTATTTAACATTTCACAAAAATTCTGTTCGAAGAATCCCAAAAGCCTTGCATTCACACAGGTAGTGGTAAGACGTTTATTCAGTCTCGTCGCATTCCTGGCAAATGGAATTCCTCTCGACACCTACCAATGTAATGTGTCTAAGGACACAGTGACCTGTCAGCACCCCAACGAGGCGGCAAAGCGGAGAGCGAGTCCTACCGAGAAGTCAGATAGTCTTGTCTCTGTCCGGCCCCTCCACGAAATCCCTTGCCTACCTACAGCCACCGACCAACCTCAAGTGCCTCTCCACGGCCTCCCCCAGCCAACTATGCCTATAGCAGTCTCGGGGTCACAGAACGGCCACTGGGAACCAAGCCTTGCGAGATCATTCGCCACTTCATTCCCCGCGACGCCACAGTGTCCCGGAACCCACACAAGTTGCACCTCTTTTGTCCTGAACAGTCCCTTAAGGACGTCAGCGCACTACTGAACCAGCCTTGAACTAATTCTGGTCGTGCAAACTGTCCGGAGGACCGTCTGACTATCTGAGCAAATGTATACACATTTCTTAGGGTTCATCCTCACATCCTGTCGATTAGCTACAGACAGGATAGCGTACACCTCCGTTTCTAAAGCCTTGGTATATGCACCCAGAGTATAACTCTCGCACACCCTCAGGCCATCGACGTATATTCTCGCCCCGGAGGATTGCTGCTCCTTCATCCGTGATCCGTCGGTAAAACAGACCAGGCTTGGGGGCGGGAATGCAACCTCATTTTCCCTCCACTGATCCCTACGGGGGATTCTGAGGGTGTCGGTCCTAGTCAGCCTAGTATTGTCCACTACATTCCGCACCTTGATTGTGGAAATTGGGATTTCCTTTTTCACCTCTTTGGCAACTCTTGCATGTCCTGTTAATGCCCCCTTTCCGCACCGGTTTCCACAGTCGCGCATTCTGAGACGCGACGCCTTAGCCTCCCTTCTGATGCAGCTGGGAAGCGGTGGCAGCATCAGCAAGACGTCTAGCGGGACTGAGGGTGCCATCCTGATAGCGCCGGTGATTCACAGACCTGCCAGACTTGAGGTTTGGCCAGCTTCCGGGTAGCAGTTTGGTTCACACCGCAGCACCCGATCACTGCCTCATACAGGGCTCTTGGCCTGACAATTGCAGTACAAATCCAGTGAAGGATCCGAAGAGTGAGTCCCCAGGTCCGCCCTATCACGCGAAGCAGCTGCCAGAGGGTCGCTACTCCCTTCCTCACTACTTGTTCTATTTGTGACCTCCATGATAGTTTGATTCCAGGACCACCCCAGATATTTGACCTCCCGCACTAAAGCTAAATGTTTTCCAAACCCCACGGGTGCCCTGAATCCATCCAGATTCCTCTTCTTGGTGAACAGGACCATCTCCGTCTTCGCCGGGTTTACGAAGAGTCCCTGCTCACCCTTCCCCCCAGTGGCGGGGACTTTTAGGATGTTAACCTTCTCCTAAAAAAGTCCTGAAGTCAAAAATTCTCGCATATTCGATGCACTCTGCAATGGATTCATTGACTGGACTAACAACGACTTTTTCATATAAATATGGACTTTTATGGTTTAACCCTAAAATATGGACTTTCGTAAAGATATTGACTGACTGAGCCCTGTAATATATTTTGGTTTTGATATTTTTAATAAAACTAATTTTTTTGTACAGATACTTCGCTTGTTTGATCCGAACACTGTTAGAGACCACAATGTGAAAATACGTCTATGTTCTTGTCACGAAAGCATTTTGTAGAGTGATCTGCCGCCGCATAATCGTTACCAATCATCTCATCTCCCAGCTTATGAACGTAATGCGCCCATTTCTAGTCGGGACAAATGCACAATCCGGGCCTCCTGTGACAAGATAAATAACTCCTATAGTCATCCCGATTCGACTAGGCACGGCACGGCTTCCTGACACTGTTCATCAACACGCTCGGGATTAAATGCCAACCGCCACCGACACCGCCGCTGATGTCACCGAATAATGCATTTGTTATCAGCTTGGAAATTATTTACCTAGCTTGGTGACTTGCATTATCATGCAGCGTAGATGCGGGATCGTTTTCGATTTACTGATATCTGATGACAACTACCACCGCCACCTTTGCGGTGACCTTTTGAAGAATTCCTAGCTTACTATAGAAAAAAATTAAAGTCTCGGTCGAGCAAATACGTTATGGCAGTAAGTCTTCATAGAAATGATCTGCACATATTCTACTAATGTGTATATATAAGATTATATATACAGGGTGTTTATAGTCTTGTGATTTTATTTTTAAGGGGAGATTAAACACCTTAAAAGAAGGTTATTAACGCTAATATTTAACTAAAGTTGTATAGTGAGTTAAACAATTAAGTTAAAGAAATACACATTTTACTTAAATTCTAATTGTTCCAAAACAACCACCTTTTTAGGGAATTTTTATTTAAAAAAAATCACTAATAGAGAGGTATCGATGGTGAGACTTTGCATACATTTTTCATATGAGCGCGAACCCATATATATATATATATATATATATATATATATATATATATATATATATATATATATATATATATATATATATACAACCAATAACCCAAAAAATAATTAACCTATTTTGAAGAAACTCGGCAAGTACCTTTCTTTTATTAATATCTTGGATGAGTTCGTTAGCCAGGAAAATTGAACAAGGTTTTCCGGGAAAATTTTGAGTTTTCTTTCAGAAAATAATTTTTTTTCGTAAATTACAAAGCTATTTCGATGAAATTCGGTGGACATAACCTAACTATGTATCAAAATTCAGATTTCTAGATTTACAGAAAATTGGGCTATTCAAATTTGAAATATTTATTTTTAATATCATCGCATTTTATTGACAATGGTAAAAACTGGTTTATAGATATATGACATCTAGTATGTCTGAGTCGTTACCTAGCAACGGAATATTTTATATCATTGCGCAGGTCAGTTACACGCTGTAACTGACGTTTATCGTATATTATTAGATCGCTTATCTGTTTTCAATTTCAGTTGACAAATTATTTGTGTTATTTGGGAATTTTAACATACAAATTATTCCTTTACGATTTTATTAATGTTAGTGGGTGGGCTAAACAGTGTTTGTTATGTTTTGTCAACAGATATAAAGGATCGAAGTTTTACAAAAAGGGCCGATATGCAACAGGTTAGTTATTTGCTCTCTTTTGGTGGTAGTTTTAGTTGAGTTTATGGTTTAACGGTCTATAATTTTTAGCTAATTTTCGTACAAAAAATTCGTCAATGAGGAGACCGCGACTTTAGAATTTTTAAAAGATTTCTTCAAATGAGCGCAAACTAGGCCCCCTAGAATCCATATCCGGGTTTACGTTCAGTTTTTATCTGTTTACATATATAGAGGGAGACGCATTTCTACGGTAAAGCCCGATATAATTATTATTATACAAGAGACGAGAAAAAATGGTATAAGTTAATTATAGGGTGTCTTGAGCTGCATCTTATAAAATTATTTTGACAATCACAGGCTCGCCCATAAGTCGTTGGTGATCCTTACAATTTTTTTTCAAACACCCTTATTTTATTGCATTTTTTGTCGAAATATGTTTGTAAGAAAAAAAAATCGCGTTTTGGTAGCAAATTTTCATTAAATGCTTCAAATTTCAAAATAACCCAGTTTGCTATTAACTTAAGGTTCGTTGGCTAGGAAACCAACATTTAAAGTTTATTGTCGGAAAATTTTTGTACATTTTCAAACAATAAGTTATTTAAATAAAATATGGCACTTCATTGTGTTAAGAGTAATCTACCTTCGTTTATGAAGATACCGCAAAAAGTTATTAACAAAACTTGTTTAGAAATAAAATTTATGACAGGCCTTCAATATTTAGCCAAATAACCTACTTTCAATTTTGAAGTAAATTATTAACATTTTTCCCCATCAACATAGAGCTTTGCCTGTGGTTTTCTGAACGCAGGTGAGCAAAGTAAGTAACCATGCAATGTTAAATAATAATTTATTAGTAAAATACAAAACGCTCATTTCTAACAAAAAACAACACGAACAACGAAAAATAAAGAAATTATTCAAATGTGCTGCCACCAACCGATACACATAACTCAGCTGGTTTAGTAAATGCTTTGTAGGCATTTTGAATACGTTGAATTGGAATACCGTCAATTGCCTTTCTCAACCTGTTTCAACAAATCAAGATCGTTGTCTAATGGAGCCGCGTAGACTTTCTGTTTGAGATAGCCCCATAAACAAAAGTCCATTAAGGTAAGAACGGGACTTCTGTGAGGCCAAGGTATTGGCCCATATCGACCAATCCACCGCCCAGGAAATTCGCGATCTAACCATTCTTGAACGATTCCTGTTGCATGTGCTGGGTGGCCGTCATGCTGAAAGTATGCTATTTGTCTGTCTTCTAGTGACATGTTATGCAAATGGTCTTGAAGAATATTTTCCAGCATTTCCAGATAACTGTACTGGTTCATATTCCGCTCAAAAAAATATGGCCCAATTATCCCAGTGTAAGAAACAGCACACCACACATTTACTTTTTTATGGCATTGTCTTCTGCAATTAACTTTATAATTTGGATTCCCCATAGACTAATGCCGTGCATTTTGGGAATTTACCACCACATTAGTGGTGAAAGTGGATTCGTCCGAAAACATAATACTTCTACCAACACTGTGATTTTGTAGATATTGCTCGCCGTACCATAAACAAAAATCTAATCGTTTTGACTCGTCATTTTCTCCCAAAGTGTGTATAAGTTTTGCTTTGAAAGGTTTCACCTTGTTGGTACGATAAATTTCTTGCAAATGCGATTTGCTAATATTGCCAATTTCTAATGCTCTTGTTCTTAATGATAATTTCGGAACACGCCTAACAGAATCCAGAACTAATGCAGCTGCAGCTGCCGTGTTTATAAGTACCACGTAAACAAACAATTTACTGGATATCTTCCGTGGCCGAGTAGTAAACTTGTCGCATGACACGCGGGCCGCCAGCGTTCGATTCCGGCCGATGCACATATATCGTTTTGTTTTGTTTCACTAACTCTCATATTTGGTAGAAACAGTAGTATTCAGATTTCATACCTTCGGACCAAGCTCACATTTTTCTATAATACGCCTGGACAAGTTTCTCCCCTTTGAGTCTAAAATTAGAACTTACAGCAGACATTCTTTTGTTGTTTTGATAAGAAAGAAGTGAATTTGTTTTTGAAAAACTTCTTTTTTGTTGTTGGAAAAACCGTTTTGATTAGGTTGACTAAAACGAAAAGTTCTAGGCGATCAGTAAGGAAAAATACGTGGTAAGTTTGTAATTGGGCAGATACTTTCGTTTTCTAAATATGCATTAGGTTACCTCTTGGAAAGCTTTTGGAACTTTAATGAAATCTGTAATACAAGTTCCTTTTAAAGAGACTTACAGTACCTAGATATAGCAAATTTTAATTTTGTAGCTTCACAGAAAATCGACTTTTGATTTTTTGTAATAAAAGTGGCTAGAACACAAGGATAAAGCATTTTTAGTGAATTTTCATTAAGAAAATTCACTAATAGAGAGGTATCAATGGTGAGACTTTCGGAAAATATCTTCAAATGAGCGCTGGCCATTTCGATGCCAGCTAAAATGTTTACAAATATATATATCCAACTGATAACTCAAAAAATACTTCACTGAATGCCACCATATTTGGGAATTACCCTAATTTTCTTAATGGCTTGGACGTGCTCGTGGATCAGATCTTATAACGCCCAATTGTTCTAAAGAAAAAAATAAAAAATATTTTTTAAAACACAATATCCCTCAAATTCTTTAAGTGAGTGAAACCAAAATGTACAACTTAAAAGAACATAGACAGACACGGTTGTGTACCAATTTTCAAGTCTTTTGATCAAAGATAAATAAGGTTTTTCGAAATTGATATTAAAATAATCCTTGACATCACCTCAAATTTTGTAATGAAATATCTACAATGTTGGACAAAGACAGATGATGTTACCTGTACTGCTATGCTATTTAAATAAACGGTGGATAAAAATTTAACAATGGAAGTTACAAGTACTATTGCAAGATGAAATGTACGACAGCGACGCCATCTCGATGCGGAACCAGGTAGTATGTTGTCACAACTGCTCTAGTTAACACAAAATGTTATAGATGGAGTCATGTGTACAATCAACTAACAATTTTTTTAAAGCTAAGACCTGGCCCATTTCTTTTATAATACCGGGACAATGTTTGCTTTCAAAAGCGCTAAATTTTAGCATGCGACAATGTTCTTTACAAGTAGCAGAACCTGCGCACAAAATGAGAACGATACTGATAGACAAGTTACTAGATACATCATTTTTATTATCGATGATTTCGTAAATTAGTGAGTTTAGTAAATAGCACTTTAAAACGTATTTCTGTATTTCTTAGTTTGTACGTTTCAAATAGGTCACTCCCGTTTAAAATTAGACATACCTACGTTTGTTAAGCGTCCAAGCCTATCGAGCTTAATTTAAAAAAAGGTGCTTGCTTTCGGCGTCGACCGGATTTCAGTGTATTCTTGGACAAAAGCTAGATTCATACACTCGCTAATTGCAAGATAGCCGCGAAACGTACTCCTATTGGTTTATTTAAAATAATATCGTAAAACTGTTGTTTTTTATTAGATTTTAGTGAATTTTCTTAAAAAAAATTCACTAATGAGGAGATCCCGACTTTTGAATTTAAAAAAAAATTCTTCAAATGAGCGCTAATTAGGCCCCCCAGAAAACATATCCGGGGTCAGTTTCAATTTTTATATGTTTATATATATATATATATATATATATATATATATATATATATATATATATATATATATATATATATATATATATATATATATATATATATATATATATATATATATATATATATATATATATATATATATATATATATATATATATATATGTATCACACCGATAACTCAAAAAATAATGGGCCGATTTTGATTAAATTTGGTGAAAAAATTCCTTTTGCAAATGGATTGGATAAGTTCGTTAGCCAGAAAAATCTGCCCAGGTTTTCCCGGAAAATTTTGTATTTTCTTTCGAAAAAAATTTATATCTCCGGAATTAACAAAGTAAGGGCAACCTTACGCAGGTGTACATCCTCATAGGTAAGTCACCTACCAAAATTTAGCTATGTAGGTCAAAAGACAAAAAAGTTATAGGCATTTAAAGAAAAATAAATTGGGGTTTTCCTCAAAACGTCAAAGTGGCGATTTAAAATGTCAAAATTGGCAACATTTAGGCAAATAACTTGAATCTAATACGGGCTATAGAAATAAAATGTCTCAAGAAGAATGTTTTACAAACCCTGAAGTCTTAGTTTCAACCGTCATTGTCCTTCATTTTACTAAAATGTTTCCAGAAAATTCATTTCAAATAGACCCTTTCTCTGATGCTTGGCAGTAGCCTTAGCTATAGAGTTTATCGTTTAATGATATATAATTTTTGTCGCATTTTCGTAAAAAATTAATAAAGCTCAATATATCCGTTATTATATAAGATATGAAAATTTTTTGTATATATTAATTATAGGGTGTCTTGAGCTACATCTTAAAATAATATTTCTACAATCACAGGCTGGCCCATAAGTCGTTGGTGATACAAATTTCCTTTTTTTTTTAATCAAACACGCCTTATGTTATTGCATTTTTGCATTTTCCATCGAAATATAATGCATGTTTGTAAGAAAAGAAATTCTGGACGCAACAAGTGCGTTATGGTAGCTAATTTTGATCAAATGTTTCATATTTGAACAGCTTAATTTGCTATTAACCTATAAGGTTGACCAAGAAACGTGTTTTTTCGGGAACACTTTAAGTTTACTTATGGAAATTTTTGTACATTTTCACACAATAAAGTTATTTTGATGAAACATGGCATATTGTTTTTACTATATAGGTTATACTGGTAACCAAATTTGATGCCTGCTTTCTTAAAAAAACACACATATTTGTTATTAAAAACATTTTTATGAAAATTCACTATCATAACGCACTTGCTGCGTCCCGAATTTTTATAAATTTATTTTACAAATTTTTGTGTGCACACAGACACGATCTAAATGTATTTCCTACTTTTAAGTTTGTGTACCCCCAATGTTAATTAAGGGCCCCCTTTATTATACTTACTTATCTTGTGCTTATATATGTAATATAAAAATAAAAAGGGAGTGAAACAGCAAGTGAATTTATTTACTTTAGTGCTGTATTCGATATTATCTGAAAAGACGTTATAGTTGACAATGTGAAATGTAATTTTGGTAAATTTACAGTGTACTGCAAGCAGGATTTTTAGATTTTTTTTCAGAAACATGCTGAGAATCCCCCTTGGATGCACAAGCCACAAGGCAAATTTGGTGCAAACAACCCCTAAGAAACTTAAGGGACAAAGAATGAATAAGGTTGCTGGGCCAGGAGGAAATCTGAGCGGAAAATACTAAAAAAACATTTAGTCGGACTTTGAAAAGATGCGTTTTTCACATTTTGCAGCAATACTTCCCCTAGACCCTGTCTGCCCCGAACAACACCCATATTCGCCCAGATCCAGTAACTTTCTGGGGGGGGTTGCTCACAAGAAAATTTTCTTGTGCTTTATGCTTTGAAGGTAGTTTTATGTATGGACAAGGGGAAAGAGAACCCCCCGTGTTTTTGGGTGAGGGGGCAGAAACTCTCTTCATCCTGGGGGTTCTCTTCTCCTTCTGCATGTATACAATCACCCTCAATTCATGAACCACAGAAATCTTTTTATGTTCCGCTTTCTAGTGTATTTTTTGTTGAGTATATTTCCTGTTTTGTTTGAGTTTTGTATCCAAACTACTGTATAAATATTTACGTTAGAGGTCATGTTTTTGCTTGCCCTTCTTTACTTTATTTTTTACCGTTCCTAATTAAATAAAGTAACGTTTTATAATTTTTAAGATAACCCTAAATCACTATGATATATTATTCTTATGAAAATTTACTACAATAACGCATTTGCTGCATCCCGACCATTTTTTGGTAATAGAGAGATATCGATGGTAAAACTTTCGGAAAATTCTTCAAATGCGCGTGTATTAAGACCTTCAAAATTCAATGTCTGTTTCAATCTATGGTATAATTTTAGTACTATGTAGTGTGTACAATTCTTATGAAAATTCACTACGATAACACACTTGCTGCGCCCCGAAATTTTTACTTACTATTACATAATATTGATTAATGTAAACTCACAGCTTGTAAAGGAATCCGAAAATTATTATAAAATTTAAGTACCAGATTAGTTTTAGTTGTTACCAACATAACAAAGTACCTACGGATGCTAGAAAATTTGATCAGTACGTGATCTTTAATTAATTAGAAGGGAATCTAATTAACAAGTTTCCCTAACATGTTGTTTACATGTTTGTCTGTTTGTGCTTTGTGAATATTGTAGCTATCAAATTAAACCGCATGTCTTAGATTGGTGGAAGGCACTGTTGACCATTGAGATGTTTGATTTTCTCTAATTAAGCAGCTACTTGCGAAATAATTTAGCACTTCAAAGGATTTCGATACTGTTTACTTGCATCTGCAAGACAGCTTGCTCGTCGGACATGATGTTTCCATCTAAGAATCTACTCGGGTATCTGTACACACCTTTGACAACACGTGCAAACATGTTGACAGGAATAATTAATTTAACAGGAGCAATGTGGTTTGACTCATATTGACATTTTCATGTTGATTCCAGAGTACAAGGCAAACTTGATATATTTATTGAAGGACTCTTGTCCAGATCCTAGTAGATATGTCACGTGTTGGAACATACTTATTGTCGTTTTGTTAAGAAGCCATTTATTTTATTTCCACATCGTCAATATGTGTGGAATTATGGCATCGGCGACAAAAATTTCAATGTTTTTTTCACCTAAACATTGTAAAAAGTATCAAAACATATAGAAAACATAATTTGGGCACGATTTTTTTGTTGTCTGCCCATCTGTCGGTCTGTGAGTCTGCATGTCTGTCTGTTTGTATCCACGCTAACTTTAGAGCGATTTGTGATATCGTCTTTAAATTTGATATACAATTAGCAACCGACAAAACAAACGGTTCGCGTTATTAGTGAATTTTCTTTAAAAAATTCACTAATGAGATCCCGACTTTTCAATTTTGAAAAAATTTCTTCAAATTAGCGCTAATTAGGCCCCCCAGAACACATATCCGGGGTCAGTTTCAATTTTATATGTATATATATATATATATATATATATATATATATATATATATATATATATATATATATATATCACACCGATAACTCAAATAATAATAGGCCGATTTTGACTAAATTTGGTGAATACCTTCCTTTTGCCAATAGCTTGGAAAGGTTTGTTAGCCAGGAAAATGGGCCCTGGTTTTCCTGGAAAATTTTGTATTTTCTTTCGAAAAAAAATTTATATTTCCAGAATTAACAAAGTAAGGACAACCAAATTTGGTGCGCGAGTTTATCTCCTTATAGGCAAGTCACCTACCAATACTTAGCTCTCTAGGTCAAAAGACAAAAAAGTTAAAGGTATTAAAAAAAATTGGGATTTTCCTCAAAACGTCAAAGTTGCGATTTAAAACGTCAAAATTGGCAATATCTAGGCAAAGAACTTGAATTTAATACGGGCTATGGAAATAAAATGTCTCAAGAAGAATGTTTTACGAACCCTGAGGTCTTAGTTTCCACCGCCATTGTCCTTCATTTTACTAAAATATTTCCAGAAAATTCATTTCAAATAGACCCCTTTCTCTGATGCTTGGCAGTAGTCTTAGCTATAGAGTTTATCGTTTAATGGTATATAATTTTTGTCGAATTTTGGTAAAAAATCAATAAAGCTCAATATATCCGTTATTATACAAGATATGAAAAAAATTGTATATATTAATTATAGGGTGGCTTGAGCTACATCTTAAAAAATATTTCGACAATCACAGGATGGCCCATAAGTCGTTGGTGAAACAATTTTTGTTAAATCAAACACGCCTTATGTTATTGCCTTTTTACATTTTCCATCGAAATATAATGCATGTTTGTAAGAGAAGAAATTCTGGACGCAGCAAGTGAGTTATGGTAGCGATTTTCGATCAAATGCTTCATATTTGAATAGCTCAATTTGCTATTAACCTATAAAGTTAACCAAGAAACGAGTTTTTCGGGAACACTTTAAGTTTAGTTTCGGAAATTTTTGTACATTTTCAAAAAATAAAGTTATTTTGATGAAACATGGAAAATTTTTTTTACTATATAGGTTATACTGGTAACCAAATTTGATGCCTGCTTTCATAAAAAAAACACATATTTGTTATTAAATTTTTTTAATAAAAATTCACTACCATAATGCACTTTTTTGGATAAAAGAGCTTAAGGGGGTAGGGGATGAATGGGGGGTGATTTTGTGAAAAAAAATTTTTCGTTAAAACTCTAGTAATATAACGTTTTAAGGTTTGTTTATTAGAAAACTTTCAATTTTATTAAACGTCTGGTATTCTGGGCTGAAATTAAATTCGGGGTTAAATATGTGGGGGGGAGGGGATTTTGGGGGTGATGGTGAAGTGGTGGGTTTGGGTGGGGAGGGGAATATCGGCGACAGAAATCTCAAATGTTTTTTTTATGAGGCAAGTGTCGCGGTTTTGGTACTTAGGTTAAGGTGATAATTAATTTAAATACTTGAAGTGTAAATGGTAGCGAGATATAATGGCATATATGTAATATAGGTGTATGATATACCAGGGGTATAAAAATTGTCTGCAAAGAAGCCAATGAGAGTAAAAATGGCCGCGATTAAATGAGTTCACCTCGACGTCAGAACACACACAAAAAAATTCGGGACGCAGCAAGTGCATTATAGTAGTGAATTTTTATTAGAAATGTACACTATTAGTATATTAGTGTATAATTAGTAGGCATATTTCTTTTTGAAATAATTTTGTTATTGTAAAAAAGATGTTTTTGGATTTTCGCAAAAAAGTTGTTTACAATTTTTTTTGTAAGTTTTCTGTAAATAATTATATCTTGGTAGGTGGCTAAATACCTTGAAGAAGTTTGTTGGCCAGGAAAATCGGGTCAGTTTTTCGGATATATTTTAAGTTAGTTTTCGAAAAATATTTGCCCTTTTCCAACAACAAAGTTATTTTGATAAAATGTGGTACATTGTTCCCACTATAGAGGTTATACTGGTTATAAAAACCATTTTTATGAAAATTTACTACCATAACGCACTTGCTGCGTCCCGAGTTTTTAATTATTTGATTGGATGTTAGAGTCATAATATACTACATTTACAGTCAACGCCCGAAGGCATTTGTTAGTGTTATGTTAAAATTAAAAGTTGGGTTATTATCTACCTACTATTTGTACTACGCTTTGAATATAGGTAGCTGTTTTATATTCTGAGATTCTAAGGTATGAGCGGAGTCGAATTAAAGGTTATGCGCAGAACGTACACGTTTCTCTCATGACTCCTGTTAGCTAACAGATGACAAATAGTGGTGTTGTCGGATTAAACTGGAGAGATGGAGATGACTTTAAAATACCGTGGGAATAGGAAGCTTAATATTTATGTGTATAATATAAATAAAATATAATAAAACATAGTTCTAGATCGCTTTTAAACAAATTGAGTCACTTCCATTAAAATTTCTATTTATTTACATTTTTCTGACATCTACAGATTCAGATGAGAGTTATCGTAAATGGCAACCCCGCGGATTGTTTAATGTGACATATTTTCGTAGCCTGTCCATTTAAAAGTTAATTTGGAGATTTTGTTTGCAATAGCAGCGGAACCCTGATTTATCTGTCTGACCCTGTCTAACATTATAGGCATCCTTTTCATTTTTTTCTAAAAGTATTTGAGCGTGAAAACTGTCTAACGAACTCATCCAAGCTATTAACAAAATGAAGGGAATTGCCAAATTTGGTTTCGATTGGTGAAGTATTTTTTAAGTTATCGGTTGGATACATATATACATATATATATATATATATATATATATATATATATATATATATATATATATATATATATATATATATATATATATATATATATATATATATATATATATATATATATATATATATATATATATACTTTGACTCACCTTGGATTTGGGTTCTAGGGGCCCTAATTCGAGCTCATTTGAAGAAATTTTCCAAAAATATCACCATCGGTACCTCTCTATTAGTGAATTTTCTTAATGAAAATTCACTATAAAGACTTCCATTCTAAGCAATCGTATATACTGTGTTCTATTTAGAAAAAGTGAGGTTAGGTTATTTCTTCGATTTTGCGATGTTAATACGTATTTTCCCAAAGCATCTTCTTACAAGATGTAAAAAGTTCTACAGCTTTTATTTGGAAAGTTTTTTTCTACTTTAAAAACTAAACTAACAAAAGCAGCACTAATTATAAGAAACAGACCCATGTCAGTAAGAGCTGATGTGTCACCCACCAGGTTAAAAAGTCTGGACGCAGCAAGTGCGTTATGGTAGTGAATTTTCATAGAAATGATCTGGCACAAAATATTTTATTATAACTTTATTTTTCTGTAACATAGAAATCTTAATTTTGGTGTATAGTTTACTTTTTATATCGTAAACCTACCTACCAAATTTGGTTATCATAGATTTTTTATTTTTTAAGATAAAAATTTTTTTCAAATGAAAACTCAAAATTTTTTCGGAAAACTTCGTCCGATTTTTTTAATTAACGAACTTCTCAAAGCCATTTACAAAATGAAGCTACATGCCAAATTTTATCAAAATCGGCCTATTATTCTTTGAGATACAATTTTTTTTCGAATGAAAACTTAAAATCTTCCCGGAAAACCTCGTCAGATTTTCCTGACTAACAAACCTGTCGAAGCCATTTACAAAGGGAAGGTACATGCCAAATTTTATTAAAATCGGCTTATTATTTTTTGAGATAAGAATTTTTTCGAATGAAAACTCAAATTTTTCCCGGAAAACCTCGTCCGATTTTCCTAACTAACGAACTTATCCAAGCCATTTACAAAAGAACGTACATGCCAAATTTTATATCGGCCCATTATTTTTTGAGTTATCGGTGTGATATATATATATATATATATATTATATATATATATATATATATATATATATATATATATATATATATATATATATATATATATAAACATATAAAAATTGAAACTGACCCCGGATATGGGTTCTAGGGGTTCTAGATCGCGCTCATTTAAAGAAATTTTTTCAAAATTCAAAAGTCGAGATCTCCTCATTAGTGAATTTTTTCTAAGAAAATTCACTAAAAATGTGGTTTGTGTACATATTTAATCTTTGCCAGCCAGTGACAAATACTTGTACATTGCTAGTATCACAGTGGTGCAGCTACTCTTCAAATCGCAGATATTTTGAAAAGTGGTTGATTTTGGCATCATTGCGGTAGTAAACCTTTCTTTTTATAAGGTTAATAAGTTATAATCAAAAGCTCGACAGCGACGTTTACAGAAAAGTGAGCGCATTTTTTATATTTGAAAAGTACCGCAAGCAGCGAAATTGGGAACCAATTATTTTTGATTACTATGAAAAATCCATTTGTACCGTTAACGTGTTTTTATTTAACAAAACTCTGGACGCAGCAAGTCCGTTATGAATTTTCATAAAAATGTTTTTAATAGCAAATATGTTTTTTTAAGAAAGCAGGCTTCAAATTTGGTTACCAGTATAATCTATATAGTAGAAACAATGTGCCATGTTTCATCAAAATAACTTTATTGTTTGAAAATGTACAAAAATTTCCGAAAGTAAACTTAAATTGTTCCAGAAAAAACTGGTTTCCTGGTCAACCTTATAGGTTAATAGCAAATTGACCTATTCAAATTTGAAGCATTTAATGAAAATTTGCTACCATAACGCATTTGCTGCGTTTTGAATTTCTTTTCTTACAAAGATGTATTATATTTCGATGGAAAATGCAAAACTGCAATAACATAGGGCGTGTTCGATTAAAAAAAAGAAAATTTGAATAACCAACGACTTATGGGCCCTGTAATTGTGGAAATATTTTTTAAGATGTAGCTCAAGACGTCCTATGTATACATTTTTTTCTCGTAACTTGCATAATAACGGATATATTGACCTTTAATGATTTTTTACGAAAATTCGACAAAAATGATATACCATTAAACGATAAACTCTATAGCCAACACTACTGACAAAGCATCAGAGAAAGTGTCTTTTTGAAATTAATTTTCTGGGAACATTTTAGTAAAATGAAGGACAATGACGATTGAAACCAAGAGTTCAGGCTTTGTAAAACATTCTTCTTGAGACATTTTTTTCCATAGCTCATATTAGTTTCAGGTTCATTGCCCAAATATTATCAATTCTGACGTTTTAAATCGCGACTTTGACGTTTTGAGGAAACCCAAAATTTGATTTTCTTTAAATGCCTGTAACTTATTTGTCCTTTAACATACAGAGCTAAATTTTGGTAGGTAGCTTAACTATAATGACATAAACCCGTGTACCGAACTTGGTTGCCCCTACTTTGTTAATTCGGAAGATATATGAATTTTTTGAATGAAAACTCAAAATTTCCCGGGAAAACCTCGTCCAATTTTCCCGACTAACGAACTTTTTCAAGCCATTTAGAAAAGGAAGGAACACGCCAAACTTTATCAAAATCGGCCCGTTATTTTTTGAGTTATCGGTGTGATACACACACACACACACAGATATATATATATATATATATAAATTGAAACTGACCTCGGTTATGGGTTCTGGGGGTCCTAGTTCGCGCTCATTTGCAAAAATGTTTTCAAAATTCAAAAGTCGGGATCTCCCTATTAGTGATTTTTTTCTACGAAAATTCACTAAAAATATTTTGCTTTAACCTAAAATAGTGCTGCAAGTTGAATTCAAAACTTCCACATAGCTGTGATAATTTATTCACCTCAAAAAGACAGTCTCATGAGATGAATTTAAATGGTAACTCCCGCTAAAGCGGTGTTACCCAAAAATATTTCGAAGTGTTCCCTTGTCGGGTGCTAACTGGATACCAAATTTGAACATGCTATTTCAATTCGTTCAAAAGTTATTGCGCCTACTAACAAACAGACGTACACGCCAACAGACCGACCGACAAAAAAAAAAGGGTTTCACAATTAAGTTTTCTATATATTTTGAGACCCTTTACGCTCTTTAAGCACACAAAAAAAAGTTCTGTCACCGATATTCCACCCACACACATTCAACCTCTAAATTAAATTTCAGCACAGAATAACAGATATTTGATATAATTGAAAGTTTTTTAATGAACAAATCATAAAACATTACATTATCGAGTTTTAAGGAAAACAAAAATCTGTTTTCGCTAAAGCACCTCCCATTAGTCTCCTACCTCCTGGAGCGATTTTATTCAAAAACCATCCGAACCGTCCGTTTGTCGGGTGCTAACTGTACACCAAATTTAAAGACGACATCTCAGTTTGTTCTAAAGTTATCGTCACTACTAACAGACAGATATACAGACCGACAGACAAAAAAGTTCATTCCAGAATCATATTTTCTATATGTTTTGAGGGGTTTTCTGCCATTTTATCAAAAAAAATAATTCTGTCACCGATATTCCACCCGGACACACTCAACCCTTTATTTAATTTAGAGACAAAATACCAGATGTTTCATGAAATTGAAAGTTTTTTTAACAAAGAAACCTTAAAACGTTATATTGCTCAAGTTTTAGCGAAAAAATGACAATTTTCACCAAATCACCCCTCAACCCCATTCATCCCCTACCCCCTGGAGCGACTTTACCCAAAAACAATCCGAACCGTTCGTTTGTTGGGTGCTACCTGTATACCAAATTTGAAGACGATATCTCGATTTGTTCTAACGTTATCGTGGCTACAAACAAACAGATATACAGACCGACAGGCCGAAAGACCAACAGACACATAATTTCGTTCCCAAATCATGTTTTCTATATGTTTAGACACTTTTTACGTGGTTTAAGAGAAAAAAAAGGTTTTTTTTTGTCGCCTATGCCATACTTCCACACGTGTTGACGATGGAAAATAAAATTATTAGCACGTCCTGGTGAGCTCAAAGCAAACTAAGTAAATAATCTGGAAACAAACAATAAAGATAAGTCTGGACGCAGCAAGTGCGTTACGGTAGTAAATTTTCATAGAAGTGATCTGGCACCAAATATTTTTTATAACTTTTTTCTTGTAACATAGAAATCTAGAGTTTGGTGTATAGTTTACTTTTTATATAATAAACCTACCCACCAAATCTGATTACAATAGCTGGTCCGATTTTTCTGGCTAACGTACGTATCCAATCCACTTCAAAAGGAAGGTAGGTACATGCCAAACTTTATCAAAATCAGCCCATTATTTTTTGAGTTACCGGTGTGATATATATATATATATATATATATATATATATATATATATATATATATATATATATATATATATATATATATATATATATATATAGGGTGGCGCATTGAAAAGGAAACAGACCGATTTGCGTCCAGATAATTTTTTTTTAAGAAACGCTGAAACACGTCAATTTTAATATTGAGAGGGACATGTTTTGACATAAAACTCAACTTTGTCACATCAACCCCTTAAGGGTGGTGATAACAACCCTTATATTTTAAATATGGAACATGGGTCGAATGTTATATCATTTGAAAGATCTTTCTTTTCGGATTTCAGCACACAAATTTTTTTTGGAAGTTTTATCAGCTCGTTTAAAAATTATTCACAGTTGAAGACACAAAAACGCATTTCACTCATTCCGATAAGAAATGTGCTGCTGGTCAATGTTTTGTTGGTTTGTAAACAAAAAATTGACTATCAGAACATTTCTTATCGGAATGAGAGAAATGCGGTTTATTATTTCAGTTTATCGGTCGGTTTGATACTTGATAGCACTACCGAAAATTAATTTCACAATGGTGTATTCTGTAGAAGAAAGAGTTAAAATAATTACTCTTTTTTTCAAAAATAATGACTGTGCCAACATGTTAACAGAAAATACATTTTGTAGTTAGTTGGAAAGTTTCGACAAAGTGGTTCAGTAGCTAAAAAAACAACGGGATCCTGAACGTGAATTTCCGATTAGAAATGAGACGACTGAGATTGAAGTTTTAGGACAAATTGCTGCAGACTCAACTTTGAGCACGAGAAAATCGGCCACTGTTTCAAAAATCAAAAGAATAACTATTCAGCGAATATTATAGCATCATAAATTTCACCCGTATAAAACTAATCTTGTACAACAACTGAATGAAGATGATTTTGATCGGCCGCTGGAGTTTTGTGAAGTTATGACGAATATTTGATAACGGGAACTTTCTGCTTAATATCTGTTTTTCAGACGAGTGTACGTTTTTATTAAACTCTACCATCAATCGCCATAATTGTCGTTATTGGGCAGATAATAATCCAAGAAATTTTCACGAAGTCCACAGAAATTGAATGTCTGGACTGGCATTTTTGGAGACCATTTAATTGGACCTATTTTTTTGTGATGGCAATTTGAGTGGCGATATCGTTTATCCTCTACTAATTGAGATTGTTGAAAATGATGATGGCTATCAAGAAAAACAATTAGTGTTTCAACAAGATGGAGCTCCTCCGAATTTTTCACAACGGGTTAGGGAGTTTTTGAACAGAGAGTTTCCAGGACAATGGATTGGGCGTAGAGGTACTATTAATTGGCCCCCCAGATCACCGGATTTAACTCCTTTATACTTCTTTCTATGAGGCCATTTAAAGAGTAGAATTTACCTAACAGAACCGGAGTATCTGGAAGAATTACGACAACGCATTGTTGAACAATGCCGTCTAATAACTCCACAAATGCTCCAGAATGTCAGAGCTCGTTTTGAACAAAATTTGTACTTTTGTATGGAGGCTGGTGGTCAACAATTTGAACACTTACTTAACTGAATAAACATTTTTGATCGTTTGGTTTTGTCTTTTAGTTTTTTTTAGCGAAAAATTGACTAATTAGTGCATTTCTTATCACAATAAAAATGTCCCCCTCAATATCAAAATTGACGTGTTACAGCGTTTGTTAAAAAAAATATTCTTTGGACGCAAATCAGTCTGTTTCGTTTTCAATGTACCCCCTCTTCATACATTGTTTGCACGGCTTCATTAACTATTGCGAGAAACTGACTCATTCGCAAAAAGAAAATTTCCAACGCAAAGTTAGAACTTTAGCGTTGGATGAATCAGAACCTAACGTTATCAAGGAGCACCTGACTTGCTTGTCAGTTACATATTAATGATACGGCAGTTTTAGCAATCAGCAATCTTAAAGAAATAGCTGTTATATCCTTACCACAAACAACAAGTCCAGGCACAATTATGCGGTATTTTCCGAACCATCTTGCATTCCACGTTGGAGGCTAGATAAAACAATTCAGTTATTATTATCTTCAGATGTGTTACCAATAACTGGACCAAACATAAAAACTTTAAAGGTCGAAATTAAGGAATTACATTGTATAAAGTTGCTCCTAAATTAATACGTATATATATATATATATATATATATATATATATATATATATATATATATATATATATATATATATATATATATATATATATATACACTCGACTTCAGAAATCTCAGGAGCTGAGTATTGTTTTCTCTGTTGGGTCCTAGAAAATCGTTCAGATAGTTCGATATAATTGAGGTTAGTTATCCTAGTTGCTTTATATAATGGAAATTTCTTAAAGAGATGTTGAAAAGTTAATTGTGTAACACAGCAAACACAAATATACTGCTTTCTCATTTTAGATTCGTGGGTAAATTTAGTATGGCGTATTCTCAAGACTGTCTGATTTTTCCCTCCATTTGGTAGGGGTAGCATATCACTTACTCTTGGTTTGATATGGAATAATTTTGACGGTTGAGTCTCCCACATTTTTGGTCACTTTCGAGAGATAACTGTTTTTATATTGTTTTTAATATCTTTGTTTGTATGGATTTGGTAGACTGGATCGTTACAGGAAGTGGCGGCTCCTTTTGCATGCTCATCCACAATTTCATTTTCTTCGATGTTTACGTGGGAAATGATGTAGTACCAATTGAGCACTTTTCAAGATATCAACTAAAATCTAACCTTAATGTCACACTATAGCGCTCTTTTAATTTTAGATTTTAGAGTGAGCTAAGGCTAAAAGATATAAAGTTTCTGTTGTTACACCTCTCCCTATTAGTTTTACAATGTACATATATAAAACCTTAATACAATCAGTTCAGCAGATGGTTAGACAAAATTGAATAACACATTTTAAAAATTACTAGTTTCATTTAATTAACTAATGCAATACCACTACCCCTTTATGTTTCATTTTATTTCAATTAAGTTGACATATGCGTTACCCAAGTTTAACCCCACTTCGGTTCAATTATGTTGACATATGTGTCTGGAGTGTTCCTAAAATGTCAGGCTGGAAATTTAATGAGCCGCTGATTTGTGGAAACTATCAACATTTATAGATGACTCAGGGTGTCATTTGATTAGTGCCTAGTGGAATTGCATTGACATTTCATCGACGTTCTGTCATGGGGCGAACCTAACTGTGCGGTGTCAGTTGGCTGATGGTGTAAACAGGTTGCATCCTGTTACAAATTGTAGAAGATTATATCGGGTAGGTATAGATGGCAACATGCAATATTATGTTAAATTACGTAAACTGTAATTACTTTGAGTTTTGGTTGGTAGGGTTGATTGAAATTGAAATTGTTTTGTTCAGCTAGTGACAGCATGTGACCCTAGTAATAAATATCATGAATATTGTGCAAAAAATGAAACTATATTGTTTATAAATGCAGACCGAAAGGCCATTTCTCTGACTCTAAAGCTGCTTGTTTTGTTCTCTACAACCGGTTTCGCCTGCTATGGTGAAAATATAAAATATTTATACGCACGGATCATGCTTAGTGAATTTTCTTAAAAAAAATCACTAATGTGATTGAGATGAGATTCCGACTTTTGAATTTTAAAAAATTTCTTTAAATGAGCGCGAACTAGCCCCCCTAGGACCCATATCTAGGGTCAGTTTATATATATATATATATATATATATATATATATATATATATATATATATATATATATGTATCACACCAATAACTCAAAAAATACTGGACCGATTTTGATCAAATTTGCTGAGTACCTTCCTTTTGCAAGTGGCTTGGATAGGTTCGTTATCCAGCAAAATCCGCAGAGGTTTTCCCTAAAAATGTTGCATTTTATTTCGAAAAAAGTTATACGCATATAAAGAAAAAACGTGGTTTTCCTCAAAACGTCAAAGCCACGATTTGAAACGTCAAAATTGACAACATATAGGCAAAGAACCTGTAACAACTACGCATTATGCAAAGAAAATGTATCAAGAAAAGTGTTCTGGAAACGCTTAAGTTTTAGCTTCAACCGTCATTGTCCTTCATTTAACTAAAATATTTCCAGAGAATTCATTTCAAATGGATCCTTTCTCTGATGCTTTCACTGTAGTTTTGGTTAAGTTTATGGTTTAACGGTCTATAATTTTTAGCTAATTTTCGTAGAAAAAAATCGTTAATGAGGAGACTGTGACTCTTGAATTTTAAAAAGATTTCTTCAAGTGAGTGTAAACTAGGCCCCTAGAATCCATATCTGAGTTTAGTTTCAGTTTTTATCTGTTTACATGTATATATATATATATATATATATATATATATATATATATATATATATATATATATATATATATATATATATATATAGGGTGACGCATTTTTACGGCAAAACTCAATGTAATTGTTATTATACAAGATACGAGAAAAAATTGTATACGTCAATTATATCGTGTCTTGAGCTCCACCTTATCACATTAGTTTGATAATCATAGGCTGGCCGAAAAGGCGTTGGTCATACCTAAATTTTTTTTTCGAACACCCTTATATTATTGCATTTTTGCATTTTCGAGTCGCAGTAACTGCGTTTTGACAGGGAATTTTCATTAAATGCTTCAAATTTCGATAACTTAATTTGCTATTAACCTAAGGTTTGTTGGCTAGGATCTTCCTACTATATGTGTTATACCGGTAACCAAATTGATGCCTTCTTGCATTAGAGAGATATAATGGCCATTAAAAACATTTTTTGAAAATTCACGTCCATAACGCACTTGCTGCGTCCAGACTTTTATATATGGCCAATATATATAGTAGAAAGACTGTACCATATTTTATCATAATAACTTACTGTTGTTGAATACCGTTTACGAGGAAGAGGAAATGGGAGGGACACAAAACTCTCACTCTATACGGTAGAAACATCCCAATGGCCAGGGAGGTAAAATATCTTGGGGTCGTACTGGATTACAAGCTAACCTGGAAAGGTCACATTGAAAAAATACTGCGCAAGGCAGCTATGACCCTAGCCGTCACTTGGCGGCTCAGTGGAAAAACGTGGAGACTAAGACCTAGTGTGACCCACTAGCTGTACACAAGAGTGGTCAGACCATCGTTAACTTACGCGGCACTGGTGTGGTGGCCTAAGGTGACGCAATCTAGTGTCAAACCATAACTGGGCAAGATCCAAAGGATGGCTTGCCTCAGCATCACAGGGGACATGAGTTTAACCCCAACAGCCGCCATGGAGGTGTTGCTGGATCTGCCCCTCCCTACTACACTTCGTAGGGGAGGCCAGGCTAGGACTATACAGACTAGCCTGCAATGATAGACTTAGAACCAACCAGGCTGCAGAGGCCACTGCAAAATTCAGGAGATCGTGCCCATGCTTCAAATGAGGTCAGACTTCGCGAGCTTGCGAATATGCAGCGATAACAAGTTTACAGTGGCAAACCCAGACCGCGGGCATGGTGGGACGAGACGCAGGCCTACCACGGCACGCGTTCGTCTGGTTCACGGATGGATCCGGCGGGGAGCGTGGGACGGGGGCAGGCGTTTATTAGGAGGGACCGAGGGTAAGTCACAGTATTTCCCTCGGACCTCATGCAACGGTCTTTCAGGCCGAAATGTACGCCATCTTGCACTGTGTGCGAGAGAACAAGAGGAGGGGCTACACCAACAAGCGGATCCTCATAGCTAAAGACAGCCAGGCAGCTCTTAAGGCCCTAAGTAGCCCACGGGTAAATTCCATCCTGGTAAGTGAATGCCGAGACGAGACGAGCGACCCGGCTGGGCGGAATGTGGTCACCCTTATCTGGGCCGGGGTCACTCGGCGATCAAAGGCAATGAAGAAGCTGACAGTCTTGCGAAGAGGGTATCAGGAGAACCATGTATTGAACCAGAACCGGTCCTGCGCGAATCGAAATGCACGGCCAGGGAAACCATCAAGTCCTGAGTCAGGGAACAGCACAAGGCATGCTAGGCAGATTGTCCAGGGCACAAACACGGGAAGTCATTAATTGGGCAACCCAATCCAAAGAGAGCTGTGGAGCTGCTAAATATTAGCAGAGGACAGCTCGGAAACATTACAGGACTCTTGGCGGGACATTTGGCTGTCAATAAACACCTGCATAAAATGAAGCGGTTAGAGGGCGACGTCGCATGCAGACTCTGCGGCAAGTGGGAGGAATTAGCTCAGCACATCTTGTTCGAGTGTAAAGCTCTGGACCGCAAAAGACAACTGATCTACGGTCAGTCTAGACGGGAGACAGAGCAATATAAAACTTCACCCTACCAATTACTGTGCAGACTAGTTCAAGGCACAGTGATTTTGGAATGGGTGGAGTAGAAAAGACAAACGGCATGCACAATAAGCCAAAGGCTGCGGTGCTATCAGGGTGGCAAATACGCGAAAAAGCCCTAAGGAAAAAACAAAACAAAACTGTAGTGCATTATTTCACACAAGGTGGTTAAAAATGAAGAATCACCTTAACCGATTTTTGTTTGTGCTGCTGAAACACCCACATTTTGTTGCCTTACAATTTTTTAAAAATCTTTTAGTCACGAGCTGCAGTCATCGAATTTTCTTTGAAAATTTATTGCCTGCACAACTTTTTTTTAGGAGTATGGGTGCTCGGTAGCTGCACAGTTTATTCATCCCCAAATCTAAACATAGAAATGCTAACATGGATGGGTCGCAGATTCCTATTTCATTAAGGATAACTGAAGCTGTGATTTGTCGATTTCTTCCACTTCCTTGATGTTGTCTTTGGTTCTTGCCTTCACAAGTCGTCTACTTTAAGAGTCATCAGGAATGGATTCTTTGCTGAATTTAAACCGCTTTGATAAAAATTTTATGTGAAAATATGACTGAACCATTTTACGGTGTACAAAAGTCATACGTTTACGTGTAATATTTGGCTGCTCGTTATCTTTAATACACTTTTTTGCACCAGTTTTAATTCACACAAATGTGTTTAAAGCTTCACAAAAACTTCAAAAGTGAATTGGTTTGCATAAAATTTGACAAGTACTCGTTGAAAATTGTAGCAACTTGACAATAGACAATGGCCGTGGCAGTACGTTTGTTTCATTGTTAATTAGTTTTAATGCCAATTTTACTTGGTGTTACTCGTATCGTGAAAATTTGTATAAAATTAATCTATGTTTCTGGGAGAAACTAATTATCAAAATACTTTTTGCAGTCGTTATAAATAATATTTCAAAAAAGCCTGTGGCTATTTGGGTTTAGGTGTACTTACCTATGGACAATTCCCATGCTGTGCATATGAGACAAGGCTGAAACAAACTGCCGGGCAAATGTTTTGGTCGAACGCTCATCGAGCTTTCCGTTTCTCTGCCCCTTGATGAAAGTACACAGATCACCTCCGCCTACCAGTTCACTTACAAGATAATACACATTATCGGAGCGCTGAAATAAAACAGCAATTAAATACAAACTGGAAGCTATTGAACACTAATATGATCAAATTGAACCTTTAGATTTTTAGTTATATTGTGGTAAAATTCTCAATCAGATCAAGATAATTTGGAAACGAAATACATTCACCACAACTACCTTCTCACCGTTTGTAAAGTTGTTTAAATCAGTAAGTGTGGATAGAATCATACGCTTCTCAAGAAAATACGTAATTTTGCATCTTTGAAGCTACTTGTCACGGCAATATTCTCTATTTCTGTCAAAGGTAGTTTGTTTTTTACAATATCACGCCCTTAAAACCGCCATCTATATTGCGACCTGCCTACCATTAAAAGGATTAATAATGGAAGCCCACTAAAACCCCCTCTCTCAGAGTACCGGATCTTAGTCCATACCTCCGTTGGAGAGATTTCACACAATGACTTTTTGGGTATGAATGTTTCCATTCTGTTTTTGCCGCGGGGGCGTTAGCGGGTAAGTATAAGCTTTGGACGCTTATGCTTATGTGGAAGTTGCTCGTCGTAGTCGGTGGCACTACGGAGAAGAGCATTTGGGTGAGAAGCGGCTTTTGCGAACTGAGTTGTGGATAGTTGAGTTATAAACTCAAGTATCGAAGGCATATCCAGATCAAAGTGAATCAATACAATCATCATATACAATAGCGTGGATGACTGGGGTGTGTGAGTCATTCCTCAATGACCAACCAATCAATAAATGAAATTGCATCATCCACAGGTATAAAAGGGGTTACTAGAGCGATATTGTCCGAAACAGCCAGATTCACTCTGATCTGGATATGCCTTCGATACTTGAGTTTATAACTCAACTATCCACTACTCAGTTCGCAAAAGCCGCTTCTCACCCAAATGCTCTTCTCCGTAGTGCCACCGACTACAATGAGCAACTTCCACATAAGCATAAGCGTCCAAAGCTTATACTTACCCGCTAACGCCATCGCGGCAAAAACAGAATGGAAACATTCAAACCCAAAAAGTTATTGTGTGTAATGTCTCCGACGGAGAGATACTTAGGTCCGGTACTCCCAGGGAGGGGGTTTTAGTGGGCACAGTCTCACAGTACCTCGATATCCCACGGCACCTACGGGGCCGTGAATGGGGTCTGCATGAACATTTCCCCCTCCTGTATCAAAAAAAAAATAATTGCTCAGTTTCAGTTGAGCTACTGAAGATGCAGCCACAGCATAATAACTACGCTGTGACGCAGATATGGTAAGCTAGAGGTCTAGCAGGACAGTAGGTAAGTTTGACCACGAAAAAACAACAAGCCGTTAAGCATTTCAAGCAACACTGACCGTGAAAGTCTAAAATTATCAGTGTTTTTTGTTTTTCGTATTTAGGAGTACAAGAGTTATTATGTTTATCCTGAATTATGTTTTTGGATTCGAGCTGTTTGCATTCCATATATAAATATTTCATGGGAGTTTATATTATTTAAATATCAAACCAAATGAATAGTTGAGAATTGTGAGAAGAATGCATTTCTACAGCAACATCGCAAATGATTTCGAACAAGTACAACGTAAGTACAACTTAGAAAAGCCAATTAACTACAGTTTTAAGACCTGACGATCGTTTCGATAATTTCGAGAAAACTCCCCCCCCCCCAAATTTGCATGTTTCCCTCAATAATGATTATTTTTCAGCAATTACAGCATGACAACCATTACGTTAGTGTCATAACTGTTCGTTCTAATGGCTATGTCAAATTTTTTAAACAATAAATTTGGGACAAAGTGGTTAGGTAAGCGAGGGTAAGACAGGTGGCCCGCAAGGTCGCCTAACCTGGCACAATTAGATTTTTTTTATGGGGTTATGTAAAAGATGTCGTCCATTTTGTTACTCAAGAAATTTAGAGAATTTTAGAAACAAGAGTACTCGTGCCTACACGGAAATTTCGCCTCAAGTTATTATAAATGCATGCACCGTGGAGCTTATTAGAAGATATGAGGTTTGCCAAACAGAAAATGGTCGCCAGTTTGAGCATCTTTAATAAGTTACTTGGTCATTGTCAACAATATTACTTAACTGATAATTATATTTTTGTGATTATTTTTGAACAATATTTTTTTGTCATTTTCTCGAAAGCTACTGAAATGAAAATAAAGTTTGACACATTATTTATTAGACATAAAATAAGGTATCTAAATCTGAAATAAAATACAGGGAATTTCGTTGAAAGCAATGAAGTGTATGTTAAGAAGTACGCTTTGGACCCATCCTGTATATGCAAGTAAAGTGTTATTGAAGGCAGCTTTTCTTAGCGAATTTTCATCAAGAAAAATTCGCTATTAGAGACGTCACGATAAAAAACTGTTAAAAAATTTCTTCAGAACCCAAAAGCAAGGTCCGTTAAAATTTTTATATGTATATATATATATATATATATATATATATATATATATATATATATATATATATATATATATATATATATATATATATATATATATAAATATGTATACGAGCGATAACTCAAAAAATACTAAACTGATCTCAAGTTTGAAGGGAAAACTTTTTGAAAACGCTATATTTTCTAAATTATTAAAGTGAGTGGAATGGAATTTTTCAAATATATAGAGCGTTCAAATATCTTCTGCCATATTAATTTTGAGGCGTTTATCTCAACACAAATTCAAGTTATCCTGAATTAAAGAAATTTAAAAGCTACGACACGCTCCTAAAAGTTTATTAAGGCGTTGTGTAATGTGTGTGGGAGAGGTTGACATAACGGATGTCTTAGTTTTTTTTTCGACTGTTGGAAAGCTACAAAATCTGCCTAATAAATTGAAACAGCCAGAGTTGTCACTTTCAAAATTTTATTACACAAACCTGGGAACTTTCCCTCCTTAGGAAAATTAATGGTAATATTTATTTCTAGAATTGATTTGTTATTCAAAAAGATATATGGTAAAATCGGCAGCTAAAGAGTTTAAGCCTGTTTTAAAGTTGTGATCCAAACAATATTAAATCGGCATCTAAAGAGTTTAAGCCTGTTTTTAAGTTGTTATCCAAACAAACTAAATAAAAACCTTATAAGTTGAATAAAACTTTTACAATTATAACATTTTTTGTGAATTTAGTCTAGGGAGATTTATCTATAGATTTGGCATTCTGAAATGACCAACAACACAATTATTGGTTACGTGGTCAGAAATTGAATTGCTATTGGTTTGTTCTATTATTTCCATTCTTACAGCAAATGACGCGGTTTATGTAGCGTCATATGTCATATCAATTTATTTTATTTTATGTTAATGAGAGAATAGGTTGTTTTTCGATAATAATTTTAGTTTATATGAAAAGCTTGCGAATTGAATCATTGCTTTGTTTGATCATATTGCGAAATGAGTGAGTTGTCCAAGAACCTAACCTTTAAAAGTTATGTTAAATTCTTTTACACAGGAACAGTACGTATGCAATCAGGACTGTTAAAAATTGTGAAAATATTGCAAAATTTGAAAACAATATAAGTCTTTATTTAAAATATAAACTTAAAAATTAGTAAAGAATATATAAACCTTGGATAAATAATCATTTCAAAGGAACAGCTTTGGCACGTTGGAAAAACCGATTCTTGTGTGATCACCGAAGTTAAGCAACCTCTGGCGTGGTCAGTGTCTGGATGGGTGACTGGTAACACCGTGTGCTGTTGCCTTTTTTTAGGTAGTGATATTTCTGTTTTGTTCTTATTAGTTCTTATTAGCGAATTTTTATTTAAAAAAATATTTAAAAAATTCGATGGTGAGACCGCAAAAATTAAAAAAATAATTTTTTCGAAGAGAAATTCGTATCTTAAAAAAATAACCGAGTTATTCTGATGAAATTTGGTTGGTATGTTGCCCCCGTAAATATCTTATTCCACCAAAACCCAAGTTTCTAGGTTTATAGAGAATTGAGTTATACAAATATGAAGCGTTTAATGAAAATTCGATACCGTAACGCACTTGCTGCACCCAGACTTTTTAACCAACAGATTTTGGTCTGAAAATTTTTCTTCTAGCATGTGATAGTTAGTCCCTAACTGGACCTAAAACACACTGTATAGATTAGATCAGTATTTTCTAAATATTATTTGTCAAATAGACAGGTATCAGTTTCAGTTTATGTTAGTAAATAATGGAAAACGAGGGGACACAAGCTAGGCAGTATTAGGACGGAAATAAAACTATTTTATAATTGCGAGTTTCATCACTCCAAGTTATCTGAGCGTGTTTCCGTTATAGCGTTTGCTGGGTTTAGATATCTTGTTGATAGAACCGTGGAAAATGGAGCAACAGATATAAAAGCAGCGAGTACTTCAAATATTTACTAGAATTCTCCGATATATTTTTAAAATAAATCTTCCTCGAGGGTGAAAATGTTTGCAAAATAAAACACCATCGACTTTCTCTATACTTTACGGTTCGATGTTGGCCATTTTCCAAATTAAACAACAACTTAAAATCAGTATTATTATTATGTCTTCCGAAAAGCTTTGTTCTGTTTATCAAAAGATTGCAAAACTACCTCTCATAGTTGGCTCCATTTATAATACAATTTTGTAGTTAAAATAATTACAATATAACATATTTCACACTGAACGAGGTATTTTAACAATATTATTTCTCTATTGGAATGCCTATAGTTTTTTAACTTGCTTAAAATATTTTACTTTTTTATCGTACCTAAACTGTTTTTAGCCTAAGGCTGGCTGAAACTATTTTAGAAGCTTTTTGTCCCTCAGGGTTTCTCCGCGTTTTTGCCGCCCCGATAGCACTGCAGCCTTTGGCCTATTATGCATGCCCTTAGTATTTTTACTCCACCCATTCCAAAATCACTGTGCCTTGAACAAGTCTGCACAGCGATTGGTGGGGTGAAGTTTTATATTGCTCTGTCTCCAGTCTAGACTGATCGTAGATCAGTTGTCTTTTGCAGTCGAGGGCTTTACACTCGCACAAAATGTGCTGGGCTGATTTCTCCCCCTCGCCGCAGAGTCTGCATGCGAGGTCTCACTCGAACCGCCCCATTTTATGCAGGTGTTTCTTGACGGCCATGTGTCCCGTCAAGAGACCTGTTGTGTTTCTGAGCTGTCCTCTGCTAAGATTTAGCTGCTTCACAGCTCTCTTTGAACTGGATCCGTCAATTATTGACTTCCCATGTCTGAGATCAGCACTTGGCGCTCACCATAGGCGTTTATTTTCTCCCAAGAGAGAAATCAGGAAGTGATGAAAAATATTTTCGTGGGTGACGTCCAGATAAATTGTACGACCATGTACTATAACGAGGTCAGGCCGACCTGGGGCTGAAGCTTGATATATTTAAGATGAAACAGTAGAAGGTACTTCACTTGAGATTTCTGCGGCCAAAGATATACCTGAGTGTATACGAGAATATCAGACAAGAAAACTAATTTGCTTCGGAGACTGAGGTTGAAAATCTGCTATATGAAACTGAACTTATCCACTTGAAGCCACGTTGAACGACTTTCACTGTATATTACACAAAGGATTCACTGTTCAAACTACTTTACTCGTGAACGGGATATTAATTCTCACCCAAACCGGAATGAAAATACCTGTAAATTTACAGACAACTATACTAGTCGATATTGACCGTGACAGTTAATGTTTTAATTCCTTTTGGCCCGATAGAAGGCTCCACGCTCTAGTTCAGATGTTGCCTCGAAGGCAGTCCGCGTAGAACTCTCCCTGATGCAGCACTGACCCGTCTCAATCTCAGCTAGTTTGGCGCGTTTTTGCTAACGTTCGCTTGAACATGTTCTTTTGTCCCTTATTAATATCACTTATATAGCTCCATGCGTGTGAAGGAGGCAGAGAGCGGAGGATCTATTTTTCTCTGAATGCGGAGATATAAGCCGGGGTTTGTGGTCTTCTACCGTGTTCTATTACATCAGCATGACGTAAACCTGTATTTTAGCGGGAAATTGTACAATAACAACGATCCTCAAGGCGAATATTATGCCCCTTGATATTTTAATTTCAACGTATATAAAAGGAATGTAGTACAAGCACTACGATGGTTAAAAAAATTAGCGAATGTTATATCAATAATTTCGAAACCAAAACTTGAATTGCCTTTCAGAGATAAAGTCACCTGCTATTATTTAAGCTTCCTCAGAGGTTTTCCTCATGCCAGTAAAGGAGTCACGGTGGTAAATAAAACACAACCGTTACAACACTTGATAAGGTTGAAGGTATGGTACTTGGCAAATAGGTGGTTTTCCACTTTACGAATATTTAGAAAAACAACTATTGTGATCAACATCTTTGTCTGTTTTTAAAAAATTTTTTTCTTCGGGAAAACTTATCAGTTTATTAGGACAAGCGGGTACTCAAGCTATCGGAAATATAAGACAAAATAGAACTGCTAAATGCAAACTAATAGATATTCCGGTATTGAAAAAAAAAGGATGGAGAGAGGAACTATGTGCAGCGCTTTTGATGAAGTAAATGGAATTGGGGGTGTTTGATATAAAGAGAACAGTGTAGTTGCTTTGATGTCCAATCAGGTGGGAATAGACCCAACCACAAACTGGAAAACATATTTGGCTAAGGTAAAAAGCAAAATCAGTATACCTCAGCCCAACGTAGTTCACAAATATAATACATATATGGGAGGGTTCGATCAGCTAGATAATCATGTTGCCAATTATCGAGTAGGGCTTAGGGGAACAAATGATATATACCAATGTTATTTTGGCTAACTGATCTAGCTGTTGCAAATGCCTGGCGCTTAGCCTGAGAATATGGGTATAATGACGCAAATCTTTCATTTAGAAGAAAAGTTGTACAGGAATTACTGTTGACATACGGGAAGAGAAGTGCACCTCCTGTGCCAAAGAGAGCGTATGTCAAAAATCCAAAGATATCTAGTGAAAGACACATTATTCTTACTCAACAAACCAGAAGAAACTGTGCAGTATATAAAAATAAAACTTACCAGATATAAATACTTGGTATATTGAAACAAGCGTTAAAACCATATAAAGAAGCGGTCAAAATTTATACTAATGGGTCAAAAATTCAAGACTCAGTGGGATGCGCAGTGTAAATTAAACAATTAGATTATGTTGAGCTAATTTGTCTGCCAAAGTTCACTTCAATTTACACTGCTGAAGCTGTTGCCATACAAAAAGCGTTAGTACTAGCCTGTAACCAAAATATGAGTAGCTTTGTTGTTTTGACCGATTCTCTTTCACTGTTAAGAACTCCATCGAATCTTTAAAATGCTATATATCGGTCCAGGGTAATATGTAATATTGCTTATCAATTAGAGGTCTTGGAACAACAGCACAAAAGAGTTACTTTCATATGGGTAAAAGGGCACTCAAAACTTGAGGGTAATTAAAAGGTCGACTATTTTGCTAAAAAAGCAACGATAACAGGTTGTAAACCTCACTTTTGCAGTAACAGAGATCTACTTACGCAAGTAAAACATGTGTGTAATATAAGATGGCAGGATCATTGGGATAAGTTGAAAAGTAGCTGTAACAAGCACTTCAGTAGTATCATCCCTAATCTCAGAAAAAAGCCCATTTACAAAGAACTGTTGCTTCCTAGGTACTTGTCTACGACACTTAACAGAATTATCATAGACCATGGTGCTTTTAAGCCTCATCTGTATAAAATAAAAGTTGAAGGCAATCCATTTTGCTCATGCGACAATACTAGCTCAGCTGATTTAAATCATTTGATTTTTTCCAGTATTATGCATCATGAACAAAGAAAAATATTATTTTGTAATTTCATAGAATACAATGTTTCCTTTCCACTTGATGTGACATCACTTATGTATGAAGCTGCTTGTAATAAAGGTGTGATGGTAGCTTTCATGTGTTTTGTTAAAAACTTTAAGTTAGCTAGGCTTATATAGCTCTTAGTAAAAAGATGATATTCTGAAAATTGGACTGTTCCAATAAATATTGTACTAGTGGCAATATACTATATAGTCTTAAGGGATACTAAATAAACTTAGCAGATTAATGTATAGTCAGAGAGATAAAAGTAAGTTCCTTTGTGTCTTTTCTTGTGTTAACCTCTTTTGACCGCAGCTTCCCCAGTATGTTAAAAAGTCACCATGACAGGCTCCATTGGTGTGAAGAGTGTCCCAGTGTGTCTCCTGCAACAACTTGTAGCGTAGATGTGTGCATGCATATCTGTGTGTGTGTATGTGTACATGAAGAAATAAGGTGCATTTTCTGTCCTGCACCTAGTGTTAAGTACTGGACGTATAAAGTCTATTGACGTGAGTGCGTATACATGAGTGTATATGCGCTCACGTATGTGTGTGGGTGGATATGTATGTAAGTTTTAATTTTAATATATATTTTTAGTAAACAGCAAGTGTAAAGAGAGATAAAAGAAGATAAAAGAAAAAAGTTAAAGAGCTTGTTAGATTAACATTCTTAAGACAGGTTTTGCGATTGTGAAAAGCAAGGTCAGATGCATCCTTGTTGCATTCCTTCCTTGAAGATTGACAGTGACTGAATGAGCCAGTTCTCAAAGTCAAAACTCCAATCAAAAAAAAAAAAAAAACTAGGAAGTCTTGAAATTCCTGTAATGTACCGTTGCATTATAAGTGTTTTTTAGAATATCACAAATAAGTCCGTTGTTGATATAATAAAATACTTATAAAAAGAGTTTACATCTAACTTTTTCAATATATTTCATGAAAATCAACTGAATTTTAATGTCCACAATCCTATCTTATAGAGCCCAAGGGGTCGTTAATGACACACATCAAATGTCAAATACTTTGGCATGTATATTTTTTAGTCATTTATTTTAAAGACAATAACACTATATTAAACAATTCCTATGAACACTTATTTTTTAAATAAAAATAGTTATGGGCATTAATGGGTTAATTTCAAGTCAGTAAACCCTTTGAGAAGAAAACTAGTGCGAACGAAAAACAAATTTGACGCGGAACAAGGCTTGTTTAAATTTTACGATCATCGATGTAAATACGCCATAAGAGAACGAATTAACTCCCTCATGAATGGAAATTGTCTGCTTAAAATCCACCTAATTGTTGTTCAAATCACCTAACCGAACTATTAATGATATAAGCTATGATTTTTTAGGGAAATACGTTGGCCATTTTATGATGGCTTTTATATCCCATACCACACAGGCTATATAATCATCTCCATTTTATGACTAATAAAAACAGCCATTGGTTTGCTAAACTTTTCTACAAAAATTCATTGAAGTCCCCTCCGATACTTCAAAATCACTGGCAGTGTTCAATCAACGCACTACCGTTTTATTGTGAGGTGTTTAACCGTTCTACTTTTACGACGTCGTAAACGAAATTTGGGTACACAGGGAGTCAACTCCCCTTTAATGCGACATAAAATATTCCTGCTCTGGCCTGGAGTTTACTGTTGGTGGATCGCTCCACCTTAAACTCCGCGTATTTACAGTAAATTACGTGCCCTCACTTTTAATTACTTTTAAAACTCTTAATCTTGACGGCGCGGGACCGATTGATTTTTCCAGTTTTTAAGGCCGGAAAAAGTAAATTTTTGTACGGCAGTGTGAATCTTAAATTTATGTTCTGCCAGGTTGTCGTTTTCCATCTACGAGGAGAATTGAAAATAACGAGATCGATTAGTTCGACTCAATAACTTTCTTAGGTACAATTTTAATTTAGTAATAACGGTACAAGCGTACATAGAAAATTACTTAGCTTTTACAACAACATTTTAGTTATTCAACATAATCTCTAAGACAAATTCAGCAGAATGTTCATAAATTGCAAATCCTTAATTTTTTTTTATCTCAATCTGCAAGCCACTTCTTAACGGCAGATACGACTACGTAGTTTGATGGAAATCATCTACATGCCAACTGTTTTTAACTTTGGAAATAAATAATTGTCTGATGCTAAATCTTGACAATATATATATATATATATATATATATATATATATATATATATATATATATATATATATATATATATATATACAGGCTGGCGCATTGAAAACGAAACCGATTTGCATTCAGAGAATTTTTTTTAAGAAACGTTGAAACACGTCAATTTTAATATTGAGGGGGACATGTTTTGACATAAAACTCAATTTTGTCACATTAACCCCTTAAGAGTAGTGATAACAACCCTTATATTTTAAATAGGGAATCTGGGTCGAGTGTTACATCATTTGAAAGCTCTTTCTTTTATGAATTCAGTACACAAATTTTTTTGAAGTTTTATTAACTCGTTTAAAAATTATTCACAGTTGGAGTTGCAAGAACGTATTTCATTCTTTGTGATAAGAAATGCACTAACTAGTCAATTTTTCGTTGAAAAAAAAAAAACAAAACCAAACGTTCAAAAATGTTTATCCAGTTAAGTAAGTGTTCAAATTGTGGACCACCAGCTTCCATACAAACGTACAAATTTTGTTTAAAACGACCTCTGACATTCTGGAGCATTTGTGGAGTTATTAGACGGCATTCTTCAACAATGCATCGCCGTAATTCTTCCAGAGACTCCGGTTCTGTTGCGAAAATTCTACTCTTTAAGTGGCCACATAGAAAGAAGTCTAAAGGAGTTAAATCCCGTGATCTAGGAGGCCACTCAATAGCACCTCTACGCCCAATCCATTTTCTGGAAACTCTCTGTTCAAAAACTCCCTAACACTTTGTGAAAAATGCGGAGGAACTCCATCTTGTTGAAACACTAATTGATTTTCTTGATAGCAATCATCATTTTCAACAACGTCAATTAGTAGAGGGTAAACGATATCTTCTAGTAACTCCAAATACGTTTCGACATTCAAATTGCCATCAAGAAAAATTGGTCCGATTAAACGGTCTCCAAAAATGCCAGTTAAAACATTCAATTTCTGTGGAGTTTGAATGTGGACTTCGTGAAAATTTCTTGGATTATTATCTGCCCAATAACGACAATTATGACGATTGACTGTAGACTTTAATAAAAACGTACACTCGTCTGAAAAACAAATATTGAACAGAAAGTTCCCGTCATCAGCTATTCGTGCAGTCATAACTTCACAAAACTCCAGCCGCCGATCAATATCATCTTCATTCAGTTGTTGCACAAGATGAATTTTGAATGGGTGAAATTTATGATGCTTCAATATTCGCTGAATAGTTCTTCTTTTGACGTTCGAAACAGTGGCCGATTTTCTCGTGCTCAAAATTGGATCTGCAGCAATTTGTCCTAAGACTTCAATCTCAGTAGTCTCATTTCTAACCGGAAATTCACGTTCAGGATCCCGTTTTTTGTTGGCTACGGAACCACTTTGTCGAAACTTTGCAACTAACTCCAAAATGTATTTTCTGTTAACATGTATGTTCGAATGTCGTTCATTAAAAAAATTTGCGGTACGGTTGGCACAGTCATCGTTTTTGAAAAAAAGAGTAATTATTTCAACTCTTTCTTCTACAGAATACACCATTGTAAATTTAATTTTCGGTTGTACTATGAATTATCAAACCGACCGATTAACTGAAATAATAAACCGCATTTCTCTCATTCCGATAAGACATGTTCTGATGGTACGACATTCTGAAAATGCCAAAATATACAGGGTATTTGATTTAAAATAACGTTGATGGAGACTTCCGGTATAACCGGAAATGCTAGGCAAGTGAAACTATTTTAAGCTGAATGATAATCACCAATCAGCAATCACGCTGTATATATATATATATATATATATATATATATATATATATATATATATATACATATGTTCGGAAATTTTGTTCGGATGTTAGGTTGGGTTGTAGTAGCTCGATTATGGGGCCTTAATCTGCCTACTCCCCAAATATCGCCGAAGATCGTCTCTAGGTCTCGGTGTGTTCAACCGTAGGCTTAAGACAGATCTCTCCTACGTCTAGGGTTGAACACAAAGAGACCTTACAGACGATCTCCGGCGACATTTGAGAGTAGGCAGATTAAGGCCCCGTAATTGAGCTACAACAACCCAACCTACCGTTGTCTAAGGAGTAGGCAGATTAAGTCCTTACATATTTCCTTTACCTCTTAAAAATGGCTCCAAAGCAGGAGCCGAAACGTCGAGTTTTGATAAATTCTGGACGCGGTTCAACCCGAAAACTAAGTATGTCTCATATATATATATATATATATATATATATATATATATATATATATATATATATATATATATATATATATATATATATATATATATATATATATATATATATATATATATATATATCACACCGATAATTCAAAAGACAGTGGGCCGTTCTTATGAGATTTGTCAGGTACCTTCCTTTTGTGAGTGGATTGGTTAAGTTCGTTATCCAGAAAAATCGGATTAGTTTTTCGGGAAAAATTTTTCGTTTTTCTACGAAAACAATTTTTATTTCCGAAAATAATAAAGCTATGGTAGCGAAATTTAATACGTAGGTTTACATCATAAAAAGTTAACTACATGCCAAAATTTTCTAGATGTGTATGAAAGTAAATACCGCATAAGACCAGCGCCGTGAAAAATAAAAGCGTATTTTAGGGTACTCGTGTAACTTTTAAAGTTATTTTTTTTCTTGCGTCATGCATAACTGTCACGCTATTTTCGATACATACTCGTACATCTTCCCACCTTCAGAAGTTAAAGCTACTGTTCGTTGAGGACAATTAAATTTAGGACTGAGTTACGATTCAGTCAAGTGTAGGCATGTAAAGCTCGCCTTAACACATTTTATAGCGACAATGAATTGTTAGGGCTTGTTCTATTCTGACGTGGAATTGTTTAGCTATCTTTAGTAAAACGGGACTGTGCCCTAACAAAATTTGCATTGGTAGTTTTACGACACTATTACGAGTTGACTAATCTTGATTAATCCCGGCTAATTTGCAATCTAAATACTTACCACTGAATTACAGCTTACTTTTACAGTGTTTGTCTTAAATAAGTTATTCTAGGTTTATGGGAAGGGAACTACTCTATTAGAGATAAAGCTGAAGTGAAAGACGAAGATTATATGGCATAGCTATTATGTTTTACACTACAGTCGTTACTTTAGGTTCACTTTTAACTAACCATGTTTCTTTGTATTGCTTTATTTTGAAATACAAAATTACTTTTCAGCCAGTTTATCAGTTCCACTATGTGAAAATTGGAACCTGCGATGAGCACTGATAAGTACACTTGGAGGACCCAAATCACCACATTACATATTTTAAAGACCTTACGATAGTTTCGCTGACAACATCAGTGTCATCAGAGGATGAAAAATTCTAAAATAAAATCAACAGCTGTAGTGTATTTATATCGCACCTAGGTAGACGAACTAATCCGAAGTAAAAATTTTATTTTATTTTATTTTATTCTATTGTATCAATATTAAACGGACGAGGTCGAAGAACTACATTAATCTTCTGGTTGACAAATTTATGAGCTTTTATCTAATTTAAGGATAATGGGCTTAAAATGAAAGATACCGAGATATTTAAGGAAGCTACACGTTCTTTGTGATCTAAAAATTTCACTATGTGAATATTGGAGCCCGTGAAGAGCACCGACAAGCACATCTGGCGAACAGACCAATAACATCCACTCATATTTTTTAAAAAACAAAACGACTGTTTTCCTCACAATGTTAACTTTAACAAAGGATGCATAATTCAACTAAAATTCTACATAAAAACAAGTATTTATATTGATTTCTTATTCTACGCCAAAACAAGTATTTATATTGACTTCTTAGATAAGAAAGAAAACGAAAGGGGATTTTTAAGTCGATAACTAAACGTAGAGCCTGGTATATGTATAGACCGGCCAAGTTATTGACAATAATTTATTATTCTGCCAGACAGATTGGGAGTGTTTGGCTGGTCAAAAGTAAAGTGAAAATAAAGGGCTTGAAATTAAAGGTGCCGCACGATTCATCGACTTTTTTTTCATAATCGACCATGATATATATACACTTTCAAAAGCATCAAGCATAATTTGATGTCTAACGTTTGTGACAAGTGTAAAATTTTCTTTGCCAATGTGGTGATTATTATCCCATTATGTTGTGCCACACATAATTTGTCAACCGTACCATATCGTAAATGTGCGAGATATTCACGTAATCTGGTGACTATGTTTGACCCACGTATTTAAGATAACAATCTTTGCAACTAATCTCATAAATACTCGACATTTCAGTGGCTTTGTCTTTGTCTTTCGTATTACCCAACAAATTTTTTAAATAACTTTTCGTCTAAAAAGTCAAATGTAAATCGGCTTTCTTAAAAATACTTTCCAAATCCTCTGTGATACGTGGTTCATAAGGTAGACACACACATTTTTTGTCTATTTTATCTTTCTTAAATGTCGTGCATTCAGATGAAATTTTCTTTGTTCTGTGTTTGTTAACCAATTTGTCCACTAAACCATCCAAATAACCGTTATATCTCGCCACGTTTTCTTATGTACTTTAATTCTATACTAAATCTACTTTTACTTAATGGAAAATTTATTAATCTGTTTACCAGGAAATTTAAACTAGCCGTTTTTTGTACAAATGTATGATGTTAGTCGTTAGGAATATAACTAATAGTGGCAGTTTCCTACTTGTAGATATCGAATTTAAGCGAGCCACCATTTTTATTATTAATAACTAGTACATCTAGAAAAGAAAGTTTATTGTTGATTTCTATTTCGTGGGTAAATTTTATTGAATCAAATAGACTATTTAGTTTTTTAGTAAATTGTTCAACCTTGCATACATTTGTGTCAAACACTCAAAAAATATCGTCGACATAACGAAACCAAACTCTAGGGAAATACCCATTTTTATTTTTTAAATCCGTCTCAAATAAAAAGGTCTGCGATAAAAGATGATAATGGATTTCCCATTGCCGTGCATTCAGTTTCTTCAAAAAACTCATTGGTAAATTGTAAAATATTTTATTTAATACAAAGGCTAGTTAGAGTTAAATATTCTTTGCAGACGTCTTCACTGATATTGTTCAATTTTAACAATTGTTCCAAATACTACAGCGTTTGTTTTGTGGGTACACTAGTAAATAAGAACGCCACGTCAAATGACATCAAAATCTCATCTTCCAGTAATTTAACATCTTTCATTTTATTAATGAAATCAAGAGATTTTAGCACCGAGTAACTTTTTTGTTTAATAGGTAGATTTCATTAAGGCTGATTTAATTTTAGAATTTTTCATCCTCTGATGACGCTGACGTTGTCAGCGACATGATCGTAAGGCCTTTAAAATATGTGTTGTGGTGATTTGGGTTCTCCAAGTGTACTTATCAGGTCCAGTTAAGGTATATTTCCACCTTGTTATTTGATTACCTCATATACGAAATAGCGCCAAATAAAAACTCTATAACGTTCATGAATTGTTGTTGCCCTTACTTCCTGGAACCGTTCCGTACTAAATACGGATGTATAGACTTTTCCACTCGCTTCACAATAGCCTATTTTCTTGCACACACCGGTTTCGGTGATCCAGGGCATCACCAGATAGAGGAAAATTGAATTTGTTTATACGCTTCAACAACAATGTAAATATAAATCCATTGCAACGTTGGCATATTTTGAACAAAAAATAAGATAAAAGTCTGAACGCAGAAAGTCCGTTACGGTAATGAATTTTCATAAAAATGTTTGCAGTAGCAAATATGTCTTTTTTTATAGCAGCTATCATATTTGCTTACCAGTATAACCTGTATAGGCGAAACAATGTACCATCTTTTATCAAAGTAACTTTATTGTTTTGAAAATGTACAAAAATTTTCCGTAAATACAATTAAAATGTTCCCGAAAAACCTGTTTTCCGGCTAACAAAACTAATAGGTTAACAGCGGATTGAGCTATTCAACACATGAAAATTTTGCACCATAACGCACTTGCTGCATACAGAATTTATTTTTTTACAAACATGCAATATATTTCGATGGAAAATGCAAAAATGCAATAACATAAGGGGTGTTTGATTAAAGAAAAAAAAAAAGAAACTTTGTATCACCGACGACTTGTGGACAACTATGTGATTGTAGGAATACTTTTTTAAGATGTATCTCAAGACACCCTATAATTAACGTATACAATTTTTTTTATCTTGTATATATTGAGCTTTACTGATTTTCTTACGAAGATTCGCTAATAGTTATATACCATTAAACAATAAACTCTATAGCTGAAACTATTGACAAAGCGTCAAAGAAAGGGTCTATTTGAAATGAATTTTCTGGAAATATTTTAGTAAAATGAAGGACAACGACGGTTGAAGCTGAGATTTTAGGGCTTGTAACACATTCTTGGAAATAATTTTTTGTAATATTTTTTTGATATGTTAGTAATTAATAATAAATGTTTGGTAAGTTATTGTAAAAAAGGGGGTCGAATGTTTGTGAAAAATATAATTTAGTGTAACATTACCGAAGGCAATTTCTGTAAAAATAAATGGTGAATTTTTGTAAAAGAAATTTCTGCAAATTTTCCAATTTTTTTAAAATTTTTGGTCTTAAAGCTTCTCAATAAATATATTCTCGCAGGTGTGTAAATAGCTTGAAGAGATTCGTTCGCCAGGAAAATCGAACCAGTTTTTCCTGAAACTTTTAAAGTTTATTGTCGGAAAATGTTTGTACTTTTTGAAACAACAAAGCTATTTTAATGAAATATGTTACATTGTTAACACTATACAGGTGGCGCAATGAAAACAAAACAGACCGATTTGCGTCCAGAGAAACATGTCAATTTTAATATTGAGGGGGACATGTTTTGACATAAAACCTAACTTTGTCGCATCAACCTCTTAAGGGTGGTGACAACAACCCTTATATTTTAAATAGGAATCATGGGCCGCGTGTTACATTATTTGAAAGCTCTTTCTTTTCTGAATTCAGCACACTAATTTTTTTGGAAGTTTTAATAACTCGTTTAAAAATTATTCACAGTTGGAGTTGCAAGAACGTATTTCATTCATTGTGATAAGAAATTCACTAATTAGTCAATTTTTCGTTAAAAAAAAACAACTAAAAAACAAAACCAAACGTTCAAAAATGTTTATTCAGTTAACTGTTCAAATTGTTGACCACCAGCTTCTATACAAAAGTACAACTTTTACTCAAAACGAGCTCTGACATTCTGGAGCATTTGTGGAGTTATTAGACGGCATTCTTCAATAATGCGTCATCGTAATTTTTCCAGCGACTCCGGTTCTGTTGCGTAAATTCTACTCTTTAAATGGCCCCATAAAAATAAGTCTAAAGGAGTTAAGTCCGGTGATCTAGGGTGCCACTCAATAGCACCTTTACGCCCAATCCATTGTCCTGAAAACTCTCTGCTCAAAAACTCCCTAACACGTTGTGAAAAATGCAGAGGAGCTCCATCTTGTTAAAACTTTAATTGATTTTCTTGATAGCGCACATCATTTTCAACAATGTAGAGGGTAAACGATATCTTCTAGTAACTTCAAATACGTTTCGCCACTCAAATTGCGATCAATAAAAATTGGTCCGATTAAACGGTATCCAAAAATGCCAATCCAGACATTAAATTTCTGTGGAGTTTGAGTGTGGACTTCGTGAAATTTTCTTAGATTATTATCTGCCCAATAACGACAATTATGACGATTGAGTGTAGAGTTCAATAAAAACGTACACTCGTTTGAAAAACAGATATTGAAAAGAAAGTTCCAGTTATTAGCTATTCGTGCAGTCATAACACAAAACTCCAGCCGCCGATCAAAATCATCTTCATTCAGTTGTTGTACAAGATGAATTTTATACGGGTGAAATTTATAATGCTTCAATATCCGCTGAATAGTTCTTCTTTTGATGTTTGAAACAGCGGCTAATTTTCTCGTGCTCAAAGTTGGGTCTGCAGCAATTTATCCTAAAACTTCAATCTCAGTAGTTTCATTTATAACCGGAAACTTACGTTCAGGATCCCGTTTTTTGTTGGCTACTGAACCACTTTGTCGAAACTTTGCAATTAACTCCAAAATGTATTTTTTGTTAACATGTTCGGAAGTCGTTCATTAAACAAATTTGCGGTACGGGTGGCATAGTCATTGTTTTAAAAAAAAAAGAGTAATTATTTCAACTCTTTCTTCTACAGAATACACCATTGTAAAATTAATTTTCGGTAGTACTATCAAGTATCAAACCGACCAATAATCTGAAATAATAAACCGCATTTGTCTCATTCCGATAAAAAAATGTTCTGATAATCAATTTTTTGTTTATAAACCAACAAAACATTGACTATCAGCACATTTCTTATCGGAATGAGTGAAATGCGTTTTTGCATCTTCAACTGTGAATAATTTTTAAACGAGTTGATAAAACTTCCAAAAAATTAGTATGCTGAATTTAGAAAAGAAAGAGCTTTAAAATGATGTAACACTCGACCTATGTTCCCTATTTAAAATATAAGGGTTGTTATCACCACCTTTAAGGGGTTAATGTGACAAAGTTGAGTTTTATGTCAAAACATGTCCCCCTCAATATTAAAATTGACGTGTTCCAGCATTTCTTAACAAAAAAATTCTCTGGACGTAAATCGGTCTGTTTCGTTTTGAATGCGCCACCCTATATAGGTTATACTGCTAAAAAAGTTTTCCCGGAAGATTTTCTGTTTTCTTCCGGAAAAAATTTATATCTAAGGAAATAGCAAAGTAAGGGCAACCAAATTTGGTACGCGTGTTTGTATTATAAAGAGTGAACCATGTAAAATTTAGGTCTGTAAGTTTGAAGACCACAAAGATATGGGCAGTTAAAGAAAAAAAAGAGGTTTTCCTCAAGACGTCGAAGTCACGATTTTAATCGTCAAAATTCACAACATTTAGGCAAAGAACCTGAAACAAATACGGATTATAAAAAGAAAATGCCGCAAGAAGAGTGTTCTCCAAACCCTTAAGTTTCCGGTTCAACCGTCATTGTGATTCATTTTATTAACATATTTCCGAAGATTTCATATCACATAGACCTTTTCTCTAATGCTTTGGCAGTAGTTTTAGTTAAGTTTATGGTTTAACGGTATATAATTTTTAGCTAATTTACGTAGAAAAATTATTTAATGAGGAGACCGCGACTTTTTAATTTTAAAAAAGATTTCTTCAAATGAGCGTAAATTAGGCCCCCTAGAATCCATATCCGGTTTAGTTTCAGTTTTTATCTGTTTATATATATATATATATATATATATATATATATATATATATATATATATATATATATATATATATATATATACAAGGTGACGTATTTCCACGGTAAAGCTCAATATAACTGTTATTATACAAGATACGAGAAAAAGTCGTATATGTTAATTATAGGGTGTCTTGAGCTGCATCTTATAACATTATTTTGACAATCACAGGGTGGCCCATAAGTCGTTGGTGATACGTACTGTATATATATATATATATATATATATATATATATATATATATATATATATATATATATACATATAATATAAAATAAAATTAGTTTGACAATCACAGGTGGCCCATAAGTCGTTGGTGATACCTAAAATTTATACGAACTTATATTATTGCATTTTTGTATTTTTTTAAATCGAAATATGTTTGTAAGAAAATAAATCGAGAAACAGTAAGTGTGATCTGGTATCGAATTTTCATTAAATGCTTCAAATTTCAACAACCCAATTTGCTATTAACCTAAGGTTTACTGGCTAGGAAACGAGTTTTATTGGAAACATTTTAAGTTTATTTTTGGAATTTTTTTGTAAATTATTAAACAATAAGTGATTTGGATAAAATATGCTACATTTTTCCACTATATAGGTTATACCAGATTGATGCCTGCTTGCACTAGAGAGACATATTTACTATTAAAAACATTTTTATGAAAATTCACTTTCATAAGGCACTTGCTGCGTCCGGACTTTTGTTAAATTAAATAGGATTGAAGGAGGTACCTTTTTGATTATTTAGAGGTACGGTATACGTGAGGTTAATGAAACACAGTATCATAGTCTGGTAACTTTAGAAAGAAACCATGAACTTATAAGAACATAAAGCAAAATTCATACGGCTGCTGGAGTGTAAAGAACTATGTTCTAGACACAACATCTGGACAAAGGAACTGCTCAGCAGCAATAATTCTCTTTCGCACAGAACTAGGAGTAAGTTTCCCGATCTCAATAGTTTTATTTTCAACTATGTATAATACACCGTTTTGCTTACCTTCATTTTCTGTATGCACTCGTTCTGTCTAGTGATATCTACATATAGATTCAGTCCACTAATTTACTCTGTATTTAAATTCGATCAGGCCAATGTTCACCGATATAAAAAAAGTTTGGGACGCAGTAAGTGCGTTATGGTAGTGAATTTTTATTAAATGCTTCAAACTTGAATAACTCAATTTTCTATAAGTAATTGGTAAGTACTAAGGCCTTTGCTAAGGTAAGACATCTACCAAATTCCATTAAAATAACTTTGTAAGATTCGGAGAAAAAAATTTTTTTCGAAAGAAAATTCAAAATTCGAATAACTCAATTTTCTATAAACTTAGAAAGTTTAATTTTCGTTCGTAGTAATGTCTCTACCAAGGAAACATATATAGTAAATTTCATCAAAACAGCTTTGTAATTTTTTTCGAAAGAAAACTCAAAATTTTCCCGGAAAACCCAGTCCGATTTTCCTGACCAACGAACTCATCCAAGCTATTAATAAAAGAAAGACACTTGCCGAGTTTCGAGAAATCGGTTAATAATTTTCTGGGTTATGAGACGGATACATACATATATATATATATATATATATATATATATATATATATATATATATATATATATATATATATATATATATATATATACAGTGTGTCCGAAATTGGTGATGCATGTATTGCGATCTCCGGAACTGTTAGAGATAGGAAAGCGGTTAAATGGGGAAAGTTTTAGAGAATTTTGTTTGTAATTGAATGACGTTTAGTTTACGATTTTGTCTCTTTTGGTTTTTACGATATTTGAAAAAAAAACAAAAATGATGCATTTTCGAAAATACCCTGTATTTTCTTTATTTATGAAAATTTCTGAAATCTGTAAAAACTTGCTTACAGCAACTTTTTACGTAGAAAACGCCAGTGTAGTCAGATTTCATTTCCAACGTTTTGATAGTTTGGAACCATCATCAACGTTGTTTTTTCATATGGACGCCATATTGGATTTTCACGGTTTTGAAAAGCACCTGTTTTTGCCTTTATAAATATGTATCACACTTAGTAAAAAAAGTTAGGTTGAGAAACAAAAAAATATGATTTTGCTACGAATTTGGCAACGTCGCATGATGAAACACTCACACTTAAGGTGATTCTACTGAATTTAGTCTCTTAACTACAATTAATATCAACATATACTTATAAGTAATAGTATCTCCTATGTGAAAATCTTTTGAAAACATAGAAATTACTCTTTTTGAAATTTTAACACAAATAAGAAAGGAAAAAACAATAATGTGTCAAATGACTTATTAATTACCAAAATAAAATGTCTAATTCAACGTTCAAAATGCGACCCATTTGCTTCTATACATTTCTCACATTTTTTTATCACCGATTTGGTAACACCATGAATTGTGTTACGATTAACATTGGACAGAACGTACCGCGTTCGCTGTTCGAGGACTTCTCTGCTTTCTGGGGGATCAAATTCATAAATTTCGTTTTTAACATGTCCCCACAAATAAACGTCTAATGGAGTGAGGTCGGGAGACCTCGCTGGCCACCGTACCGGGCCACTGTTAGATATTATTCTTTCACCAAATGTCTCAGATAAAAATTTTTTTACTTCCCTGGAATTATGGGCGGGGCAGCCGTCATGTTGAAACCATACATTACGAAACTCATTATCTGGGAGAACTTCCATAATTGCTGGTACTATTTCATTTTGCAACATTGCAACGTATCTTTGTCCTGTCAATGTTTGATCATAAATAAAGGGCCCACTTAGTTGATTTTCTATTAAAATAAAATTGTTTAATTTCTTCTTCCGATAGGAATATTAAAATAATTCAAATGATAGAAGAATAATTATTTTTCAGAATAAATGGAAAAATATATCACCATACATTCCACACCAAACATTAAAGCCAAATCGAACTTGCAATCTACGCTGTTCGCGCAGCTGAGGGTTTTCGGTAGCCCAATAATGACGATTATGCTTGTTGAATATTCCGCAATTTGTAACATAAGTTTCGTCCGTCCATACAATATTATTTTCAAAATTCAAATTATCTTGACATTTTCCCTGGTACCAATTGCAAAAAGTTACTCTTCTGTTAAAATCACCTTCTCGAAGTACTTGTACGATGGTGGGCTTATACGGACGATAATGCTGTTCTTTCAAAACGTCGTGAACTGTTGACTTAGAAGTATGTAGCTCCCTGCTAGCAATCCTTGTAGAGGACATATGATTCTCATGAAAATATTCTGTCACGGAGATCGTCTGTGAGGTCTCAGTGTGTTCAACCCTAGGCCTCAGATCTGACTGAGGCCTAGGGTTGAACACACTGGGACCTCACAGACGATCTCCGGCGAGATTTGGGGAGTAGGCAGATTGAGGCCCCGTAATCGAGCTACAACAACCCAACCTACCTTTATCCACCGCTCTAAGGAGTAGGCAGATTGAGGCCTTAGAGTGTCCTTACATATTTCCTTTACCTACCTTTGTCCACCACTCTAAGGAGTAGGCAGATTGAGGCCTTAGAGTGTCCTTACATATTTCCTTTACCCACCTTTGTCCACCACTCTAAGGAGTAAGCAGATTGAGGCCTTAGAGTGTCCTTACATATTTTCTTTACCCACCTTTGTCCACCATTCTAAGGAGTAGGCAGATTGAAGCCTTAGAGTGTCCTTACATATTTCCTTTACCCACCTTTGTCCATCACTCTAAGGAGTAGGCAGATTGAGGCCTTAGAGTGTCCTTACATATTTCCTTTACCTCTTGAAAATGGCTCCAAAACAGGAGCCGAAACGTCAGTTTCCATAAATTCTGGACGCGGTTTAACCCGAGAACCAAGCATGTCTCTGCAACAGTTAACCCCCCATTTATAAATAATTTTCCGAATTTATTAAATCTGAGTAAAATCCTACTAATTGTTATAATGAATTAAAAACTTCAAATTGGACGTTATACTGTTAAAGATCCTTATTTCCTGATTGACACAATGCGGGTATGGTAAACCATAAGTTGTGGTATCAACAAGATGGTGCCCCCGCGCATTATGATGTTAATGTTCGACAGTATCTGGATCAACAATTACCCATCAGAAGGACCGGCAGGCTTGGTGCAATCGAGTGGCCAGCAAGATCACCTCATCTGAATCCCTGAGATTTTGTCTCTGGGGAGTCGTTTGAAGAATCTGGCATTTAAAAGTAAACCAGGTACCATCGACGAATTAAAAACAAGAATTATAACTGAATGCACCAACATTTCTCTAGAGATTATAAGTAGAGTCCAGCAAGAATTTGTTGACCGTTTGTGATATTGGCAGGCACAAGAAGGCGGGCATTTTGAACATTTGATTGGATAAGACTGAAGTATGTAATTCTTTATAGACTTCACTTGTGTTATACGTTATTGATAATAACAATGTTATTACTCACTTTATTTTATTCCTACAAAAAAACGGTGTTACAGAGAAGTGGATTTGCATTACAAATATGTATCAGACTACCCACCATCCAATTTTAAAATCTCGAAAAGGGTAGATACCCCTTGGAGAGGTAAAACGGCGGGGTGAGATTTTTTTATCAAAAAGTTTTTTAAAATAAAATTCCACCTGATTTAAATTTTCCTTAATAATCGTCCCTTTCAATTTTATTGAATTTATGCGTGTGTATTAATATATATTATTAAGGATTTGCTCATTTGAAGAGCCGCGGTGGTTCAGGTTTAAGAACGTGTGCCTCTGAACTGAAGGGTACTGGGTTCGATCCCAGCGTTCTCCTTTCACTTTTTCAGTACAAACTGTAACATTAACATCAACCGAGGTTCTGGCATTGTATTTGAGCAAGTTTAATGTCTGCACATTCCGCCATTCGTAGGGGGCGTTAAGCCGTCGGTCCCGTGTCCATGCAATGTTGGGCACGTTAAAGATGCCTACCCTCCTTACAGAAAGGTAGGGGCTCGGCAAAATTTCCAGGATAGTGAGCTGAAACTGCTCCCTAGCGTCGTGATTGGCCATAGTCACGGAAATAGACCGACGTTAAAAGAAACAAAACACACACAACAACAGCTAATTTGATTTTCTTTGAAAACACCACATCCTTTAAGCAGAAATTCAGTATAGAAGTAAGAAGCGAATCGTACTTTTTGTATCTTACTAACTTGAGCGAATGGCAGTTTTCCGCAGCCAAACCCCTAGAATAAAAAAAAATATCTTACTAAACTCAGCTTTTGACTGCTTTTAGATACATCCTTCTATCAAAAAACACCCCTATTATCTAAAGTATTATCAACTCTGTGTAGCGTTGTAGTCACAGTATTTTTTTACATCTCCATCTCCGAAATAAAAGTTTCAAGTGATCTCCAGTACCGAATTGTAAAGAGTCGCTTTAAACTCAGGGTATTTGGAGCAGTGCGACGGGAGCTAAAGGGTCCTGGACCAGCCATGCACACAAAGAGCGCAAAGCAACGATCAAACACTTGAAGAATGGGCCGAGTAGCGACACTGGTGCTCTAATAAAACGCCAGATCTAGCAGTAGTGACCATTAGCGATGCAATAAGGCAACGGGTCTCGTAAAGAAAGATCAAAGTGCTGAGTAATATTCTCACTACTCTTACAGGACCGGCAACCGGCAACCAGCAGCTGGACTTGATGGCCATTCGTCTCTCTCGCTACGGGAATGTGTTCCAATTATTGCTTTGCTCCTCTGCGATAGCACAAGTTCTTATCACACGTACAAACAATTCACTGGCCGCTAGTTTTCCACTTTGCAGTAGACGATTGGATGTAGTTTCTCGTCTAGACATATGCTGCAAAGCGGAAAAAAAGTGTAAACCCTGGACGTGCGTTACGGTAGCGAAATAAAAAAGTTTTTTAAAAAGAAACATATTTTTTTAGTGATTTTTATTAAGAATATATATATATATATATATATATATATATATATATATATATATATATATATATATATATATATATATATATATATATATATACATATATATATATATATATATATATATATATATATATATATATATATATATATATATATATATATATATATATATATATATTTGTGCGTGCATGTATGTTTCCAACCGATAACTCGAAAAATGCTTAAGTGATTTGGACAAAAATTGGCAATTACCCTTATTTTGTTCATGGCTTGGATGAGTTCGTTCATTAAATCTTAACGCCCAATTTTTTTAACATAAAATTAAAGAATATTTGTTAAAACGCAATATATTTGAAACTGTTGAAGTCACTGAAACGATAATGTACAACTTAAAAGAACATAGATAGACGTGGTCGCGGTACCGACCGACAAGGCTTTTGGTCAAAGAAAAATAAAGTTATTCGAATTTAATAATAAGATAATCCTCGACATCACTTCAAATTTTGTAATGCAATATCTACAATGTTGGATAAATATAGAATACTTTACCTATACTGCTATGCTATTCAAATAAATCTACGCATTGTTAAAATCATTGCAAGATGTCAAGTACCTGTTTCTTACCGGGGTTGCCAGATCTTCAGAAATTTTTGGTAGTTAAACCTTTCATGCATAAACATCTCCAATTTTCACACTTCTAATAATAAAGAAAATATTTTATAGACTCTAATTTTATCAGTTATTTAAAAAATACCGTAATCCATGGTTGTATTTAATACCTGCAAATTTCGAATTACCCATTTCTGATAATTTTTAATTTATCGCTCCAATCCTAATTTATTCTATCTGACAATGCTGTTAGACTGCGTTTGTGTTGGGGTTCATCTGTCATTTGTCAATTGTCAATATTAAATTGGAAATTTAAGTTAGTGGAAACAGATGCCAAAAATACATAATAATAATAATAATAATAATAATAATAAAAATAATAATAATAATAATAATAATAATAATAATAATAATAATAATAATAATAATAATAATAATAATAATAATAATAATAATAAATTGTAAATTTAGCCTCAAATTATGATCTTAGACATGATACAATTACTAGAGTGCTATGATAATGCGGCTACCTATTTTTGTACTATCACGCGCATGCGACATGTGGTAAGTAATATAGTAACATATTATTTACAGATAAATTATACATCGTGTTATACATAAAAGTAAGGCTTGTGCATGTGCAAATACACAGAATACAATTTTCAATACAAATATCAAGTTAAAGATAGTATAGTCGCAACATAATATTATGCTAAAGCTGCCGTACAGTGAGTTTGCTATTTCATCATATCTCATAACCTCTTAACAAATTACGAAACTGTTGTTTTTTTAAAGATTTTATAAACGTATCTTAATAATTTTTGTGTGCAGACAGTTAAAAGTAATTTTTTATGATCAGAATTTATAACCGTTAACGCGCTCTCAATAACTTCTCTACTTTTCAAGTTGCGCTGTCACAATGTTTATTAAGCCTCAACTAGGCAAGCGGTGTATCAGTTATATTCGGCCACGTTCTCAATATAATTTGATTTTTGGTATATACACTTTTACTTAAAGGAATATTAATTAACTTGTTTATTAAAAAGTTCAGGCTGGCCATTTTTTAGTAGAAAGGTTAATTCATTTTCCTTTAAGTAAAAGTAGATATACCAAAGAATTATATTATATTAGGAACGTGGCCGAATATAACAAATGTTGCCTAGTGGAGAAATTAATTAACAGCGAGAAAACACAGAAAATGTTAGCGGGATCAACGACTTTTAGAAGGGAGAAACCGAAAAAACTTATTTTGGTTACCATTTGAACCTCGAATCACGAGGAGTCTAGATAGTATTTAAAAAAAATCAAGTTGCAACTAAGATTTCCAACAAAATGTGCTTTAAAAACTAGCTAGGTAACCCAAAAGGCAAGGGTAGTGCGCCAAAATGTCGAGAATTTACGAAGTAAGTTGCAAAGATTGTGATCTCAAATACGTCGGATAAACAAAAAGATGAATTGCAATTAGATTCAAAAAAGATTTTGCGCAATCAAGGTATGGTACCATAGACAGAGCTTCCGTTGCCCGACATATTTGTGATAATGGTCACCACGCTAATGAGGAGAATCTGGAATTACTAAGTGTTAGGAAACCAAGAGAGCTAAACGCCTTCGAAAGTATATATATATATATATATATATATATATATATATATATATATATATATATATATATATATAATATATATATATATATATATATATATATATATATATATATATATATATATATATATATATATATATATATATAGTAATAATAAAAAATGTATGAACCTCGCTCCGCCGCCTATGACGAGGAGTCAGCTCATAGATTGCTTTGTAAAGTAAATATCGACAGAGCCACGTTCGAAAGAGAAAAAAAAGACCTCAGATATATCCGCCAAACGAAATATGTTAATTTGCGTGTCGTTGAACCTCCCTCAATCACCAGCGACCGACTACTTGCAGAATTGCAGAAGAATATGAAGAGTTGGGGATGTAAGATATTTAGAATTATCCATTCTCTGATGACGCTAACTTGGTTAGTGAAACGATCGTCAGGTCTTTTAAAATATGTTGTCGTGATTTGGGTTCTCCAAGTGTGCTTACTGTACATTTCCCCATTTAGGTGACCTTCAAAAAATGTTGCCCAATTTTATTTATTGGAAAATTCATAAGTATGCAACCAGTAGAGCAAATGTAACGATTTTATACGTGCATACGGAGTTCTCCACGGATAATCGAATTTAACTAAAAAAAAGCCATTCCATTTGACATTTATTGCGTGACACCGGCCCTTAAAAATCAGGAGGATGCGTAGATGTCACATATTTTAAGATGTGTCCCCCAGTCTACTTATCACGTTACCAAATATTTTGAAAAATGCGCTCCGCGCGGTTTTTCAGATATCCGATTGTAACACTTTAAAATCCTCACCCTACAGAAAAAAACCATGTACTGTATTTCATCGAAATAACTTTATTGTTTGAGAAAGTACAAAAATGATCGAAAATAGACTTAAAAATCTTCCAGAGTAAACTAGTTATATTTTTCTAGCCAACGAACATATTCAAGTAATTTACACAAAACTACACCTGTCAGGATCTAATTACTGACAAAAAGCTTTTGGTAAAAATTCAAAAAAAGTTGTTAACATGAAAATTTGCAATAAATTTATTTTTAGTTTTTAACCTTTAATGATAAACATGTTTAGTGTCACCGGAGTTGAGACGTGGTCATAAAGGGACAAAAAATACAAAAAAATTTACTTTGTGAAAACATTGGCTCAGTTCAACCCTGTAGTTTAAGAGCTTAGGGATTTCCTATCTGACTTCCTGCTATAATCAAACCACCGCGACAAGATACGTATCGCCTGTTTTAATTTCACATTTTCAATTTCTGTTGTGCATTCGCCTTTACCCTTTCACAGATAGATCTTTCATATCAGGCGCGGTGATGAAAGACAGGGGAGTGTGCAGCGAATCCATCAAGGCGTTGTCTAAAAGTGAAGCGCAACCCTTCCGGCTCCTTCTTTCATTCATCACGGTGTCACAAACTGTAATTAGATGCATGATCGGTTAATCAAAAGGCGGTTGCACCGGATTTATCTTCACTAATCATCTTGTGTCCAACTCTTTATTGTCAAGGGGTTAACTCACAACCCTTAATCTTAGCTGCGCTTTAGAAGGGAACAGAGATTTGTGGAGCAATTAAGGAAATGTTACTTATAATTTTTAATATAATAGAGACTATACAGTAGATAGATGAATAGATAGATGGCCTTTATTAGGGATACAAACAACAAAGCCTCGTAAATAAATTCGTAATAAGATTACAAACAAAACAAAAACCTAAGAAAATAAAACAAAAGCAGATATGATATGAAAATAAAACAAAATTAAAGTATCGAAAATGTAAAAACACTAGAATGGAAAAAAAAATAATGAAAACGTTTGAATACGTTTTTAACTGACATGTGAGACATATTCTGTTGTTGGCCCATCTGCCGAAGCGATTGATTAAGATCGTCCTGTAAATTAACTAAAACATTTATAGCCACATCACCACTAGTAGTACTTTTCGGTCTGCCTGTTTTTGGTCTGTCTTGTAAACTTCCTGTTTCATTGACTTTCTTTAGAAGTTTACTTACACAAGATTGGGTATTCGCAAGCCGATTGTGGCTAAGCTTGATTAAATCAATCGACAACTTTCGCTTGCGTTCTCTTGCGGTCACCATTTACAACCAGCAGAAGCAGGTGGTAGTGGAATTTTCCTTTACGTAATAGTAAAGGATTTTTTCACGCCCGAGGAGGTACCACCCCTTACATCAAGGGGCCGGTGAAGTCCCAACGGACGTTTCCGGTTCTGGTGTATGAGTCGGTTTCCCTTATAAGCAAAAATGATGATGGCTCCTCCTTGTACAAAATATCCCGGAGGCAAAATACCCCTCCATTCGGATCTCCGGGAGAGGGGTGTACAGGGGGCGCCAACATCAAGATTTAACATATCCTTTTCGAATATATGTGGCCTAAATTCTAACCTGAACTCCGTCCACCATTTCCTCCAGGCTAACAGGCCCCAACTCCTCTTCCTCGCCGAAACCCAAATCAGTGCCAAAACAGCCACTAATCACCTTAATTTCCCGGGGTATGAGCTCCTTATTTCCTTTAGATTGCATAGAGGCGTGTGCGCATAGGTTCGTAGCAATCTACCTTGCACCAGACTCCCCAATTTAGAAGCTGGAAGAAAAGACATACTATGGATAAAACTCTCTCTCAGGGCTGCAACTAAATTCATGTGTTGCATTAACCGGTCACCTTCTGACAACAACTTTGTCCAGCTCTTTGACTACCTTTCTGAAAAAACCGACCATCTGAGTTTGGAATATCCTTCCTCCGAGGTCACTATTCTTGGTGACTTCAATGTCCATAATAAGGAATGGATAGGATCTTCAAAAACCGATCCACAAGGAAGAGCAGCGGAGGCCTTTGCAGTCAGCAATTCTTTAGCCAATATGGTTCATCAACCTACTTACCTTCCTCGTATCCCAACACACAGCTCAAATCCCTTGGATCTCCTTCTTAATACACAACCTGAATGCTATAAGATATCAGTCACCCCCCCCCCCTGGTCGCCCAGACCACGGCAGGGTCACTGCTTCCTGCGCAATGCAACTCGAGGTCACACAGTCATCACACCCACGTATCGTTTGGCACTACAACTCCGCGAACTGGGACTAAATGCGGGATTACTTTTCCTTATTTCCGTGGGCGTCTGTTTGCTTCTTTCATTCTGACCCCTTAGAGCCTCGGTGGTTCAGAGGTAAGAACGTGTGCCTCTGAATCGAAGGGTACTGGTTTCCAAGGTAAGGATTTTTTCCAAATGCAGGCAAACTATTGAATCTGACTTCTTCACTGACTCGATCTTGTTGAGGCAAATTTTTACGGATCCCGTTTCTGTGAATTTGGCAACCAGTTTATCTATTGTGGTTATTGGTGGTCTATCAGGATGTTGTTGGTTAAATAACTCGCGTGATTCCTGATTACTTCTAAGCCTGTAGCCATATCCAATCATCATTATTATCTCTATTCTTTCCCTTTCGGTTAAACGTGCCATGTTTATTACATTAGAGTTAGAATTGAATACTTTTAACACTTTTATACTTTCACCACAAACTGGGACCAAATGCGGGATTACTTTTCCTCATTTGCATGGGCGTCTGTCTGTTTCTCTCATCCTGACCCCTCTGATATCTCACAAAACGTCACCGCAATTATCCAAGCTGGCAAGGAATTATTTATCCCACGTACACAGAAAACCTCTTCAGCCACTCAAAAGCCCTGGTTCTCCAAATCCTGTGACAAGGCCAGACTTGAAAAGGTCAAAGCTCACAAAACGCTTCTACACAATCCCAGTCAAGAAAATCGTCAAGCATTTAACGACGCAAGAAACCGCTATGTCCGCATTCTTTCTGAGGGAAAAAACTCGTTTAATAACCACATTAAATAGTCCTCTTAAGCTCCAACGGCGGCAAACCCTTCTGGACTCTTGCTAAATCTATTGGGAATAAGCACGTTCCCACCTCTTGTCTCAGGGGATGAAATTGTTTCTACCGCCCTGGGCAAGGCTGAACTTTTTGCTTCGTTGTTCGCCGGCAATTCTACTCTTAACCCACCTCCAAATGTTCAACCACCAACAGTCCACAATGTCGCGCATAAAATGACGGATATCATTTTCAAAACTAAAAAGGTACGAAAGATGCTCTCTTCTCTTAATACCAGGAAAGCCTCTGGCCTCGACGAGATCCCAGTAAGTGTTCTCAAAAAATGCGCACCAGAGCTTGCTCCTGTCCTGACTTGTCTGTTTCAGCTATCTTATAATAAAGACATATTCCCTAGTAACTGGAAAATTGCTCGAGTACAACCCATCCCCAAGAAAGGATCCAAAGCGCTTCCTAGCAACTACAGGCCTATTTCTCTCCTTTCAGTCGTCTCTAAAGTGATGGAAAAGTATATAAACACCGAATTACTAAAATTTCTTGAAAAACACAGTCTAATCCACGACAGGCAGTATGGATTCCGTCAGCGTAGATCGACTGCCGACCTACTTTCCTTTGTCACCCATTCTTGGAACAAGTCTATGGAACAACACGGTGAATCCCAGATTGTTGCTCTAGACATATTCAAAGCATTCGACCAGGTCTGGCACGCAGCGCTGCTTAATAAACTTCCGGCCTATGGCCTACCACCAAAACTTTGTACCTGGACAGCAAATTTTCTCTCCAACAGAAGCATATCTGTTGTTGTGGATGGCCATTCCTCTAAACCGTATCCAATTAATGCAGGAGTTCCTCAAGGTTCAGCTTTAGCCCCTACTTTGTTTATTCTCCACATCAATGACCTCCTCTCTAGCACATTCAACCCAGTTTACAGCTACGCGGACGACAGCACCCTCCATTCAAATATACAATATTCTAGCCCTGTCTCTTTAGTCCAATTAGATGAGGATCGCAGACTCATGGAGGGTTCTGTCACCGTGGATCTCCCAAAAATATTAGACTGGGGAAGTAGAAATCTTGTACAATTCAACCCCACCAAAACTAAGTCTTGCTTTCTTTCTCACAAGAGATACACCAGCCCTAGACCCATCACAATGAACAACCAAGTTATTCAAAGTAATGAGTCCTTTTCTCTTGTTTGCATTTCTGTGGATCGAAATCTTAATTGGCACCAACATGTCACATCAATTGCAGAAGCGGCTGCTAAAAAAGTAGGTTTCCTCTTCCGGGCTCGCAAATACTTTTCACCAGCTAATCTCTATACCTTATATACTTCACAAATAAGGCCAAACCTCAAATATTACTCCCACATCTGGGGTGCCGCTGCCGCTTCTACACTAGCTATCCTGGACTCCATTCAAAAGAGAGCTATACGTCTCATCGGTGACCCTACCCCCACCCAAAGGCTGCCATCCCTTGCCCACCGACGTGCCGTTGGTAACCTCTCTCTCTTTTATAGATATCTATCTCGGGCACTGCTCAGAGGAGCTTTCCTCCATAGTTCCCCCACCTGCTGCCCCCAACAGATCTACCAGGGGAACAGAGCGAATGCACCCTTTTACTGTCCAGGTCACCAGACATAGATCTTGTTATGCCCGCTCTTTCGTCCCGAGGACTTCCAAGTTGTGGAATTCCTTGCCGGCACATGTTTTTCCTTCTCCTCCGAACCTCCAAACCTTCAAGTCCAGAATTAACAAGTTGCCTCTTTCCTCCTTGTCAACACCCACGGTACGATTGTATTTAGGCTGTAAGCGCTCGTGGTGTGTTGTTGAAATTAAAACAAAAAATTTTTTAACACTTCAATTTCTTCTTTTTTGGTTAGAGCTACCATGTTAATTTCTGTTAACTGAGGAGTACGCTCATCTGGATGCTTAAGAACCTTCGACAAAAACTGTCAAATTTATCATTGCAGATAAGGTACCTAGCAACATTACAAATGAGACGACTTATATACATAGTTTTAGTGTATTCATGTGACTGAATTCAGTTTGAGTACATGCATGCCTCATTGTGACAAATAAACAACTTTAAACTTTCATCATGAAATCTATCTCTTAAATGCTTATTTTGATCTCCAAAGTATACAGAGTGTTCCATTTAAAATAACAAATTATCATTTCATAGCCACCCTGTATAGTTACACATACTTTTTTACCTGTCAAAAGTGTATTAAACTTAAATACATCTATATACCAAGTGCCAAAAAATATCTTCCGTAGTTTTCTAAATATTGACAATTTTTGAAAATTGCTTTTAGCAATCATTTTTCAGTAGCGAACGAAGATAGGAAGAAACTTCGAATACAATTAGACCTTAATTTAGATGTAAATTCAGAAAACACAAAAACACAGGGTAGGCATTCCATTTGAAATAAAAATGGTGGTATTATTTGTGAGCCACCCTGTATAGTTACACATATTATTTAGTGAATTTTATTTAAAAAAATCAGATGATGAGGAGATCCCGACTTTTGATTTTTTTTAAAAATCTTCACAAGAGCGCTAATTAGGCACCTTAGAATAGATATCCGGTCAGCTTTAATTTATATATATATATATATATATATATATATATATATATATATATATATATATATATATATATATATATATATATCCATATATATATATATATATATATATATATATATATATATATATATATATAAATCGGCATCACACCGATAACTCAAAAAATAACTGTCCGCTTTTGATTAAATTCGGTTAGTACCTTTCTTTTGCAAGTGGCTTGGACAATTTCGTTAGCCAGGAAAATCTGTCCAGGTTTTCTTGGAAAATTTTGTGTTTTCTTTCCAAAAAAATATATCTCCGGAAATAACAAAGTAAGGGCAACTAAATTTGGTAAGCGTGTTTGTACTATAAAGAGTAAAGCATGAAGCGAAATTTAGGCCTGTAAGTTCGACGACAAAAAAATTATGGGCAGTTAAAGAAAACAAATTAGGAGTTTTCCCTAAAACGTCAAAATTGCGATTTGAAACGTCAAAATTGGCAATATTTAGGCAAAGAACCTAAAACAAATACGGATTATAAAAAGAAAATGTTGCAAGAAGATTCTTCTATAAACCCGTAAGTTTCAGCTTCAATCGTCATTGTCTTTCATTTTACTCTAGTGTTTACAGAAAATTCATTTTAAATACAGTAAGTCCTCGTATAACCTCGTCTCATTCAACGTTGTTTTATTATAGCGTCGCAGTTTGTTGTAGGCAAATGTATCGTTTAACGTTGAAACTGATTCGTCTAAAACAGTAGGTAAAAAAGGAGTACATAATATAATGTGTAGTAATAAGTAAATGAATACTGTTAATGATTTTGCAGTCACAAATATGTATTGGGTGATTGTTTTAAGTGTCTCACTCCTGTAATTTCCTTATTATCACAGATAACAAAAAAATTCCAACGCCATTTGACAAACTACCATGCGATGAGTTCAAGCATTGCGACAGAAGAAAAAAAATTGCACATCGCCTTCATAGTAATAGATGGCCAACATTGATTTTCTTAAATGGAACGATAGGCTTGAGACACATATAGTCGATGCAGAATCAAAAGTTACGTACAACGATGCCACGCTCGCATTTCTGAGTCGAGCCATTTCAGAGACATGATCTCACAATCTTTCGAAATGTTTGTGATTTTTTAAGTGTCTCACCCCTGTAATTTCTTTATTAAGAGGGATATAAAAAAAATTCCAACGCCATCTGACAAACTACCATGCGGTGAGTTCAAATATTGCGACAGAAAAACAATTGCACATCGCCTTCAACGTTGGCCATGGATTTCTATGAAGGCGATGTGAAATTGTTTTTCTGTCGCAATACTTGAACTCATCGCATGGTAGTTTGTCAGATGGCGTTGGAATTTTTTGATACATCTCTTAATAAGGATATTACAGAGGTGAGACACTTACAAAATCACAAACGTTTTAAAATTTTGTGTCGTCATGTCTCCGAAACGGTTCGACTCAGAAATACGAGCGTAGCATCACTGTACGCAGATTTTCATTCTGCATCCACTGTATGTGCCTGAGGCATATCGATCCCTTTAAGAAAACCAACGTTGGCCATGGATTACTATGAAGGCGATGTGCAATTGTTTTTCTGTCGCAATATTTGAACTCATCGCATGGTAGTTTGTCAGGTGGTGTTGGCATTTTTTTGATAACTCTGGGTGACACACCTAAAAAAAAATATCCAGTACATATTATGTACGTACATTATATTCATTTCCAATGATTCGTTTTACGTCGTTTTACTTAACGTCGCGATTGGTATATCCCTAACTAGGACGTTAAGCGGGGACTTGCTGTAGACCCTTTCTCTGATGCTTCGACGGTAGTTTTAGTTAAGTCTATGGCTTAACGGTCTATAATTTTTAGCAAATTTTCTTAGAAAAAATCCTTTTACATCGCGACCGCGGCACCCTAGAATCTATATCCGGGTTTACATTCAGTTTTTATCTGTTTATATATATATATATATATATATATATATATATATATATATATATATATATATATATATATATATATATATATCTATATATATATATATATATATATCTTTAGGAATATTGCACTACACTGTAATCACTTTTAAATATACACTTTATTTGTTTGCTGTACGTTTGTGATTTCTTATTGGTTTGCGTGGACTGCAGTTTCGAACCGTCCCGGTTCATCATCATCAGTAGCGTGCTGATGATGAACCGGGACGGTTCGAAACTGCAGTCCACGCAAACCAATAAGAAATCACAAACGTACAGCAAACAAATAAAGTGTATATATATATATATATATATATATATATATATATATATATATATATATATAGGGTGACGCATTTGTACGGTATAGTCAATATAATTGTTATTATACAAGAAGCGAGAAAAAATTGTATACGTTTATTATAGGGTGTCTTGAGCTGCATCTTATAAAATTATTTTGACAATCACAGGATGGCCCATGAGTTGTTGGTGATACCTACAATTGTTTTTTCGAACACCGTTATATTATTGCATTTTTGCATTTCTTATCGAAATATGATGCATGTTTGTAAGAAAAAAATCGTGGCGCAATCAGTGCATTTGGGTAGCGCTTCTTCATTAAATGCTTCAAATTTCATAAACTCAATTTGCTATTAACCCAAGGTTTGTTGGTCAGGGAACCAGGTTTCTCGGAAACACTTTGAGTTTATTTTCGGAAAATCTTTGTAAATTTTCAAACAATAAGTTATTTCGATAAAATATTGTACACTGTTTCTACTATATAGGTTATACCGGTAACCAAATTAATGCCTGCTTGCATTAGAGAGACATATGTACTATTAAAAACATTTTTATGAAAATTCACTTCCATAACGCACTTGATGCGTCCAGACTTTTTACTTGTGAAAAGAGTATTAAATTCAAGTACATCAATCTACCAAGTGACAAAAAAATATGTTTAGTAGTTTTCGAAATATTGACACTTTTTTACACCCTGTATAATATTAATAATAAATCTCGGGACGCAGCAAGTGCGTTATGGTAGTGAATTTTCATAAAACTATTTTTTAATAGCAATAATGTGTGTTTTTTTAAGAAAGCAGGCATCAATTTTGGTTACCAGTATAACCTATATAGTAAAAACAATGTGCCATGTTTCATCAAAATAACTTTATTGTTTGAAAATGTATAAAAATTTCCGAAAGTAAACTTAAAGTGTTCCCGAAAAAAACTCGTTTTTTGGTCAACCTTATAGGTTAATAGCAAATTGAGCTATTCAAATATTAAGCATTTAATCAAAATTCGCTACCATAACGCACTTACTGCGTCCAGAATTTTTGTTCTTACAAACATGCATTATATTTCGATGGAAAATGCAAAAATGCAATAACATAAGGCGTGTTTGATTAAAAAAAAAGAAAATTTGTATCACCAAAGACTTATGGGCCACCTGTGATTGTAGAAATAATTTTTTAAGATGTAGCTCAAGACACCCTATAATTAATATATACAATTTTTTTTCATATCTGGTATAATAACAGATATATTGAGCTTTATTGATTTTTTTTACGAAAATTCTACAAAAATTATATACTATTAACGATAAACTCTATAGCTAAGACTACTGCCACGTATCAGAGAAAGGGTCTATTTGAAATGAATTTTCTGGAAACATTTTATTAAAATGAAGGACAATGACGGTTGAAACTAAGACTTCAGGGTTTGTAAAACATTCTTCTTGAGACATTTTATTTCCATAGCCCGTATTATATTTAAGTTCTTTTCCTAAATGTTGCCAATTTTGACGTTTAAATCGCAACTTTGACGTTTTGTGAAAAACCCCAATTTATTTTTGTTTAAATGCCTATAACTTTTTTGTCTTTTGACCTACAGAGCTAAATTTTGGTAGGTAACTTGCCTATAATGATATAAACCCGCGTATAAAATTTGGTTGCCCTTACTTTGTTAATTTTGGAGATATAAATTTTTTTCGAAAGAAAACACAAAATTTCCCGGGAAAACCTCTTCGGATTTTTCTGGATAACTAACATATTCAAGCCACTTGCAAAAGGAAGGTACTCACCAATTTTGACGTTTAAAATCGCGATTTTGACGTTTTGAGGAGAACCCAAATTTATTTTTCTTTGAATACCTGTAACTTTTTTGTCCTTTAACCTACGGAGCTAAATTTTGGTGGGTAACTTTCCTCTAATGATATACCCGCGTATGAAATTTGGTTTCCCTTACTTTGTTAATTTTGGAGATATAAATTCTTTTCGATTTTTTTCGAAAGAAAACACAAAATTTTCCGGGAAAACCTCGGCAGATTTTCCTGGATAACGAACTTATCCAAGCGACTTGCGAAAGGAAGGTATGTGCCAAATTTTATCAAAATCGGTCCATTATTTTTTAAGTTATAGGTGTGACACATAAATATATATATATATATATATATATATATATATATATATATATATATATATATATATATATATATATATATATATATATATATATATATATACATATAAAGTCTGAAACTGACCTCGGATTTGGGTTCCGGGGGTCATAAATAGCGCTCATTTGAAGAAATTTTTTCAAAATTCGAAAGTCGGGATCTCCTCATTAGTGAATTTTTTTTAAGAAAATTCACTAATAAACTGTTGTGTTAATCTGAAGAAATATTACTACTACCATGCACAACAAGTAAAGATGCCTTACAGCTGTGATATCATATAAGGAAAATAGGTTATTGAAATGACTTATGCACTTATGCTGACAAGCAAATTTTTCTGCATTTTTTACTTGACGAACTTTAAAGATGAATACGCACATGAGGCATCATTTAATCCCCTAGGGAGAGCCGGGCAGGCGTGAGCTGAACGCAAGGATAGCTTTTATGCTGAGATTAATCAAATCGAGTCTGTTGAAGGCTGTCGAGTGTCACACGGCATGTAAGGCGATCCCGATCCCAGCGGTTGGTTGCTCATGACTCTCCGGTTCTGCATAGTGTGATCTTTACTCCGGGGACTTATGTAATCGCACACCCCTCATGGAACTCATCAGCACGAGGTAGTCGTGGTAGTGAAGGGAAGCTGGTATCCGTAATAGGTGACAAGTTATTACGTATGACTGCTACTTCATTTCACCACCTAACAAATTGAAACCAAATCCAACAACAAGCACCTTATTGTAGCGGATTTTCCACAAAAAATGTTCGTTAGCAGATTATTTCACTTTGTATTATCATGGACGTAACGAAACTCGCGTTTCGTTGCAATAAACTTTTTTTTCTCCGTAAAATAAACTCTGACAATGTTCATAAATAATATTTTTCGGCAACCGTCCGGGAAGTACCCACTTCCCGAACGCTTTTTCTTTGAGAAAGTAACATTTCTCCGGCCTAGTCCGGGAAGTACGTACTTCCCGGACTAGGCCGGGAAGCATATTCGTATCTAGCGTACCGTATTGCAATTCATATATGCCCGATCACTAATATTAAACCGCGCGCGCGAACGCATTTGCGATTATGTAAATAACGCCCGATATTGCAAAGATGGTTACAGAATGGTACGTTTGTGTTAATGTTCTTTTGCGTGTTACATTCAACTAATCGTTTAATTTAACATAACGCACTAATGATACATATAGGTGAATGAATATAAATAATACAGCCATATATGCCAACAGGTATGTATTAGGTACTAGGTATACACAATAAATATATTATTTAAAAATAAGGAGAGAACAACACAAAAGGATATTATACAAAAAAAAATTAAAAAATAAATGTCCAACTCTGTCTCTATTTTGCAAACTTATTGTCGCCTAATTGTATATTTCTATCAACGCACGCCTGCAAACGATGAGGGGCCTTCCATCTATTTTTTGTGAAAGATGAAGCTTTTTTTTTCCACTTTGTACTTTTCGACGTCCACAAGCTTGGACTTTCCTTCTTGCAATAGAAGTGGGTTGCACTGATATCTTCTTCCCCTTTGTAGATATTTTTTGTGTTGTCGATTTCACGGAGGAAGCATTATTTGGCTTAAAAGGGTGGTATAGGGAACTCATTAACGTTGATGCGGAATTAATATTTTTATTATATGAATTTAGACAAACTTCAACAGCCATTATATAAACTTGTGGATCATCATCGATATTTTTTATTGTATCCCTAAGAAGATTTATAAATTGGTCCCATTTCTTCTTTGTAGCTTCCTGCCTTGCGGTTATATTAATTTCTGAGCTTGCTCTGAATAAATCATTAACTTCGAGAGCATCGTCTGAAGAACTACTCATGTCGTTTAAACTTTTAGCACTAATACTTTTGTCTTTTGTACACTGTTTATTTATATTTTCCGATACAGAAGCATGTTTTACAATTTTAACGGTAAAAACAACTCGTCTGCTGCTTTATTACCTGTGGCGATTTGGTATAAATTATTTCGGCTAATTAATGTTAGTGTATTACAGACTTCACTTACATTATAATTGATTATTATTGCAGACTGGTGCTTACAAATTTTGCCACTTTCACCTTGAGGGAAAGAACATACGTTTATTTTCATGTCCACAAAATATTTCATATCACTTGATTTGCAGCTTGAAACACTGAATTCCATATCACCCAAGTCGCAAATCTGTCTATGAGTAACATCTTTTTGATCTGAACATAAACGCCTTAACGTAGACTTAGTAACTTTATTAAATACAACATCTAAGATCCGTTGTTTATAGTAATTTTCAAAGTCAGTGATAACAAAATCTGTATGCTTTGGTGCGCTTCAATGGGATATCCTTAAATAAACGAAACATAACTTTAATATAGTTATTTGTATTTGAGCATCTTGTTATCAAGTCTTTTCCATAATACAGGCACCACATATCGATTTTTTCTATTTTTCCATTAATGTACTTTTGATATTAGGGATATTGTTTGAATTTTTCAAATGCTTTTAGATTTTCATCTAGTTCATCTTTATTAATTGACATTAAAATGTTAGGAAATATGGCATAAAGTGTTTGCCTATCTTCTTTTCGTATATTGTTTTTTTGACATCGTTAACCATTTCCACACCAACTTTAGTACATGGAAAGTACAGAGCAGAATTCTTGATTTCGGCTAATATTTTTTTAAACATTGCGTTCCACTAACTCGTCATCCGTAATAATGACGGACGGGTTAATTTTCGACATTATTTCTATTAAATTATTAACTCCAGCTGAAAATACATCTTGTTTTGGGATGTGAAAATTATGCAACCCACTGGTATACCCCCTGCAGCTGAGTGCGTTGCAAAAAAAAAGCTTATGAGACTGAACGTCACAGTTGCTAGTCGCATTGGTAAATTATTAGCCATTTTAACAACTTGAGATATCGAGCACTGATTACGACACCCCCGACACTTGTAAAATGCGTTAGCGCGCATCATTTACTCGATGCAATCGGTCATATCCGGAAGCATTCGAATTGCAATACGGTACGCTAGATACGAATATGCGGCCGGGAAGGATATTTGCTGATAATGGTGGAAACATCACAAATTTGAAGAGACACGGTGGCTGGAAGTCTACCAATGTCGCTGAAGGATATATAGACAATTCACTAACAAACAAAATTAAAATTGCCAATACCATTCAAAAATTATTAGATGAAAACAATCAATATGAAACGGAAACTTTACCTTCTTGTTCTAACTACAAAAGGCATTTTAATATACCAAGCATTTCAAACAAATTAAATCCTTTCAATATTAGCAATTGCTCTAATTTTAATAAACATATTAATATAAATAAGAATTAGAATGTTTCTGTTAATACCTATCTTCTGTTCGAATTCCAATATTTAATACAAATAAGAATTAAAATGTTCGAAATTTTGTTCTACAAAGAAATATAATAAAGAAATGTGTCTCATTGATTTGTTATTCTACACGGTTGCCGAAAAAATAGTGTACGCAACACGTCCGAAAACAGTTTTTTTGGACTCGCAGACTTCCAGGACTCGCCTACGGCTCGCCCTAAAATTTTGTCGACTCGTCCAAAAAAACAGTATTTTCCGGACTCGTAACGTAAATTACTATTTTGACTAAGTAACATTTTAAACACACCTGTATACAATGAAAAAGCTTTATAAAATATATTCTCAATCGGAAGAAGGTAAATTAAACAAACATCGAAATGTTATCGCTCTAATAACGTCATGGGAAAATGTGTGCAAATTTTCGATCGTAAAATTCTAACCGGCACAATAATATAAAATGTCTGGACGCAGCAAGTGCGTTCTAGTAGCGCATTTTCATAAGCATGGTACGCTATTAGTATACGGCATATGAGTAAAGTTAATATTTCAAACTTACACAGACCTTAAAGATCGATGATTGAGGTCCTAGTACGCGCACATTTGAAGAATTCTTTCAAAACTGTTACCGTGGATATCTCTCTATTATCAAAAAAATTTTGCGTTCCAACCCCTTTTGAGAAAAGTGCACAAAACTCAATTTTCTTTAAAGCTAGGAACAAAATTTTGCTGTCTTTGTAGATAGTGTAAATCTCTTTAAAAAAACTTGTATTACAAATTTCATTAAAGTTATACAAAAGACTTCCAGAAGGAAACTTAATTCATATTTAGAAAAGTAAAGTATCTGCCAGATTATAAACGTAGCAGTGATTTTTCCCTATTAATTGGTAGTATGATTTCTTTTAGTTAACCTAATCAAACCGGCTTTTTTAGTGAATTTTCTAAAAAAAAATTCACTAATGAGGAGATCCCGACTTTTAAATTTTGGAAACATTTCTTCAAATGAGCGCTAATTAGGCCCCCTAGAACACATATCCGGAGTCAATTTCAATTTTTACATGTTATATATATATATATATATATATATATATATATATATATATATATATATATATATATATATATATATATATATATATATATATATATGTGAGAACCTAAAGTTAGTCCCCCCGTCTAATTTCTGAACCGTCCAGTATATTCTGATGAAATTTGGAGTCATAATATATGAGCAAGGTTTGCATTTTTTGACATATAAATGACAGCTTTAGATGTCAAGGTGACAGCTGCGCGCGCTTTTGGAATATTATTTTAAATAGAAACGGGGGTCAAATGATACCTCATTTTGAAGATCTTTTTATGATCAGAACATTCTCCAGTTTTGAAAACATTTGGTTCAGTATTTTCCAAATAAGAATCAATAATATCGGTTTCTGCGTTATGACTACCCTTGTTTATAACACACTTTTTCTAAAAAAGATTACTACTATTCATCAGTAGCAAATTATGCACACATTTGCATGTTGTTTGGAGAACCAAAGAGGCTATTTAGTTCATCTGTGGTTTCTCTATTTTCTACACTTCTCTACCTATTACATGTCATTATTGATTGTTCCTGTCATACTATTTTTTAATATCTCGATTTAGTGTTGACAGAAAGTATTAGTTCGAATTTTTTTTAAATAGCTCGTTCTTTACAAGATAAATTTGAAGCGGTTATTATTTTTGGCGAAGCTAAGCGAAATTACCATGATGCTGTTCGTTTGTTCAATGTACGCTATCCGGAACGCCAAATATGCAGAAAATGTTTACGAAAACTAATTTCAAAATTTCAAGAAATGGGTACGGTGAAAGACGCTCCAAGGTCTGGGAGGCCTAAAATTGTGGAATATGTAAAAGTCCAGGTCTTAGCTGAAATGATTGTGAATCCCCAACAGCCAACGAAGCACGTTCCTGAGGTATGTAATATTTCGCGTACTTCTGTTAAAATAATTTTGAAAAGCCATAAGTTTCACCCATATAAAATGAAAATTATACACGAAATAACAGAAGACGATCCTGAAAGACGACTCGAATTTTGCGAAATTATGTCAGGAAGAATCGTAGGGAATCATAACTACTTGCGGAATATATGCTTCAGTGACGAGAGTACTTTTTTTACATGGGAAAGTTAATACCCAAAACCGTAGGTACTGGAGTGACGAAAACCCCCATGTTTTCCGGGAGGGACACACACAGTTCCCCCAGAAAATAAATGTTTGGGCGGGCATTTTGGGTAATCACATGATAGGTCCCATTTTCGAGGAAGAAAATCTTAATGGCCCCAGATATGTGAATATATTGCAAAATAAAATTACTCCATTTATTGATAATGTTGTTGCCCAAAACCCACATGAATTTCAAGAGATTATATTTCAACAAGACGGAGCCCCACCTCACTATTTTAGACAAGTCAGAAATTACCTGGATGAGAGTTATGAAAATAGGTGGATTGGTCGTCGATGTCCTACGGAATGGCCAGCTCGATCCCCAGACCTCACGCCTCTAGATTTTTTCTTTGGGGATACGTTAAATCTGAGGTTTATAAAACGGCCCCCGGCTCATTAGATGAACTTAGACAACGAATAACAGATGTTTGTTCAAGAATAACGCCACAGACGCTTCATAATGTCAGAGAAGAATTTACCCGTAGAATATTTATTTGTCAGGAGGTCCATGGTGGTCATTTTCAACATCTGTTGAAGTAACCACATCAACAGTTTGTGCCTTTAGATTTTATTTGAGTTGTTTTTCAATTTGCCCAATTAGGGTTAATTAGTTGTTATTTGTTTACTGTTAAATTGTGTTTTATTTGGAAACATAATATCTGTATGCCATTTTCTTTAAATCAGCTATTGATGCGAAAGTCAAAATGTATAATAATGAAATTGTATAGATTTTTCAAAGAAATTAGACTACAACTGTAGCTACTTTTGTTTTCATTAGAGACATTGTATAATGTAAAAATGTTTTTAATAACTATTGTTTGTTAGAATAAGTATGGCTCCTTTGTAATCCACTCCTTTGTGAATTTACCTACCTGCATGAAACCAAGGCCCAGTACAGTTTGTTCAAAGCCGTCCTGGCGGGTCTCTGGACGCACAGTATCCCAGTCATCCTTCACAATACTTAGGAAAAAAAAAAAAAAAAAAAAAAAAAAAAAAAAAAAAAAAAAAAAAAGATATATGTATTAAAAATAAAAATAAAAAAGGTATACAAACAATTTATTACAAAAAAAAAATAAAAAAAAATAAAAAAAAAAAATAAAAACAAAAACAAAACAAAAAAAGTATAGAAACTGAATTTATTATTATATAAAAAAAAAAAAAAAAAAAAAAGTATACAAAGTAAATTTATTATTACAAATTAGTTAATTAGGTATAAAAATAGTGTAAGATAATAAAATTGGCTGGCGATGTAACTTGATGCAAATTTATTGTTTATAGATCTCATAAACACCACTAGACATAAATTTAAAAAAAGTCTGTGGCTAATGGACCTAACGGTCCGAGGCCAAACCAAATTACAACAACAACAACAACATTTGGAAACATAAATAATTTACAATAATCTATGTGCGCTTTACTGGGGAAACAGGAACAATCAATAATGACATCTAATAGGTAAAAAAATTGTGTTATACACAAAGGTAGTCATAACGTAGAAACCGATATTGATTTTTATTAGAAAAATACCCTACCAAATATTTTTAAATTTGGAGAATTTTCTGAGCATAAAAATACCTTCAAAATGAGGTATCACTCGACACCCGTCTCCATTTAAAAAAATATTCCGAAAGCAAGCGCAGCTGTCACCTTGACATCTAAAGCTATCATTGATATGTCAAAAAATGAAGACCTTGCTTTTAAATTATCGTTCCAAATTTCATTACAATATACCGGACGGTTCATAAATTAGAGGGGGGGGACGGACTTTAGGTCCTCACTGTATATATATATATATATATATATATATATATATATATATATATATATATATATATATATATATATATATATATATATATATATATATATATATAAAAGCTTTTATAAATTTTACAATATGATATACAAAAAGGATAAGCTTGTGCTATACATTACATAACATAAGTTATAAAATCAAGATAAATCAAAATCTCACTTGATTCTGTTGACTTTATCTTCTGCGGTTTTGAGCTTCTTGGAGTATTTTAACTTACTAACATTTGGATGGAAGTTCAAAATATTTAGTCGCTGTTTTATTACATTCATTTTAGTTAGTCGCGAAACATGTCCAAAATAGTAACGGGAAATACTTAATTGAGACGTTTGTAGCTGACATGACGTATTCTATATTGTCATTAATTAGGTTAGATTGCGGATTCGGTTTTTTCTAATTTACTTTATGTTGTGAAGGGACATATTTATTTAAGGTAGAAAAGGGAGGAGCGAAATGTGAAAGTTTAAGAACTACTGTGCTAGGGTGACAGAACAAAGCAGAAACAAAATATCCAACACAAACTCGTCGTTCACTACCATTTCTAATCCGATTTTTCTGTTTTAAAGTCAATGCTTATAACTTTAGCAAGTAATTATCAGGTTATTAAAATAGCCTCTTATAATTCAGACGAATAATTAAATGCTATAGCTAAATGCTGACTTATAGCACCCCGGTGACTCTATGGCTTAGGTGTCCTTATATTTGATATTCGACTTGGTTGATGTTGCTAAGGATTAAATACTTACGCCCTAATTCAACTCAATAATGTAACTTTACAAGACCTTGTACTGGTAGCAAATAATCTAGATAATAATAAGGATTAAAACTTTATATTCCTCGTAAATCAATTAATTAATTGGGATGCAACATTTTCACTCCACGCTTGGCTGCCCCTATTTTAAATCATAATGAAATTGTGATTCTCCCCTCTGGATTTTTTGTTCTCGTAAGCTGTAGTCATACAATTGAATGTGTTGGGTTGCCAAATTGTCTGTAATGATTTGTTTAAAAGAGACCACAATAATTAGTATTTTCAAATACATAATTTAATAATTTCCAAGCTAACAAAAATTAGATAGGCATTACATGCTTTTTTTATTTTTATTTCAATAACACACTACGAGGGCTTACATCCTAAATACCATCGTATCCTGGGTGTCGACAAGGAGGAAAGAGGCAACTTGTTAATTCTGGACTTGAAGGTTTTGAGGTTCGGGGGAGAAGGAAAAACATGTGCCGACAAGGAATTCCACAACTTGTAAGTCATCGGGATAAAAGAGCGGACATAACAAGATTTTCTATGTCTGGTGACCTGGACAGTAAAAAGGTGCATTCGCTTTGTTCCCCTGGTAGATCTGTTGGGGGCAGCATGTGGAAGAAAGCTCCTCTGAGCAGTGCCCGTGCAGATATTCATCAAAGAGAGAAAAAGGTCACCAACGGCACGTCTGTGGGCAAGGAAAGGCAGCCTTTGGGTGAGGGTAGAGTCACCGATGAGACGTACAGCTCTATTCTGAATGGAGTCCAGGATAGCGAGTGTAGAAGCGGCAGCAGCACCCCAGATGTGGGAGCAGTATTCGAGGTTTGGTCTTATTTGTGAAGTATATAAGGTATAAAGATTAGCTGGTGAAAAGTTTTTGCGAGCCCGGAAGAGCAAACCTAATTTCTTAGCAGCTGCTTCTGCAATTGATGTGACATGTTGATTCCAATTGAGATTTCGATCCACAGAAATGCCAAAAAGTGAAAAGGACTCATTACTTTGAATAACTTGGTTGTTTATTGTGATGGGTCTAGGGCTGGTGTATCTCTTATGAGAAAGAAAGCAAGATTGTGATTTGGTGGGGTTGAATTGTACAAGATTTCTACCTCCCCAGTCTAATATTTTTTGGAGATCCACGGAGACAGAACCCTCCATGAGTCTGCGATCCTCATCTAATTGGGCTAAAGAGACAGGCCTAGAATATTGTATGTTTGAGTGGAGGGTGCTATCGTCCGCGTAACTGTGAACTGGGTTGGATGTGCTATAGAGGAGGTCATTGATGTGGAGAGTATGTGCTAAAGCTGAACCTTGAGGAACTCCTGCATTAATTGGATACAGTTTAGAGGAATGGCCATCCATGACAACAGAAATGCTCCGGTTGAGGAGGAAATTTGCTGTCTACGTACAGAGTTTTGGTGGTAGGCCATAGGCCGGTAGTTTATTAAGCAGCGCTGCTTGCCAGACCTGATCGAATGCTTTGGATATGTCTAGAGAGACAATCTGGGATTCACCGTGTAGTTCCATAGACTTGTTCCAAGAATGGGTGACAAAGGAAAGGAGGTCGGCAGTTCTGCGCTGACGGAATCCATACTGCCTGTCGTGGATTCTCGTGTTTTTCAAGAAATTTTAGTAATTCGGTGTTTGTATACTTTTTCATCACTTTATAGACGACTGAAAGGAGAGAAATAGGCCTGTAGTTGCTAGGAAGCGCTTTGAATCCTTTCTTGGGGACGGGTTGTACTCGAGCAGTTTTCCAGTTACTAGGGAATATGCCTCTATTGTAAGATGTCTGAAACAGACAAGTCAGGACAGGAGCAAGTTCTGGTGCGCATTTTTTGAGAACAATTGCTGGGATCTCGTCAAGGCCAGAGGCGTTCCTAATATTAAGAGAAGAGAGCATATTTCGTACCTTTTTAGTTTTGAAAGTGATATCCGTCATTTTATGTGCGACATTGGGAACTGTTGGTGGTTGAACATTTGGAGGTGGGTTAAGAGTAGAATAGCTGATTGTATGGATGTATAACATAAGATAAGACTTTCGATCTGTGTATAGAATTTTTCAGGTATAGGCATGCTCACAAGATAATATGGCCAACCATCTATCGAAACTCAAGAATATTTGGCACAATTTAAAACTGGAAATGGATGAAGGAGATGTGGCATCCTTCTTGCCTGATGTTCTGTTAATATGTAAACTCCTAAAAATTCTACCTCGAGAATGTTTTTCTTTAAAGTCAAGTTGACGTTTAATGACCAAATCAAAACGTTCAGTTGACAATCTTACAGGTCAGCTGTGTGCCCACGAAAGAGCATTGAAAAGTGTTCCGAATCATAAATTAGAGACATCAGATGAGCAAGAAGACTTGTCAGTTTCTTAAAAGAGAAATACTAGGACAAAGTGTAGGGCTACAGGTCACTATTGTGGTAAGGAAGGCCATATTGTGAGAAATTGCATAAAATGTAAAAGAGCTGGACATAAAAGTCAAGTCCTCATGTCAGATAATGGTGGCGAATTTGACAGAAAACTAATGAAGTATACTTTAGACAGGTATGGTATGGCAGAGTTGTTGACTATGCCATATTACAGTGAGATGAATGGATTCATTGAGAAAGCAAATCGTGTAGGTGTCGAAGCAGCAAGAACAATGTTGCATTCTCATTGAAACTTACCTCAGTCTTTATGGGCTGAACTAACCAATGCTGCTGTCTACAAACTCTGGGCCGCTGAAAACACTCCCTTTGAATTGCGGTTTAATAAGAAGACAAGTATAAAACATTTAGGAATAGTTGAAAGTGAGTGTTTTGTTCATATTCCTAAGCAGAAAAAAAGTCTGGACGCAGCAAGTGCGTTATGATAGTGAATTTTCATTTAAATGTTTCAAATAGCAAATATGTGTGTTTTTTTAAAGAAAGCAGACATCAAATTCAATCAATGGTTACCAGTATAACATATATAGTAGAAACAATGTACCGTATTTTATGAAAATAACTTTACTGTTTGAAAATGTACACAACTTTGTCGAAAATAAACTTAAAATATTCCCGAAAAAAACTAGTTTTCTGGCCAACGAATCTTATAGGTTAATAGCTCAATAAAAATTCGCTACCATAACTCACTTGCTGAGTCCCGAATTTATTTTCTTACAAAACATCCATTATAATTTCGTGGTCGAAATTCCATACATTTAATGTCAGCTTAGAACTGATACTGACCGGGGGAATCCGTCTGTCTAATTAAAACAAATCATTGTTTAATGTATTTAAACTGAGCAGATTTTCCTGGATAACACACTTATCCAAGCTACTGGCAAAAGAAAGGTACTCACCAAATTTGATCAATATCGGCCTATTATTTTTTGAGTTATCGGTGTGATACATACATACATACATACATACATACATACATATATATATATATATATATATATATATATATATATATATATATATATATATATATATTAACGGACCTTGGTTTTGGGTTCTAATTTAAAGAACCTTTTTCAAAAGCTTTTCATCGTGACCTCTCTGTCACTGCTTCAACAAAAATATAGATGCTAAATCTTGCACCCTTCAAGGTTTGGCGTAGAACAATTCGTCTTAGAAGAAATTGAGATTTTCAAACATTCCAAGTGTCAAGCCAGTGATGTTTTGAACTTGCCCAACACGTCTGTAACTAACTTTCCTTCATTCTATAGCCAATTGGTGTAATAGTGCTGTTGAACTCTATGGCTTTCTACATAACCATGAACATAATGTTTTGAAAATGGCTACTCTATGGCTCCCCTTCCATTCCTTGCTCTTTTGTCATTGACATTTCGCTTCTGACACTTCTTCCCGCACCTGCGCCGGTGCACCCTGCCCGTTTCAAGTTCACATAATGGCCGCCCTTCACCATGGCTGTTAATAATCGCCGATCTTTTCCATTGATTTTTCTTCTTGAAGACAATTTTATGGCATTATGCAGATGTAGTGTTGCATGCCCTCTGGCGCAATGGATGAAGTTGTGACCTGTTGAACCTTCCTGTATAGTTTCGAGTTCAATTTTTTGAGAATTGTTTAAGTGAGTGTGGCTCCTTTTGTTTCACTTAATGTTTCACAGTTTTCTTTGCCCTAATGGTTCTCATTGGGTTTCTTACTTGACTTTGCCTGTCTATTGTGTTGCTGAACCTGTCAGTTTCGCTCATTGGCTTTGCGTTTTGCTTCTACAATAGACTTGTTTACTTAGTGTTCAAATATCAATTATTGGACTTTGGCAGTTTTGTAACTTTCAGTGCTTTTCAGTTGCTTGATGCTTTTAGCTTTGTTAACGTAGTTGCATGTATAACTTAACATTTTTTAACTGTTGTTACTGCATCTGTAGTTTTTTAGATTTTAACTTGACTGTTGGTCGATGTTGTACTGTGTGACTTGTGACTTTAACCTTTGACTTTTCTGTGAAGATCACCTTGTCATCATTGTGCTCTGACGTGCACAATTGCCTGCCGAAAAAACGAATGTTTTTCTGACAGACCTATCTTGTTATGTTTGTAGATTTATACCCTGAAGATGACCTCTTGGAGGGTCGAAACGCGTCGGGTGTAAGAGAAGATCTGAAATAAATTTTGGTGTCTGATGAGAAGCCGTTTCATTCAACGTTTAATTAGGAGGGAAAAAACAAATTTATATATAAAGATTTCAGAGGGTTTTTGACATTATTGTTTGGACCTTCGAATGTGTTAATATGTGTCTGATACAAAGACAAGCCTTCGCTTATCATTTATCATTATTACCATTATCATTAACAAGTGTTTATATAAATAAATAAATTAAATTTTTTCATGTCCAGTGATGCGGTATAGCGACAAAAGCAGTTACAGAGAAGAAATAAATACTTGTGAAGTCAGGGAAGTAGTCCTTCAATCTCCATTTGGTAGAAAACGGTTTTATTACGAAAGGGCAATTAAAAGTGATGAACTAAGCTAGCCAATATAAGTCCTACGTTATAATTATTTTTGCAGTACATTTGTTTGGATTATTAACGATTTTTCCGCTTCGTTTCTATCTCTAAATATGTGGCACAGAAACTTGAGAAACACCTTGCAAAGTTCTTGTAATTAGCAAACAATCTGACAAGCGAAAAGTTCAATAAATACCTCCACATCGGAATCAACACGCCAAAACCGGCAACGTCGTATTACATGACGCTTAACTGTTCCCGTTTCCCGCAAGAGCTCAAGTTACGCTAACGCTTCATGCGTGCATATTCTAATCTGGAAACTCTCCCCGTTAAGTCTCTGGTATATCCGGGCAACAAGGCCCAGCATCCATTCTTAAGATTAGACAAACTCCACCCAAGGCGCCAACATATTAAAGTTTATAGTTGCAGCGCCACCATTTATCCCTTATAATTAACCATGCATCATCAGAGTGCGTGAGGAGAGACCTCTGGCAATTACTCTGTCTCCCTCTCTATCAGCAGCGGTCTCTCTCTAACTGATAACATAATCTCCAACATGTCTTGAGTTCCCTACTTCACCTCGCTTGCCACGCACTGCATTATTGATGTCGAGGACATCAGCTGTTGAACTCTGGAGTTGGGAACAGAAACTACGCGCCGGGTTTTGTATGATCCCATTTCGTGATTAGCAAGGAAAACTGTTGCGTAGGTGTAGGCAGCTCAAAGATTCTAGGTATATTCAAAACAAAATTTAAAATGCCAAAGAGTAATGTACAGGGTGAACGCTTCGCAGGATTGAATACGACTATACTACACTCTAAAATATAGAACTCTCCCTGTTACAGGGATCTCAAACGGGAGAGAATTACCGGGTCTGTAGTTTTATGAGAAGGCACACCCTTTTATTGCGCAAATTCTTCAATCCTTTTTAATAAACCACAAACTAAAGAGTAGTTTGATAACAATAAGTACACTTGGACAATCCAAATCACCGCAACACATATTTCAAAGACCTTACGATCGTTTTGCTGACGAAGTCACAGTCATCAGAAGATGAAAAAAATACTAAAATTAAAATCAACAGCTACAGTGTATTTATATCGCACCTAGGTAACGAACTAATCCAAAGTAAAAATTGTAGTCGGCGACCAATCGTTTGTCTATTGTGTAAATATTGAACGGGCGAGGTCGAAGAACTACTCTAATCTTCTGGTTGACAAATTTATGAACATATATCTAATTTAAGGACAATGGGCTTATAATGGAAGGTACCGAGATATTTAAGGAAGCTACTCGTTCTTTTTTATCTAGAAATTTCACTATGTGAATATTGGAGCACCTAAAGAATGCCGAAAATCACATCTAGCGAACAGAACAGTAACAGCCGCTCATCTTTTCTAAAAAAACAGACCGAATGTTTGGATCACAATGTTAACTTTAAAAAAGGCTAAATAATTAACTAAAATTCTACACGAACCCAAGTATTTATATTGATTTTTATTCTACGTAAAAACAAGTATTTATATTCACTTCTTAGATACGAAGAAAACCGGAAAGGGGTCTTTAAGTCGAGAAAAAAACGTAGAGCTTAGTATCTATATAGACCGGCCGAGTTATTGACAATAATTTATTATTCTGCTAGACAAATCAGGAATGTTTAGCTGGTCAAGTGCAAAGTGAAAAATGGCTCGAAATTAAAGGTGCCGCACGATTCAATGAAGTTTTGTTCTTAATTAACCTAGATACATAAATACTTTTAAAGCATAGTTTGATGTTTAACAGTTTTGACAAGTTTCAAATTACTTAATAAGAAAATACGTACCACGAGCAACACTGCTTCCCAGGAAAGAGAGAACACCAGAACCTCTAGATGGCGCATTTCCTTAGGTCTTCTTGAGTTCACATAGAGGTTACATAAACAGTGGTTTATTCCTGTGATGGTTGAAACCACACAAGATCTGCGTTATTGATTTTACATAATTATAGCACATATGTTTACCTATAAGAAGCATCATTTGCTAAAGGGCATTCAAATTATATTTTTGCAATCACAAATTAGCCATAAAATGCAACCTTTAAAAAATTGTTTTTTTATCCACCGAAACTATTTTATTCTTAAGTCTTTAAACAATGGTTATTAAATACAATCATCGCCTAATATCAAGTAGGCGCATTATTTTGAAAGAGCGGCAACAGTTGAAAAAGCAGCATTTAGGTTTAGAGCCCGTAGAATAGCTCCTCCAAATGGATTTTTTTTCTACCGTCTGCAGTACCAACCAACAAGGACTCTTTGATTAATTTTGAAGATAAACTCGCGAAGAACTAAATGTAGTAAATATTGCAAACTCTCTTTATCTAAATTATCAGCTGTAATGAAAACAACATAAACTAAGGTTTCTTGAACAGCAATAAAATGAAAACAGTGCAATCTAGACCAAAACGCGAGCCTAGCTAAGTCCAAGTCTATTTCATTATGCCATCTATGATGGGACGAGTTTATACTTTATCAACCTACACGTGTTCCTACGCCACTCTTTTCTCTGCGGCTTAAAAACCTGTATTCTTTTATTATCTATCGGACGTGCTTCCGCCGGTCTTTATTTTATAAAGCAGACTATCGGGAGACTGTCCATAGGTAGCGGCGCGAGATTCATATTATTTTTATTATTAATATATTTAGCAATATATATCCTTTAGAAGGCGTTTAGTTGTCCTGGTTGTCTAACATTTTTCAAAATTAATTTTAGATTGTCCTCATTAACGTGGTGATTATTATCCCAAATATGTCGGACTACGGAAGATCTGTCTATAGTACCGTATCTTAATTGTTCTAAGCGTTCTTTGAATCTAATTTCAATAGATCTTTTCGTTTGTCCGACGTATTTAAGATCACAATCTTGACAACTTCTTTCATAAATCCCCGACATTTTGGCCGTAATATCCTCGTTTTTGGGTTACCTAGCAAGTTTTTTAAAGTATTTTTATGTCGAAAATGTTAGTTGCATATTGGGAGGAGATCCCGACTTTTGAATTTAGAAAAAAATTCTTCAAATGAGCGCGAACTAGGCCCCCTAGAACCCATATCCAGGGTCAAGGGTCATTTTAAATGTGTTTAAATATATATATATATATATATATATATATATATATATATATATATATATATATATATATATATATATATATATATATATATATATATATATATATATATATATATATATAAAGGAAAAACCATTCACCAAAATTTAGCTCTGTAAGTTTAAAGACAAAAAAGTTAGACGTATTTACAGGAAAAAAAGGAGTTTTCCTCAAAACGTAAAAAGTCGCGATTTGAAACGTCAAAATTGGCAACATTTAGGCAAAGAACCTTAAAGAAATATGGATTATGTAAAGAGTGTTCTGCAAGCCCTTCAGTTTCAGCTTCAACCATCATTGGCCTTCATTTTATTAAAATATTTCCCGAAAATTCATTTCAAATAGACACTTTCTCTGATGCTTTGAAAGTAGTTTTAATTAAGTTTATGGTTTAAAGGTCTATAATTTTACGCAAATTTTCGAAGAAAAAATTCGTTTAGGATACCGCGGCTTTTAAATTCTAGACCCCCTAGAATCCATATCCGGGTTTACTTTCTGTTTACATATAAACAGGGTGACGCATTTCTACGGTAAAGCTCAATATAATTAAAAATTGTACACGTTACATATAGGGTGTCTTGAGCTGCATATTATAAAATTATTTTGCGAATCACAACTGGCCCATAAGTCGTTGGTGATACCTACAAATTTTTTTTGAACATTCCTTATTGCATTTTTGCATTTTTCATCTAAATGTGATGCACGTTTGTAAAAAAAAATCAAGACGCAGTAAGTGCATTTTAGTAGCGAATTTATATTAAATGCTTGAAAATTCAATAACTCAATTTGCTATTAACCTAAGGTTCGTCAGCTAGGAAACGAGTTTTCTCGGAAACGTTTTAAGTTTATTTTCGGAAATTTTTTGTACATTATCAAACAAGTTATTTTGATAAAATACGGCACATTGTTCTCACTATATAGGTTATACCAGGGACCAAATTGATGCCTGCTTGCATTAAAGAGACATAGCTGCTATTAAATTCTCTTTAATGAAAATTCACTTCCATAACGCACTTGCTGCATCCAGACTTTTTAAAAAATGCCATCTCTCGCGATTCGAGGTTTGAATGGTAAGCAAACAAAGCTTTTACCGGCACAAGCACGTCCGATAGATAATAAAAGATTACAGATATATCTGATAAACAAAATATGTTAATTTTTATATCGTTGAACCTGGTTAAATCCGACTACCGGCAGAAGAATATTAATAGAGTTGTTGATATAAGATATTTAGAATTATTTATCCTCAGATAACGCCAACTTGGTTAGTGAAACGATCGTCCGGTTTATTAAAATGTGTTGTGGTGATTTGGGTTCGCCAAGTGTGCTTATCAGTGCTCATCGCAGGTTCCAATATTCACTTAGTGGTAAATTAGGAAACTATATATATATATATATATATATATATATATATATATATATATATATATATATATATATATATATATATATATATATATATTATATTTTTTTTATCAAGCCCTTCAAAAAAAAAACAAGTCATAAAACACGAGCTCTAGGAAATCAACTTAGACACTAACAAATCATATTCATATGGTTGTTCGAGCAATTTGATTTCCTCTTGTCATCACAAATGAATGTGGTTATTTATTTTTGGTCGGCAAACTTTATCTATAAACATGTTGACAGTTTGATTAGGCACAAGATAGATTACAGTAGCAAAATAATAAATGAACGGTCTAAAAATAAAGAACAATGAAAACGCGTGTTGGAATTGGTCAAGGGGAAGTTTACATACAAACAATGATGGGGGACGCAGTCATGACTCTGCATCAGACGCTTGGTTTTATAATTATGTAGCAGACTGTTTTGCAATCAACTCCTAACAGAAAATCTCAATGATAGGGCGGATAATTAGGAACATGTACAGCAGAGATAACAATAAGAAAAATACACCTTATCCTAAACTAATAATAACTCAAGTAGTTAAGGCAAAATAAAACACACTTTTATAATCCATATTAATAAGTTTGCACATAACACTCATAGCACGAAACATAAACATGTATGTTACTATTTCTTTGCGTGTGTTCGAAAATATATCTACATGGTTGTTAGTAAGCTGAGGCCATAGTAAACTGGTGATCTTGAAAGAACATTGGTACGAGGCTGCGGAAAATAAAAGAATAAGTAGATTCTGTTGTGTCTAATAGACAGGTAGGTGGTAGTGGAATTTCCCTTTACGTGATAGTAAAGGATTTTTTTCACGCCCCAGGAGGTACCACCCCTTGCATCAAGGGGCCGGTGAAGTCCCAAAGGACGTTTCCGGTTCTGGTGTATGAGTCGGTTTCCCTTATAAACAAATGATGATGGCTCCTCCTTGTACAAAAGATTCCGGAGGTAAAATACCGCTCCACTCGGATCTCCGGGAGAGGGGTGTACAGGGGGCGCCAGCATCGAGATTTACAATATCCTTCTCGAATATATGTGGCCTAAATTCTTACCTGAACTCCGTCTACCATTTCCTCCAGGCTAATAGGCCCCAACTCCTCTTCCTAACCGAAACTCAAATCAGTGCCAAAACAGTCACTAATCACCTTAATTTTCCGGGGTATGAGCTCCTTACTTCTTTTAGATTGCATGGAGGCGTGTGCGCATACGTCCGTAGCAATCTACCCTGCACCAGACTCCCCAATTTAGAAGTTGGAAGAAAAGACATACTATGGATAAAACTCGCTCTCAGGGCTGCAACTAAATTCATCTGCTGCATTTACCGGTCACCTTCTGACAACAACTTTGTCCAGCTCTTTGAGGTCACTATTCTTGGTGACTTCAATGTCCATAATAAGGAATGGCTAGGATCTTCAAAAACCGATCCACAAGGAAGAGCAGCCGAGGCCTTTGCAGTCAGAAATTCTATAGCCAATATGGTTCAGCAACCTACTTACTTTCCTCGCATCTCAACACACAGCTCATATCCCTTGGATCTCCTTCTTACTACAAATCCTGACTGCTATAAAATATCAGTCACCGCCCCCCTGGGTCGCTCAGACCCCGGCATTGTCACTGCTTCCTGTGCAATGCAACCCGAGGTCACACAGTCATCACACTTATGTATCGTTTCGCACTACAATTCCGCGAACTGGGACGAAATGCGAGATTACTTTTCCTCATTTCCATCGGCGTCTGTCTGCTTCTCTCATCTTGACCCCTATGACATCTTACAAAAGGTCACCGAAATTATCCAAGCTGGCATGGAATTATTTATTCCACGTACACAGAAAACCTCTGCAGTCACTCAAAAGCCCTGGTTCCCTAAATCCTGTGACAAGGCCAGACTTGAAAAGGTCAAAGCTCACAAAAAGCTTCTACACAATCCCAATCAAGAAAACCGTCAAGCATTTAACGACGCAAGAAACCGCTATGTCCGCATTCTTTCTGAGGCAAAAAACTCGTTTAATAACCACATCAAAAACAAACTCCTCTCAAGCTCCAGCGGCAGCAAACCCTTCTGGACTCTTGCTAAATCTATTGGGAATAATTTCTGCAAGAGCACGTTCCCACCTCTTGTCTCAGGGGATGAAATTGTTTCTACCGCCCTGGGCAAGGCTGAACTTTTTGCCGCGTTGTTCGCCGGCAATTCCACTCTCAACCCACTTCCAAATGTTCAACCATCAACAGTCCCCAATGTCGCGCATAAAATGACGGATATCATTTTCAAAACTAGAAAGGTACGAAAGATGCTCTCTTCTCTTAATACCAGGAAAGCCTCTGGCCTTGACGAGATACCAGCAATTGTTCTCAAAAAATGCGCACCAGAACTTGCTCCTGCCCTGACTCGTCTATTTCAGACATCTTACAATAGAGGCATATTCCCTAGTAATTGGAAAACTGCTCGAGTACAACCCGTCCCCAAGAAAGGATCCAAATCGCTTCCTAGCGAGTACAGGCCTATTTCTCTCCTTTCAGTCATCTCTAAAGTGATGGAAAAGTATATAAACACCGAATTACTAAAATTTCTTGAAAAACACAGTCTAATCCACGACAGGCACTATGGATTCTGTCAGCGTAGATCAACTGCCCACCTCCTTTCCTTTGTCACCTATTCTTAGAACAAGTTATGGAACTACACGATGAATTCCAGATTGTCGCTCTAGACATATCCAAAGCATTCGACCAGGTCTGGCACGCAGCGCTGCTTAATAAACTTCCGACCTATGACATACCACCAAAACTCTGTACCTGGACAGCAAATTTACTCTTCAACCGGAGAATTTATGTTGTCGTGGATGGCCATTCCTCTAAACTGTATCCAATTAATGCAGGAGTCCCTCAAGGTTCAGCTTTAGCCCCTATTTTGTTTCTTCTCCACATCAATGACCTCCTCTCTAGCACATCCAACCCAGTTCACAATTACGCGGACGACAACACCCTCCACTCAAATATACAATATTCTAAGCCTGTCTCTTTCGCCCAATTAGACGAGGATCGCAGACTCACGGAAGGTTCTGTCTCCGTGGTTCCCAAAAAATATTGGACTGGGGAAGTAGAAATCTTGTACAATTCAACTCCAACAAATCTCAGTCTTGCTTTCTATCTCATAAGAGATACACCAGCCCTAGACACATCACAATGAACAACCAAGGTATTCAAAGTAATGAGCCTTTCTCACTTGTTGGCATATCTGTGGATCGAAATCTCAATTGGCACCAACATGTCACATCAATTGCAGAATCGACTGCTAAGAAATTAGCTTTCCTCTTCCGGGCTCGCAAAAACTTCTCACCAGCTAATCTCTATACCTTATATGCTTCACAAATAAAGTCAAACCTCGAATACTGCTCCCATATCTGTGGTACCGCTGCCGCTTCTACACTCGCTATCTTGGACTCCTATCAGAAGAGTACTATGCGTCTCATCACTGACCCTACCCTCACCCAAAGGCTGCCATCCCTTGCTCACCGGCGAGCCGTTGGTGACCCCTCTCTCTCTTTTATAGATATCTGCACGGGCACTGCTCAGAGGAGCTTTCTTCCATAGTTCGTCCACCTGCTGCCCCCAACAGATCTATAGGGGGAACAGAGCGAATGCAACCTCTACTGTCCACGTCACCAGACATAGAACATTTTGTTATGCCCGCTCTTTTGTCTCGAGGACTTCCAAGTTGTGGAATTCCTTGCCGGCAGATGTTTTTTAATCTCCTCCGAACCGTCAAGCCTTCAAGTCCAGAATTAACAAGTTGCCTCTTTCCTTCCAGTCGACACCCACCGTACTATAGTATTCAGGCTGTAAGCTCTCGTGGTGTGTTGTTGAAATAAATAAAAAAATATAAAATAAAATTGAATCTGGGCTCTTCCGCTAAGCTACATCGGTATATGAGATACCTTCTAAGGTATTGTTGTAGCATTTATCTCGTTAATGATAAACGCCACCTTGTCTGTTACGGAGAGAATGGTGCGTCTTGGCGGGTCAAGAACGCAGAATTTTACTGATTTTTAAAAGTATGCCTATTAAACCTGAATAAATTAAATTATATACAGACTTGGAGACTACTTCTCTGGCTTCACTGTTGGGTTAGATGTTCTCGGATGTTGTTCAACGTTTCTGTGACTAGTTTCGCTGCTTGACGGCAATCTGAGAATGCTGTCAAGCAGCGAAACTAACCACAGAAACGTTGAACAACATCCGAGAACATCTAAACCAATAGTGAAGCCAGAGAAGTAGTCTCCAAGTCTGTATATAGTATGGACCAGTTTCACCAAGTAAGGGCCACCACAATCACTACATTAAATTACTAAAATTTAGCCTAGTCACGCCTTAAAATGATTACGGAATTTATATTTTGTATATATTTTTGTAAAATATTTGTTTAATAAAGGCGTGTTTATTATTATTTAAAACAAAGGGCTTACCTGCATTGTCTGGAATAAGGCAGCAATACATGGGTGATTGAGCTTGCACATAATTTTTGCCTCCCTATATAAATTCCGGATGACGTACTCTTCCTTAATATTGTTAACATCCATAATCTTAACGGCGACCTGAAACAAATAAATCACGAGTATAATATTTCCAGCGATAGCTATGATTTTACGCAATCATAGTTCCATCGAAACAGCTCATTCTGGTTGAACATCCATATAATTCTTGGTTGAAAGAAAATCATCGACTATTTTTTATTTTTATTGGAAAATAAAAGGCCATATATGACCGGATGTATTTCCAATCCATTAATTTTCCAAATAATAAGCAGCTAAATAAATCGGTTTTTATGCGTGCGGGCCCAATAGATTTCAAAGTGAGCAAGAGGAGCC